>CM062813.1:1136582114-1136910542 GCA_031772625.1 Pinus tabuliformis | reverse complement strand
TTTTTTACCATCCCTAACAAAATGTATCTATTTATTATTAGAGTTTAATGTGAAGCCTAAGCAGGTGCATTTGCTTGTAAGAGCTCTTGGTGATCCGCACTTGTGAGCTACTCCTGTGTTGTTTTCCAATTCATGTCTTTCATATGCAACTGTTGACAATCATAAAGTATGGCATTACTTATAGTTTTGAAATAGAAGGATATGGCACATAACTGAATAACTGAAAGTGCACCAAAAGAATGGGCATCTAAATAATTACTAAAAGCAAATCAACAACACTGGCATCTGAATAATAGCACATATCGTAGTATTTCGTAAGATAATTTAAGCATATCCAGATAATCTAAGCATAATCACACGAGATTATGAAGCAATAATGAAGGTTTCTCATTACTTACCACTACAATAGGGGCAAAAATAAATATTACAACTTTTCCCAGTTAGCTTTCTTAGCTACTAAATCTATTGTAGCCTCTGCCCATTCGAATGTTGTTTGATCTCCATCTAATGGTGGCATTGAAAGTGCTGAGGATCCTCACTGCATGATGTACACAATTCTTATAACTGCCATGGATATTTTCTGCGGAAACTCATTTTCTGGACACCAATTTTCCTTTATGAATGTCATTGGTAATCTTTCCATTATAAATAAGGTGTCCTTCGGGCCCGTGCATATATGTTAACATATATGGTTTGTGAACGTTCAAACACATGGCAACACAAATTGTATTTTTAACATATATGGTTTGTGAACGTTCAAACACATGGCAACACAAATTGTATTTTTATTATAAGCTAAGGTTCATATAAAAAATGATTAGCGCGATTTAGTCTAACAAGTATTTATGTAGCCAGAAATTTTCTTGTTATTACAAGGTTCATATAAAAAATGATTAGTGTGATTTAGTGTGACCAATATTTAGGTTCATTAAGGGAATTATCTCTTGAGTGATGTGGTATTTGACATACTTGTAAAAAGACCCTAAAGCATGAAATGCACCAGTGCTATCAATGATAATTTTAACTTTTAACGATAATGAATTATCGACTTGTCCAATTATCAAAATCACTTTCATGGGCTTTTGTTTATTTAATTTCATCCACAATGCGTTATTAGGGTGCATGCTATCCCTTGGTTATTTGTGGGTTGCAATTTAAAAATTTTGCGAAGGAAATGATTCATCTATTTGTCTAGTAAGAAAATTACAAATGTGTCACCATGCATTTATTATCGCAGTTATAGTTTATGCTATAAAGTTCATTGAATGTGGATTTGAAAGATTGAAATTCTGCAAATCCAAACAAAAAAAATCAAGTTTTGCGAACCTTATCAAATTGTGTGGCTATTAATTATTTATAGCTCTAACCCATAACCTTGTATTACAATCAACTCAAGCTTGTAATCTATAGAATGACAACAATTTTTTTTAAAGGTTGACTTCTAACTATTTTATAATAAATTTTATTTTAAAACTTTTGATATTTAGAAAAATTTAATCATCAACCATATCCAATTTTTCATTAAAATATTTGAACCTCAAATTCAACCAACCTTATAACTCATATTTACATTGCTGCATGTCACATTAGTTTTTGTATGGACGTGTGAGCATTAGAACTCATATTTACATTGTTGCATGCCACATTAGTTTTTGTATGGACCTGTGAGCATTATAACTCATATTTACATTGTTGCATGCCACATTAGTTTTTGTGTGGACCTGTGAGCATTATAACTCATATTTACATTGTTGCATGCCACATTAATTTTTGTATGGACCTGTGAGTGTTATAATTGTTGCAAACAATGTTACCGCGACGTGATTTTAAACAAAAATTACACTTAAAAGATAATATCACTATTGCATTTAATATGTTGTTTCCAACTCTTGCAAGACAAGAATTTAAATATGAGAAGAAAATCAACATTTACATATATTCTAATTCTACAACCATCGTTACGTAATGTATAACTAGCAAATCAAATATCAATCAATTTTAATTTAGAACTAGCCGACAATGACATGATGAACTGGGTAGAGTTATGGAAGGTAACTAATGATAATAACCTTTAAATGATGATACAATGACATAATGGTTACATGGTTTAATGGATGAATAATAGGTTAAAATCATGATCCACGCGGTTAAAACATGCAAAAGAATCACGTGTTTCTATCACTGAATATAAAAAATCAGATAATTTATTATTGCAATTGTCAAAGCTATATTCAAATCGTGAACAATGCTGAAATCCTCAATGTCAAACATAGAGAAAAAGATGGGTGATATTAATGTTAGAAATGATCTAAAAATGACAATCAGTGATGGAAATATGTCATAGAATCTTGTGCTCCAAAAAATGTAGTAATGATATTGTGATAACGAAGGACATCAACAAAGTAACATATCAGTAGAGTCAAGTGATTAGACAGGGATAATTAATACACATATCAACCATGAGGGAGAGTACGCAGGATGAGATATTATACCAAATCAGCATTTAAAAAAGCATCATGGATTTTAATCACTATGATAACATAATTAACTTAATTATGCAACTTCTTGTTTATATTACTATTATAATGTTCATCATAAATATCTTTTTATTGTATTGTCTTTAGATTATTTTAATATACTTTGATGTCACTAATAACTAAAGTTTTGACCTAGAATCACGATGGACTTTGGAATGATCAATTTGTCCAAATATTTTAAAAAATAATTATTTTAGATATTCATTAACATCTTTTTATACAAAATTACTCGGTAAAGTTTTACATGAATAGTGAAGATTGGACCACTCCAAAACAACTTTATTTAAATATTATAGCACATTAAAAAAATAAAGATCATTAACATAATTTAAATTCCAATCTACCATCATATATTTGTATCTTTACCATGTTACTTAGCCAGCTAAAGTATACTTGTATCTTTATTTTTGTTCGATCCCAGTTAAACAGATCGCAATAAACAATGCATTCCTTAATGACATAAAAGTAGGTAGCATTTCGACTCTTCAAAAGTATCGATAGGAAATAAATGAATTTGTGGTGATCAGGAAGGGCACACTATATTCCATATTACACGTACGATTGAGGAGGTTTGGAATAAGAAGTGCATCTAGCATAAGATGATCTGAAATGTTGGGACAACTTGTTAAAGTTATGCAAGCTCCCTCATCAATATTAAAAATGTGTTTAGGATCATCTCAAATTAACCCAAATATGAGGATTTATGTGTCAAGTCTTAAGTGTATTTTATGAGCAATTTATGAGGTTAATTAGTTGTTTAAAAACACATATACAACAAGTAAATTGTAGATAAATAAAACAAAGAAAACTTATAAACAGAGAGATGATAAAGGAGTTCACCCCTCTTGGGCTACATCTCCTTGGACCTGCTTCAATGGCTATGCCCTCTTTGGATTAATGGTCAATTCTCTGATTACATGCACCCACAATGCTCCAATGGCTTTGCAACCTGCTTCATTGGATTCAGAAGACCCAAAAACCCCAAAAATGACTTTCCAAGCTCTGCAATTGGACTTCAGATGATCTAGGTTTGACCTCCTCTCCTGGTGGCCCTAGGCTTCCTTAAACTTCAACATAGAAAAATCACATAGAGAAGTGCATTTCTACCTCTATAACCTATTCTATTTTGTTCAGAGCATCCAAATCATCTAGGAATGACTCTTTCTAAGCCAAAATTGGTCAAAATATACTAAATTTATGGCTTCTTCAATTTCTCTTAGGAAATCTCCACTAAAAATGGAGAAACTCCAGTTACTCTCAACATTTTGGAGTAGTTCCATATTTACCGGTCCCGCCAAAAGATCCACCAACTAAATCCCAAAATTAATTAATGATAACCACGGTTTAATTAACATAAAATTGTTAAATGAAATTAGAGAAGCATTACAACAAATACAAAAATGGCAATGGGCAGAGACAGATGGAGTTGAAGGAGACGGAACGGAGACCCGATGAGGGTTAGGGTTATGCTTGGTTACTGAATCCTGTAGTACCGTCGGACTAATACGATTGTACCTCATTGAACCTTTTTTCCTGTACGCCAACCTCGTTTTCTCTATTCACTGTCGTTGCGCCGTTGCGGTTATCTTCTCTCCTTTACCGACTTGGTTTACCCTCTTCCTCCTTGACACCTCCCCACCTGCTCCCAGTCACAACAGCAACAGGCACTTCAAGGTTCTGGAGGCTGCTAGCGTGGGAAATTTGTGATGGTTATGGAAGAGCTCATCGATTATTCAAAGGACCCATTAGAGGGTGCATCCATTTGGACTAATCCCTAGGTTAACCTCGCTGGTGTCTTCACCTATGGCTACGAGCTTTCTGAAACCGTTGCTTTGTTGCCCTCGATCTCGGGGCCTTCAAGCTCGGTGGTTACCCTCCCGGAGGCTACCCCCTCTTCGTTGACCTCACAGCTCTGCCTTTGTCGCCTTCTACCCTCAAATTTGTGGATCAATCCCTTGACCCTAGATTTGAAATCTCCATGGTGGGTCTCACCTCACTCCCACCTTCCACTGGTTCTCGTGTCCCCTCTGCTGCACAATCCAGTGAGCCTGTGGCTAATGCACCTGGGTATCAACTAGCGCAGCCCATTTTGGCCCCCCCATCGGGAAATTTCATCGAGATCCCTCCCATTTCTGGCGTATTCACCTTTGAGCCTCTATCGGACTCTCCAAACCCTGTGACAAATCCTCCGCTAAGCGACCCTTAACATTCCTTATATGATGGTAGGATTCAGACATGTAAAAAGCATACGTGTTTGAAATCAAAGGCTATTGAGGTCGTTCTTAGTTTGGGCGAGGACTTTCAGTGGAGCGACACCATGGACACTGCCGATCAGGTTTTGGTGGGAAGAGTCAGGGGTCGGAACTACAGTGCAACAAGGCTAAAGCAGTGGACGTCGGAGGTCTAGGGACATCATCTGGCTGAACCTCTGTTTGTCCAAACATTTGTCAGGGGGTGTTTTGCACTTCGTTTCACCAGGGTTGAACACACGAATTGGGTACTCTCAACGGTTTGGCATATAGAACAGGCACCAGTGCTCCTTCGCAGGTGGACTCCCCTCTTCAATCCAGAACGAGAACAGCTTGGAGCAGGTCCCCTTTGGGTCTGTCTACCTAGTTTACCATTACAATTTTGGTTTGAAGGTATCTTCAGACGCATAGGGAATGCCCTTGGTACATATCTGGATCATGATAAATCTTATCTCACGACAGGCATGATGGCCTATGCAAGAGTACTAGTACACTTGGATACCAGCGATGGTTTACATGAGCACATCACAATATAATGGTGGAATTTATCTAGGCGGAAGACATTGGATTATGAAGGGGTTCCCTTCAGATGCAGAAGATGCCACGAGGCTGGGCACCTCTTTAGGGATTTCCCTCTCAGCAACAAGGTAAGAACAACGGATACAAGAAGGTCAATTCCACCAAAGACTACACAAGATCAAGGGGAGCAGCCCCCCAATGGAGATGAAGGGATGCAAGTGGAACCTGTTACAGTAGAAAAGACTCCCACTCAGGAGGCCCTGAAGAAGCGCGACAGACCACCTCTTCAGCCTCTCTCTCCTCCTCTCATGAGGGCAAGGGCGATTGTCGGGGCTGCGCTATCTTTGGGTATGATTTCTTCCTCCTCTAGACCTTCTCATTTGTTTTCACGTGATGAGTGTAATGCATTATCTTCATCTGGAAAAGTTAATGGCACTGTTGGTAAATCACTACCCCCATCTCTTTGGCCTATCCCTTCGCTCGCTCCCCCACTTCCACATTCTCTATCATCCCCCCATCGCTCCCGGATCTCTCCCCCCCCCTTAATACCCTTGTACCTGAGGCAGGACCTTCCTCCCGAGATATCAGACTCGATCTAAGGAAAAAAGAAGAAGGGGTCTCTGACCATATTGGTTTAGACTTGATATTGTCCCCCATCCCCCCTAAACTCCCTCAGGGCGAACCCACCTTTCTCTCTAAAGCACAAATCCAGGCCGGAGACGAGAACGCTTCTGGTAAGCAAATAACCATCCATAGGGCACTTAGAGCATTGGACCCCCTAATCGATCCCCCCTCATGAAGATTGTCTAACTGTAGAGGGCTAGATAGGCCTGATAAAAAATTATCCCTTCGAAGATTGATTTCTGTTGCAATAGTCGATGTAATTTTTCTACAGGAAACCTTAGGATCAGCTAAAGCAATCTCTCATCTCCTTGAACCAATGCTCGCTGGCTGGACCTTTCTTGGCCTTGATGCAAATGGAAGATCGTGTGGTATTGCTCTGGGTTACAACACGCATTCCATCAATCTCCGCAACTGCTGGGGGGGCTCAGGGCATATTGGGGTGGACTTGTTCTTTGCTAATCTAGGTATGGAGATTCAGACTATCAATGTATATGGGCCATGCCAACACAGGCCTGAATTTTGGGATCATTTTATAAGTACTGAATTATTGCAAAAGGAATACTTAATCATGGGATGGGATCTAAATTTCTCCATAGGCCACTTCGAATCATGGGGACATCGAGCACAAATGGATCCCCTATCTGCCTATTTTGAGAATATATTGGAATCACACAGTTTGATGGATATCCCCTCAGTGAAATTGCAGCCCACGTGCAGGAATAATAGAGCTCGGGAAGATAGTCTAGCTCGAAGACTTGACTGATTCCTAATCAAGGAAGGCCTTCTTAACCTGGGACTAAATCATAGACAATGGGTGGGATCGGGAGGCATCTTTGATCACTTGCCAATATACTTGGAAATCGCTTGGGGGGGGGGCTGGAAAACCCAAGGGTCCCTTTAAGTTCAGCTCTTCATGGTTAAAGGATACTACCTATGTTCGTATGATCACAGAATTTTGGAAACGCGCATCCCCCAGCTATTGGAGGAAATATAGCTGAGGGTTTTTCTCATAATCTAATTGAGCCGAAGAGACTCTCTAAGATTTGGGTACATAACAAGAGAGCACAGGATGGTGAAACCCTAAGGGATGCAGAATAGAAATTGTTGATTTTGAAAATAACTTGGGAGGGGTTTACAACTCAAATGAACATAAGGACAGACTCACATCCTTATATGCCACTAGAGGCAAAATTCTAAAGGACTATGAAGAAGCATGGAGGCTGAGAAGTAGGGCAATCTGGAAAGCTATTAATACCATTTGGTAGCTCTCGAATGAGCAAGGAATCACGGCAAACACTTTCCCTTAGCGAGCATCAATGGCATCCTCTCATTTCAAGCAGATTTACAGGGCTCCCCCTAATGTCAACCTTGTTGAAATCATACAAGTGGCTCATCTTTTCCCACGATTTTTGGAACAGGAGGATGGTAGGGAACTAACTAAGGAAGTCACTCTAGGAGAACTCGAAGCCACTCTCAAATGGTTCAAGGGAGACAAGAGGCCAGGGCCGGACGGATGGTCGGTTGAGTTCTATCTATCTTTTTTTGAGACCCTTGGTGCAGACCTCCTCAAGGTTATTGAAGAATCCAGAATCAATGGCAAGATGTATGAATCTTTCAATTCTACATTCATCGCACTCATTCCAAAGTCTGAAAATCCGACCACCTTTGACGACTATAGACCTATTTCATTATGCAACTGCATCTATAAGATCATGGCTAAAATCATAGCCAATCGATTGCAGCCCATTCTATCCACCCACATATCTTAGGAGAAATTTTCCTTTCTACAAGATCGACAGATCCATGAGGCAGTGGGAACAGCTCAGGAGGTATTGCACTCATTACATTTCAAGAAAATGAAAGGTATGATTCTAAAGGTCGATCTCTCTAAGGCTTTTGACAGAGTTAGTTGGTTGTATATAAGAATGCTTCTAACCCACCTTGGGTTTCCATATGATTTTATTAAATGGATTATGAGCTGCATCACTAACATATCATTCAATTTTCTGGTAAATGGGGCGGCTTCATCCTTCTTTCATTCTGAAAGAGGTCCCCATCAGGGCTTCCCCCTATCTCCACTACTCTTTGTCCTTATCATGGAAGGGTTCAGTAGGCTTGTTAAAGAAGAGTTCAGAAGGGGCAGACTGCATGGTACAAAAATCACTGAAGGATGCATCTTGACTCATTTGTTATTTGTGGATGACGTCTTGATATTTCTTAATGGAGGTATTGGGGACTTGACCAACATGAAGAATACTTTCTCTTTGTTCCAATCGGCTATCGACATGGCTATAAACTGCAACAAGTCTAACTTGTCGGTGGCTGGATGTTCTCAATATGAGATTCATTTTGCATTACAAAGATTCTAGTTCACCCTTCTGAGATTGGAGGATGGCCTTAGATATTTGGGATACAAGCTGAAGCCTCTGGGATACAAAATTGCAGACTAGACTTGGCTTATTGCCAAGATGGAGAAAAGACTCAACATTTGGTATTACAAATACCTATCCAGGGCAGGCAGATTCATTCTCATTAAGGTTGTCCTGGAGGCTACTCTGGTCTATTGGATGTCATTGGCATGGATTCCTAGGGGCATACTCTCCAGGATACATGCCTTATGCTACAGATTCCTTTAGAAGGGAAAATAGACAGGCAAAATATTTGCATGGGTCGAGTGGGAAGCACTCAATCTGCCAAAGAAATGGGGTGGATGGGGCATTAAGAAGTTGGAGGATTTCTCCTCAGCTCTAGCAGCTAAACTTGGATGGAAACTCATTACATCAAACATCCTATGGACAAGCGTGGTGGTCTCAAAATACATCGCCCCTCTTAATTTGATGGACTGGCTAAGACAACCACAAAGATACTCCTCCAGGATATCGATCATATGGAAGGTTGTAATTAAATCTTTGGACATCATCAGAGACGGCATTACTTGGAAAATTCAATCTGGAATAGCTGTGAGGATTGGACAGGACCCATGGATTGGTTGTGGGAATGCCCACAGGATGCCATTCAGGAACTATCTCAGCATAGAGAACATCACCCATATCAGCCACATCGCGGACCTCGAGCACTCCACATTATTTCAAAAAGCATGGAAATCGGCCCATAGACTGAACAATCTTCAACATTGGACACAGCAATGGAATGCCTATATTAGGGCTCTTACTGAAGCACAAATTCAGTTAGGTGAAGGTGAATATGAGGTAATTTAGGTGCTCTCGAAAGTAGGGAAATACACACCTAAGGAATGCTACGTTGTGTTAGCCGAAGCTCGTCAACCACAAGCCATCGAGTCCTGGTGGAAGCACTTGTGGAAGCTCAAAGCGCCCCCCAGGAACATACTCTTCATGTGGACCATACTTAAAAATAAAATTCCAACGGGAGATAACCTTCTCAAACAAGCATAGCACGGCCCATTTTGGTGCTGCCTTTGCAAATGCAACAATGAAACTATTATCCACCTTTTTATCGACTACCTGGCTACACAAGAACTATGGCAATCGATCTTATCAGCGATTACATCTCAGATCAGGTGGCAAGGTATTACTGTCAAGGAGTCTTGGTCCACATGGTGGTCAAGTGTTGTTCCAACAAAGCTTCGGAATCTCCCGCTCCTCATTAGTTGGGCCCTTTGGATCGCTCACAACAATCTCATCTTCTAGAAAGTTGCACTGCATTGGCCTTCCATTGCTGCCCGAATACTGTTTGATTACTCTATCATCCCTGATGACAATGAAATCTCTCAACCACAATCCATTGTCCCTGAAACCATTAATCATTCGATGCCTTGGGCTTTTTTTTACGGTTCCGCATAGGAGGGAGGGTGTGCCATATTGTATCTCACTAATTCCCATTTTTACAAAATTCAAATGGGATTAGGATGGGGCACGAATAACTTCGCCAAACTATCCACTGCTAAATTCCTCATTCAATTTGCATTGGAAAATCACTGTAGATATCTACAACTCTTTGGGGACTCAAAAGTTGTCTGTGATTGGTTAAACAAAAGAACAAGATGTTTTGCATATACATTGAGACATATCCTAGATGAGGCACTCTGACTTATTTCATTATTTGACTCATTTGCATGCCATCATATTTTTAGGGAACATAATGCAGCTATCGATTGATTATCCAAAGAAGCTGCTGACGGGGCTCTCGACACTTGGATGATTCAGGAACATAGGGAAGGAGCCCATTATCAGTTTTATCATTGGCCCTTTATGGACATAGCTGTATAGCAGGCTCATAGGGAGCCTAGCTATATGTTTTTTTGCTTATTAGCTTCCATATGTAAATATACATATGCTTATTAAAATCAAGAACAATGTTGTACTCTACATGTCTAGAGTATTTTTTGATATAACTCTATGCTGAATTCAACTGAGAATGGTGCCTCCCTGCGTGGACATAAGGCACCAAATTTTGATATGTACTGGAGAACTTATATTTTTTTGACAGGAAATGCCTCTCTTACATCATATGCATCATGCATATACAACATGTAATTTTATTACTTAATCGAAATTACGATTTTTCCAAGGGGAAAAAATAGCACTAAACTCACTTAGTGATTAATCCACAGTTAGCATAAAATGTTGGCCGCTGGTTTCGAGGTTGGTCACATGGGAGAGGGTTAACGCTAGCAGTTAAATCCCAAACTCCAAAGTTTATGTATTTAAATAAAATGCGTGCTCCATATTATTTAAGAACCAACGTGTGGCATAGCAGTGGAGATTTGTGCTTACGTGGGCAAGGTCACGGGTTCGACTCCCCGGCCTTCCAAACAAACTTTTAACCAACCTTTGAGAGGGCATGTGGTGGCCTCCAAGCTTGCCACGTGTTAGCCTCTCATTGGTCCACCAAATGAAATTTAACCAATTACGTTCCGCTACTTGTCACAATTCGGTTGGTCCACCTGTGGGAATATTCCAAGGAATATTGCTATATGGATGCCTAGTCAGCATCTTTGTCACAAAATTTTGCATGTTTGACAAAACGATAAAAATTATCTAAATTTCTCATATGAGCTACATTTTGAGTGAAATGAGTTGTGTTGGGATCGTATCGTCGAGACAAATGCGGTCATTTAGGTTTTGAGTGATTCCGAGTACCTATTTTTGAGAAAATAGTTGTGGTGAAGTAAAATTATAAGTGCGGACACGAACGAATTCCTCTAGCCCCATAATGGGTCTAGCCACAATAGATACATTATATGGAAGATTTCCTTAGGTTAGAATCAATCAAGAGGGTCTACCTCTTGGTCACTTATCTTTTTTGATGGATTCTTCGCTTGCTCGCTCCAAAAATCTCTCGCTTCCTTCTTCAAGTTCCTAAAACAAGTAAACAACAACAACACACAAACATAATAATAGACAAATTGCAATTCAACCTACTTAACAAGTCAAGAAGCATTAAGACATGGATATGTAATATTACAAAACATGTAGGAAATAAATCGATAGTTGCATATATTAATATCAAAGAGAGATTAAAACCATTCGCCTTGACACTGCAGTCTTCCTCTGACAAGACCGAGTTCCCACACACTTCTGCTAGCATTCCATGATGGCTTCAAACAACAATAGTTTAAAGGCTCTTCCCTTTGGGATTCACTCCAAACCAAAACACACTTCTCCCTCACACAACTAGGTAGCTACAACTAGTAATAGCCTACTTTTCTACTCCAAAATAGTATCAACACTCAACAATAACTCTGCCAAAACTATCAACTGTGACTATAACATTCACGCTAGTTTGTGCTTGGGAAGAAGGCAGGTTTATATAGGAAATATGGATGGGATATGGATCCTCTTCTCATGGTATAAGGACTTATCCCTTGAGGTATTTCCATCATTATAGGGGAAAGGAGCCCAAACTGTCATCCTTGACCCCATCCGGCCAAACCATTTACCAGACTTATGTTACGGAGCTTCTAGAGCTGGAAGCTTCGACTCTAATTTAAAAAACTTTCCATAACAGGACCAGCGCGACTAAAACACAGCTCAGTTGTTCAGGTTGGCGCGAGGAGTAGTGCAAATCTCTGCACATCGGCGCGGGGAGACAAAGGCCATTAGTGTCGGTCTTGTAAACTGGGCAAAACAAAAGTTTCAGTGGAAATGGTGCAAAAAGGAAACGATCTGCTCATGAAGAGGGACATAATACGAGTTTCTCCATGAAGGAAAAGCATGTGAGGCTCATTGTAGAGTTCCTCAAAGATCAAGGAATAAGGAGTGCAGGGATAGTGACAAAATGTTGTGTAACAAATGCCCCCTAAAGCGTGAAGGCCGAGCTGGAACGAGGGATGAAATGCTTTATAAATCAATGCGGGGAACCAGGCTCTCATCATAAAACCTACAAGAAAGTACATATACGTATACATAAACTGAGATCTCTTTCAACTTATACATGAATCGTGGCGTGGACACAGTCATCCAGAGAATGAGCATGTAAACGGATTCAAGTATGGGTGCAGCCATCCGTCAAAGAGGATCATAATGAAACCAAGGTATGGTCGCAGCCATCCAATAATAAGAAGGATCACATATGATAACTCATGGTCTAGTCGCAACCAACCATCTAAAATAGACATGCATATCATCACAATCATGTCACACCACTTCGCAACCTGGACTTGTTTGATCTGAGCCCAAGGTCTTGCACTCCAACACGACTCGATCAAAGTACAGATCCTAGTGTGTGAATGGATGTGTTGACGTCGAGCATGCTATAAAGTCGCTTGATTACCAGTCAATGATGTAAACTGTTAACAAATGCAAGAGAAACCACCAATAATGACGATGGCCCTCAAGGTACTATCAACACAATTCACAAAATGTGAATACAGGAATTGGAGTTGAACACTTGTGAAATCACTCGATCAAAAGCCAATGATGTGAACTTGTCGTCGAGTGCAAAGAACTTGCCATTAGGAAATGCAAGATCTAAGGTACTATAAGGGAGTCTCTCGGTCAACTTCTCAGATAATGAGTTGAAGTCGACGGAAAGCGATTGTGTCGAAGGAGGGCCATAATGAATCCCAGATCATCGACGCAAGACGAGAGGATGCAAAATGATTTTGGATGATACAGAGAATCAGAGGTAAGTGTAATTGTAGAAGGACAACTCGAAGTTTGGCAGCTTTTGGATCCATGGGATCGGTGGTCATGATGACATGGTAGAGATCAAATGGAAGGCAAAAATGAACGGCCAAAACCCAGGAAGGTCAATGATACAAAGGAGGATGTCCCAACCTGACACGAAGCAAAGAGTGTCATGTTCAAGAGTGAGCTGCCAACACGACTGATAGGTTTCCAAATTTTCCCCCACCATTCTGGCAGGTACCCTAATTATTTTTTAATCACAAGCTTGAAGGGGATAGCATATGCTTGCACTATAAGTTCACCCTTTGGATGAATCCGACCTAGTAAGTTTAACTAGCCCTAGGAAGGAGAATCTCATGTTCGTCATGATGACGAATCTGATGTCGTTTAATAATTTAACGAGTTCTGCAAAGGTGTAACTCGGTATCTTTTTCATGTTTAGAGAGTTTGAAAAAGACATGTAAAAGAAAACTCCACATGGTCCCTTTTCGTACATTTGTGTCTCTCAAGCCCGAAAAGGTAGAAAATAATACTTGAGAGAGCCGCTTGACCATTTCAGTTAAGGAGTACCTTTTTTGTAAATAGTGCATCCCAGCACGAAAAAGGGATAAAATTATACTAGGCACATGACGTTTCACATCCGTTAACGAGTTTGAAACGACAAGGGCTCGGCCATATTTTCGCTTTTAAAGGGTTGGAAAAGAGCTAAAAGCGGACCCCCCATTTTTATTCTCTTTAACGAGTCAAAAATGGAAAAATACTCGGCAATCTTTTCATCTGAGTTTAACGAGTTGAGAAAAGAGCTGAAACGTGACTCATCATCATCATCGAACATCCATCACCTGTTGTTGCACAAGTAAGGAAAAGTGTATTATCGAGTCCTTGAGGCAAAATAGGTCAAAAATATTTACAAAACCTGATATTTTCATGAAAAAATGAATAAAAAGGGGAAAGTAAATATATTTTTACCATTTACCATTTTACCTTTGCAATGAAGACTTTTTACCCACTTTTTCCCTAGTTGTTCTGGAGCAGATTGTGGGAGATCCGGGAGGTCAATCGACAAGCTGTCAGTTCTAGGTAACAGTCGGAGCCCTAAGCTCCATTTTCATGCCATTCATTTATGTTTTTAGCCATTTTTTTAGATTTTTAGGAAGGATTTTGAAAAAAAAAAAAAAAAATTGCCCTCAGTCGACACGATTTTCGGGCACAACCATCCGCGTCGATCGGCACAACTGTTTTTAAAACAGGCGCATCGGCACCGTGGATAGGGAAAAACCATTTTTTCTCAAAAAATGACCATTTAAACTGGAATTTTATGTGCCAAGGATGATTATTGACTCAAATTAATGGCTTTTGCAGGAGAGAAATCGCCAAAAATGGTGGATTGGAAGGAAAGGGAACATGAAGATGTTGATACCCAGGTAATGAATGATCCAAATTTCCTGGAGGCTTTGAGGGCTTACATGCTCCTCAAATTCTTCCTTACACCAGGGATGCGGGCCCAGCCTGAGTTGCTTCGATACTTGATAAGCCTTTGGGACATTAATCGAGAGATTTTTGTCACTGGGGACCAGGAGCTGGAGTTGACAACTTCAACTATCTACTTCATCACTGGAATGTCTCTTAGAGGTGAGTCAATGAACTTGTATGGGTCATGTCTGATCGGGGCAAGAATATCTTCCTTGCTTGTCGAACACTGCCTTGAGGCCCTCAAATCCAAGAGTGGGAAGATAGAGATTTCCAGTGTGCGGGATTTGACACTGAGGGTGCTTCTGTTGACTATCAATAGAGTGGTGGGATCCCAGGCGAAACATGAGACTAACAAGTTGAATTTCCTTTATGCTATTGACTGGAAAACTCCTATGATCTTCAACTGGGCAGAGGCCATGAATATGAACATCAAGTGCCAGTTGTCCAAGGCTAAGGCAGGGAATTTGAAGCAATTTGGCTTTGGATCAGTACTTGTGACCTTTTTCGTGGAACGAGTGCCACTACTCCAGTATCAGTTGACTGAGGTCAATCCTCCTGCACCACAAGATCTGTAGATGGCTCGCTGGAATCGTTTAATGCCCAGGATCATTGGGGGGTCAGCATATGTCATACCGACCTGCATTTTTCTCATGGCTACAATGACAGAATATCGTCGTGGAGGACTGGCCGTACAATGGCACTAATTTCCATGGAGATCCAGATATGCCCTTACCAGATGGAGAGGACTTTGATGACGAAGGTAAAAATCAATTTTTTAATTTTGAGATTTTTAATTATTTTTGGTACATGTGTGCTTATAACATTTCTCTTGTTTATGCAAATGTTGGACCAGAGCAGCCAATCGGGATGTCCCCGATAGCCAAGCGCGTACCCTGCCCTATTGGCATTGTCACCCCTTATCAGGAAGGGACCGATAATGAGGAGGAGATCACGAGGAACCTTGAGGGGTTAACTCATGGTATCCCAGAGTATGCTTGGATAAGAGACATGCCCCATCAGTACCAGAGACACACGGTGGGAGTCAAAGATCGAATCCACCGACTGCTGAGTCGTGTTGCACGAGCTGTCTTGTGCTACCATGACCACCATATTGAGTAGTTCCTAGGTATAGAACTTACATATTTTTTGAGGCCTGCATGCCACGGATGTATGAGGCCTACGATTTGTTGATGTTATTTCAGACACACATATTATTTTTGGGGTTCTGATGTATCAAACATTCTCACCATATATATATATATAGATATATGTGGTATTTTCCTGTCTATTATGGTACAAATGGTTTATCTTTTACATGTTTCATAAATGTCTATCCAAAATGTAATTAGCTAATGCATCTGTCATTGTATTCATGCGTCTAGGAATATGATGATATGTAATATAATCAAAATGCCTTTCCAATAGACTGATACAGAGATACATTCCTAATATTTGAGGGTTCCTAAAAAAATATTTCCCGTTGATTTGAAGGACGACAAGTTGTGAATCCAGGTTGACAACCAATTCTCTTATGCCCAAAGATATGGCTTCTGACAACAGTTCGATGATCGTACTGTATTCAGAAATGTTGTTGGTTGTGCGACCTAGGTAGATACCTTGAAGGTCAATCAACTCACCGTTAGGGTCATAGATAGCCCATGTCGCGGATGATAGGTTCCGCGTACTATGGCAAGCACCATCGGCGAAACCAGCTTGACAAGTTGCAGACATCTACAAAGCAAGAAAAGCATAGTAAACAGGAAAGTTGTTTGAAAACTATCACACAAAACCACATTGTAAAAAAATGAATTACACACTAATGTACACAAGTAACCATGCAAGATGACCTAGGCATAGTACTTTTTGAGGGAGTCCATGCTGGGACTCGGGTAATCAATCAACACAGGTGAATACCAAAGTTTTACTGTTGCCATGACGAGTAAGCATCGACTTAGCCAAATAATAGAGTAGAACTCATATAAGGCTTTGCCCCCATGCCCCTTAGGTGAGGGAGGGTTACGAGTCAAAGGACAATCGGTGAAAACTCAGGTAGGGTGAAAAATCATGAATCCATGAAGGGATAAAGGTGCCTTCAGTTGAAAGATCTTGATTATGTCAGGATAAACTAACACATCAATGAACAATGGGGAAGAGGACTCTTCGAAAGTGGTAGAAATGATTGTCGGGTGAGGCAGGAATGAGGAGCGATGATGAGTATTGATCCATGGTGGTTCCTCGAGAGACATGATATCCATGATACCTTCATCAACAAGGAAGGTCTCAGCTGAGGGATCAAGCGATTCCAAAGTGCCAAGCCAAGGGGATTGAGAGTAAATATCGAGAGAGGTATTTGACATATGAGAATCAGAGGATGCAAAGTTCGATGCCGAAATAATTTCCATGTAATGAACTTTGGCGAGACTAAGCGGCATAACCTCGCCCCAAGTATCAACAAGATCTGGTGCATGTATGACCCAGGGATCAGATTTGACTGAGATCATATTGATAGAGGCAACATGAGGAGGTGGTCGTGGAAAAATTCCCATTAAGGCAGAATCTTTGAAGAGACCTACCCCCACACTCTCATAGGGATCACCAGAGTGCTTGACATACGGAACATTCCATTCGAGGAGGAAGAGGCAAAGAAAGAGAGTCGATCGATAGTGACAATTTTCCCTTGATGGGGAAAATGAATCACGCGAAACAAAGAGGAGGCCACGACATGAATGGCATGAGTCCAACTTTGGCTGAGTAGAATATTATAATTGAGATTAGCGTCAACAATCTCTACTTCGATTTGCACTGTCTTGCTTTCCAGGGTGATGGCAAGGTTAGGTAAGACACTGAAGGGTCGCAAATCGCGCCCATCAAAAGCTTCCAAAGTGTTCAGAGACTGGTTCAGTGCAGGGGAACCAATAGCCTTCCAACATGCAGTTGACATGACACAGGTGGAAGCACCTTCATCAATGACAATGTAGTGGATGGTCTTACCATTAATGATTACCTAAATAAGAAAGGAAATCTAATGAGGGATCCATGGAACATGGTTCTCCAGATTGAAACATATCAAATTAGAATCGGTGGGATCGATGTCCTCGATAGATGATAGCAAAGATTTCCACTACGATGGCAGCTTTGGAGTACCTCGAGCACCGACATGGCTAACTGCGCCTGAGCCAAATCCTCAACAATATTGTAGTGTTGAGTGGCTCGGGCGTTGGGATTATATGAGGATTTCCATAGCACACCTCGAGAGGGTGGCCTTGTAGTAGAATCATGGTTAGGGCGCTCGATTTACAAAGGGCCAAAACTCTGGGTAGAAGAATAAGAAGGTGCAACTTCTTTTTCTTTCCTAGCTGTCGGAGTTGGAGTTTGATAATCTTTCGATCGGGTAGCCACATTAATAGGCGTGCTCATCATGAACACTTGAGATCTGGAGGAAGCATATCGGGGTCGGTCTACCATTTGGGTCTGCTGAGATGGAAATGGATCTTTAAGGACAACAGGGGTCCCTTTGAGTAGTCAACTAACTTCAGATCATCGAGGACAATCCTTAGTGTAGTGATCCTCCTCGTAAATGAGGCAGGGATACTTGGGTTTCCATTGTGAAGATTCGCCAACAAACGATTTGGGAGGGCCCTGTTTCGTGGAATCAGCGTTAGCTTTGCCTTTGCCTTTATTCTTTCCTTTCGAAGATTTGTCTACTACGGTAGACTGGACATCGTCGACCTTTGAGGTTTTACGAGGGCCAGGTGGATTCTGAGATGAACTATTAGGAGTAGCATTCGAGAGCGACTTCTGTTTGGAAGAAGTTTTAGGGGTCTGGGATACTGAACCAATAACTCCATCAATGGGGGGAGAAGCTGGTGACTTCGATGCTGCGAGATCGGATGATGGCCACGGAGCATTGGGTAACAACTCATATAAAGTACCAGGTTGAGAGTAAACCAGATCCAAGTACTGGGCAATAGCGATGGCTTGATTTTCAGTGACGCATCCACCCATAGCTATATTGCGAGAAATTAGGGCTATGAATGATTTGGTAAACCATTCAGTGAGCAACTGATCAGCTATCTCGAATTTGATCAGGCGACATCTACGTCTCCATTCATGGATGTGATCAGAGATGTGTGTCGCAATATCTTGCTTAAGCGATGTGAGAAAATAGGTGCCAGTTTCATAGCGAATCGACAACCGAAAATGTGTGAGGAAAGCCATGGCTAACAAATTAAACTCATGGTAAGTACTTTGAGGTAACTCGATGTACCATTTTGTTGCAGCACCCATGAGGGTTCGTTGGAAAAGACGAAGACGAATGGAATCGTCCACGTATGAGTTCGACGAGCACTAGAGGTGATATGTCATCACATGGGCCTGAGGATCTTCCTTAGCTTTTCCATCGAATTTTGGGAAATCACTTGGTATCTTGGACGACACCGGAGGCTAGTACGACGAATGAAGGATCGAATCATTTGTAAGGCGCGATACATCCAACAACTCTAGTGTAGCCAAGAAAGGTAGTTGAGTATTAAAAGGCATGGGAGGTTGATAGGCGGGCCCATAAGGAGGCGCCCATCCCTGCTAGTAAGGATTTTGGCCCCATAGTGGGGATTTTGGCCATATGGTATTTGAGGCTACCCCCATTGCGAATTACCTTGACCATAGGGAGGATTCTGACCTTGAATACCTTGAAATTGTCCAGGCATAGGTTACTAATAGGCAATGTATGGGTTAAAAGGTTGTTGAGCTTGTTGACCTTGGACATATGGATATGGTACCTGTTGTCCTGGAACACAGGGCTAATGAACTTGTTGTCCCTGAACAAGAGGGTTCTAGACCTACAATCCTTGGGCATAAGGTTATACACTTGTTGCCCTTGGACGTAGGGTTTTTGTACCTGGTGCCCTTGGCTGGCAGGATTCTAAACTTGTTGACCTAGGACAAGAGGATTCTGGGCCTGCTGCTGCAGGACTTGACCTTAACCCTGCCCCTGCAAGGTTGACCTTGTTGGTATGTATACAAGGGTTGCTATTTCCCTAGTTTGTTTTTTTGTTTCAAGGGTTGACCTTGCAGTTGCAAAATTTGTCCCTAGGTTTTTAGATGTTTGCCTTGCGAGGATATGGTTTGAGAGGTATGTGGATCATATTGCATCTGCAGCTGCGTGGCTTGCTCAACTGTTGTAAGGATTGACCTTGCGGTTGTTGCAGGAGACCTTGCTGTTGCGTAGAGAGCCCTTGTTGCAACAAAGGTTACCCTTGCGGTAAAAAAGGTTGCCCTGGTTGTTGTAAAGATTGTCCTTACTGTTGCAAGGGTACTTGAACAGTGCCCGGGAAATTACCGAACTGAATCTAGTCGTAGCCAGGCTAGATGTACTGCCCAACTTGGGGTGTGTAAGGTTGATTAACCAATCCTTGAGAACCATATGGAATGTAAGGATTTTGGTATTGGAACTGGGCCCCATAGGGCTACTGATATTGAACATTGCTCGATCTAGACGGACCAACGGGATTCTGAACCTGTTGGTACTGGACATTGCTTGATCCAGTAGGGTCAGCAGGGTTATAAATAATACCAGAAGAGGGTTGTTTATACCAAGCATGTGAGCTTGTGAGCCACTCACATTAGTGGCACCTGACACCATAGAGACATTCAGGTTCTTCCTGCCAGGCGGCAGCATAATCTGGCCACTGACTAATGGGAGAGAGGAACTGATAAAGACAATCTTTGAAATTGTCGGTTGTGACTAACGTGTAACTGGGATCGGTGATACAAGGGTATTCGAGACGGTGGATTGCACTGAGGCTGAAGTAACAGCATGTTGGGAAGTCATGTTTGTGACGAACAGACCTTACGTAGGCCTAACGCCTGACGCCCATACAGGATTATGGTAGAGTGATGAGGCACTAGGTGTGCCTGAAACTAAGTGCCCCAAAGACACATATTTGGGTGGCAAACTGGCGAGAATACCTTCCGAATAAGGGAAACCCTCGGGAGGTAACTGCAATTGCAATTCTTCCCCCTCAATAGTGTTTGGAGTAAAAACTTCGGACTCATCGGAGATGTGATTGGAGCATCTCCTTCAGGCTCCATGTTTGAAAACAAATGACGATGAGTGGCTGAATGTGTACTAGGGGATAGTTCCAAAGGAACACCTGGATGGTTGTATGGACTGTAAGGATGCTGCAGTGATATCTCATCAACGTCAAATAGAGGGTTCGGAGGATAGATAACTAGTCCAAGCTGACTGTCAGTGGTCGAAAAGTTCTTTGGAGTTCGAACGGGATTGTCCAGAGATTACAGACCAAGATTAGCAGATGACCCTAAATCGAAAGTAGGCGAAGGACAAGATGACAATGGTTGAACACTCAAAACAAATGTGAGTTCAACATTTTGGTCCTCAAGTGACTCGAATAACTCAAGAAGCGGCTCCTCAGACGATCTTTCAAAAGAAGGAGAGGAAGAGGAATTGGGTGAACTAGATGGTTTAGCCATGATGACCTTGTCTTAGTTGATAGAACAAATAACTTCAAGGCTTTAAAATTTCCTTTTAAGGGAACTCACGATTTGGTCAAAAAGACTAACAAGATGTTTTGGATCATGGGAAATCAATTATTAAGACGCATAAAAGACTGATGTTCTTTCATTTTTTAAGAGTCAAGAAAGAAACAAAGATGACTCTATCACTTTCGATTGGAAACGAGCTTGAAAGGACAAGTGCTCGAATGATCTTTTAAATTTAATGAGTCAGAAAGATCAAATGACTGCTCTAGATGATGTAGGTAAACAAGATTAACAGGCAATCATGAATTGCAGAATACCTCCTAGCGAACCAAGAAGTACGAGCAGGAAATCTCCCCAAATGTTGTGTTCGGTGTATCATGTTCGCAAGGAGGTCGACTCGGCTTCCTAAGGATAAAAGGATTGCAGCCTAGTGGGGTCTCCAGCTATATACTCGATGGTATCGGGAGAAAAAATCTGCGCTAACGCTATCTAATGCTGAAGCTAACGACAACTGCTAGGTTTAAATACGTCGGAACACGTCTCTAGCATAGAACTTCTAGATATGATCGCTAATTTCAAATGCGCCTTAGGTTAATTGAATTCATTTTAGAGTTGATCTTGAGTTAAGTTTCCGTTTTCAGGTCTTAGTGATGCTACTCGAAAAACCTAAAATGCAACTAAATGAGACAAGACCCTTTCAATTCGCTTAAATGCCTACACTAGAGAGGGTAGAAACTACTCAATCAAATGCAAACAATCAAGCAACTGAAACTGAAATGATCTTTCACTACCTTACTTTTTCAAAAAATAAACTAATGAAAAATGCATTCCAATTCCTAATTTCCTAACAAGAACTTATCTATTAGTCCTTTCAAAACGAAAAATTATCTTCCTTTTTCAAATGCTGATGCAATTCTAGTCTATAAAAAGATGCAAATTTTTGTAACACAATGTTGCAATAGGCTAGAATTTCATGCTTTCTCATGAAACAACGAAACAAACTTTTCACATACAATCTTTCAATGAAAATTTTTTCGAGACAATAAGCTCTTCAAGTAGATGAAAACACAAAAAGAGAAGTTCATTCAGATCAATGAAACACTCACTTTGCCAAACACAAGGCCAACAATGTAATCTATGCCGAAAATAGACGTTTAAGCTAGTAAACGAAACTTTTTCAAACTTGTGCAAAAAGAGGTCAAAGTCATAAAAAGGACCAAAAAACAAATGCAAGGAGTAAACACACCTACAATCTGACTTGGTGAGTTCACAAACTGTTGAATGAGCAACCAACTAGATGCCCTAGTGTCGATGGCCACTCAATGACTCAATCAATCAAATAGCAGGATGACAATCCAACAAGCAAGCAAAACCAAATGAAAAGTAGCTTTCTAATCAGGGAGAAAATAGTCAGAAAGGCTCACGAGGTGAAAACACAAGAGCATAACACACTGGCCGAGATTGGGGTCAAGCCCTAATCTTCACTTACAGGCATCAACGTGACTGCCTAACTGACAACGAGCACTAGAGGCTGGTCGGTGCGACTGTTCCTCAACAATTCATGTTGGTCAGCGCGACTGTCAACGTATTAAGCACGCTAGCTGAGGTAACTAAGGAAAAAAAAAATCAACACAGGGGCCAGATTTGCTACTATGAATTGTAGACTTAGGCCAGTAAGCAGGAGAAAAGAAACAGAACCAAAGGGAAAATGTGAAACTAGAAAAGTTCTCAAGAAATCATGAAATCCAAAACAAACAAAAGGATTGGGATCCCTAGTGGAGTTGCCAATTTGTGGTGAAGTAAAATTATAATTGCAGACACGAACGAATTCCTCGAGCCCGATAATGGGTCTAGCCACAATAGATACATTCTATGGAAGATTTCCTTAGGTTAGAATCAATCAAGAGGGCCTACCTCTTGGTCGCTTATCCTATTTGATTAAGTCTTCGCTTGCTCGCTCCAGCGATCTCTCGCTTCCTTCTTCAAGTTCCTAAAACAAGTAAACAACAACAACACACAAACATAATAATAGACAAATTGCAATTCAACCTACTTAACGAGTCAAGAAGCATTAAGACATGGATATGTAATATTACAAAACATGTAGGAAATCAATCGATAGTTGCATATATTAATATCAAAGAGAGATTACAACCATTTGTCTTGACGCTGCAGTCTTCCTCTGACAAGACTAGGTTCCCACACACTTCTGCTAGCATTCCATGATGGCTTCAAACAACAATAGTTTAAAGGCTCTTCCCTTTGGGCTTCACTCCAAACCAAAACACACTTCTCCCTCACACAACTAGGTAGCTACAACTAGTAATAGCTTGCTTGTCTACTCCAAAATAGTATCAACACTCAACAATAACTCTGCCAAAACTATCAACTGTGACTATAACATTCACACTAGTTTGTGCTTGGGAAGAAGGGAGGTTTATATAGGAAATATGGATGGGAGATGGATCCTCTTCTCATGGGAGAAGGACTTATCCCTTGAGGTAGTTCCATCATTACAGGGGAAAGGAGCCCAAACTATCATCCTCGACCCCATACGACCAAACCATTTACTAGACATATGTTACAGAGCTTCTAGAGCTGGAAGCTTCGACTCTAATTTAAAAAAAATTCCATAACAGGACCGACGCGGCTGAAACATAACTTAGTCACTCTGGTCGGCACGAGGAGTAGTAATAATATTTGCATATCGGTGCGTGGGAGACAAAGTCCATTAGCGCTGGTCTTGTAAACTGGGCAAAACAAAAGTTTCAGGGGAAATGGTGCAAAATGGAAATGATATGCTCATGAAAAGGGACATAATGGGAGTTTCTCCATGAAGGCAAAGCATGCGGGGTTCACTGTAGAGGTCCTCTAGGATCAAGGAATTGGGAGTACAGGGATAGTGACAAAATGCTGTGTAACAATCCACCTGTTGGAATATTCCAGGGAATATTGTTGTACGGATGCCTAGTCAGCATCCCAATCACAAAAATTTTCATGTTTGACCAAATGATCAGAATGCTCTAACTTTCTCATACAAACTCTGTTTTGAGTGATTCCGAGTACTTTATTTTTGAGCAAATTTTTGCCCCTAATCTAGATTTTGATCATAAGAGGAAGTCTCAAAGGAAGTATCCTCACCTGTTCGAAACCTAGTTTTCCATAAAGTCGACTAGCATTTTTAACATTTCCTGTCTTGAATGTATAATTGCAAAATAGATAAAAATTGTAATGTAATAAAATAAGCCTCCACCAGTATCACATAGTTTAGTATTAGTATCTACCACAACAAACATGTATAACATATAGCTCGAATATATTATTTTGAGAATTTAATAAACATTTGTAAATGCTTCACAACCACTTAAACATATAGACACTTTCCATAGTCTAAATACAATGAACTCATAAAAAATATGAATGACAACTTTTAGTAATTGAAGTGCATTATATACAATAGTATGAGTCAAGTGATGCATTTCTCTTTTCAAACAAAAATTCTTTTTTTTGGCTAGAGAGCAGCCTTATTTGTATAGATGCATTAACATGCATTCGTATACCTTTCATTTTCTCATGGCATGTTCTTTGTACATATAACATAAGTAGACCAATCGTAAGTATGGCCTTTATTAGTCATTGCCACTGAGATACGATACACGGTCACGAAGCAATACTTTTTATTAGTGTTTTTTGCTATTAATAAGTTTAGACATGGCCTTTGCAGCTACCAAAGCTTTATCCATGCTGATCATGTAGCTATTTTGTTAACTCCTTTTATTTGTGATATGCTCGACCCTCCTATCAAGTAGTGGTTACTTATTAATGAACTATGTTATTCATTTTTATTCAGTGGGAAATCCACACTGATTACGTCTCTTATTAAAGGAAATCTCTCAACTCTAAGATTTCAGACTGATTTCTAGGATATCAGACCCCGACAAGGACTACCGCCGCCTATTTCTCTTGTTAGACAATGCATATGTAACCTGATGATTATCATATTTGGTTCATATAATATGTGAATCCAAAAAAAATTGGAAGAAATAAAGGTTCATAAACTTCCTCGACCATATTGGTGATACCTCTATGAACTACAAAATCTGCCGTGGAGGAATAATAATGGGATAGGCATGCAACATGATGTGGCGAAGAGTGAGTTTGAACCATATACATGCAAGAAATGGATAAGCCTAAGTGGCTAGTATAGTGGTATTACAAGGACCATAATCGAGTTGGGCTCAGAGTACAAGTGGACAAGCTAGGTGGCATATTTTGATTGTAGTCGGACATATTAACGGATCTAGAGGAACCTATCCTTAAAAGAACCTCAAGTATTTATAGCCAGATTTATTAAAGGGAGTTTGAATATGGGGTTTAACTTTTAAATTTTATAAGTATTACTTGAAAAATTATTTGTTAAAATGGAGCTCAAATCCATTATAACAATGTACTCATTAAGAGTTCAACATGCCACTTATGGGAATTGAATTTAAGTAGGGAGGATAACACTCCTTCCCATATCCACCTAGGCTAAACCCAATTGACTAAGGTGGATTAATGAGTTTTTACTTCATTTATTTTAATGTGATATTTTGGAATAATTTATGAAGAATAGTCGAGCCTTTTAGATTACCAAAAGGGAGTTAAAAAGTAGACAAATTTAATCTTTCCAGTGAAATTGTATTTTTTTAGTGAGGTAAATTTCCATGCTAATCCTTTTTCTAAACAAGTGTTGTAGGGAAACATAGTCTATGCCATTGAAATTAAGGATTATGTTGCTAGAAAAATTGCATATAAAAGTTGGTAACATGATATATATAAAGCATATTATGAGATATTTAAAATAATATTAATATAATATGGAAATATATATATATATATATATATATATATATATATATATATATATTATATCTGTAAAAAAAATAAAAAAAATAATGTGTGCATGTGTATGAAATTGGTGTGATCATGAAGATGGCTTTGCGGCGCGAGGGTGAGTACGGTTGATCCATCGTGTCTGCAGTACAGCGACGCAGATGGTAGACTTGGGCAACTACACATAGACAGACTGTTGGGGTCCTCAGTATACACCTTAACCCAGGCATTAGCAAGATCATAAAGTTTTTTACCATGCTGTTTTCACTTCTCAACTCCACACCCTTCACTTAGGTTCGAACCACCTACAACTGTTTCCTCCTGCAGATTTCTTGGCGGTTACTCACAGACAGCTGGCATTTACAAGCCCTCGACAACTATGGACCTTGATCTTGTAGATTACTTGGAGGACCCACTGCCGGAGGGAGTTGTCTGGATGACCCCGCATTCATCAAAGGTAAACGGTGCTCCATTTAGTTGTGACCTGAACAAGACCTTTGTCTACTTACCTCCGTTTCCGGGGCCTTCATCTCACCCGGTTGTCCTGCCGGACGAACCCTTGACCTGGCCGTCCCTCTCCTCCCCCCTCACTGTCACCATCCTCGATAAGGTTTTCTTCCGGCTGCCTAAACCCTAACCCTTTGGAGTTTTTCACAAGACCTACCCACCTCCTGACGCCCTCCGGTCACACCCCCATTTTTCCTTACTCTTTGTTCCCGGCAGCACCGATACCGCCTTCCTTGCCTCCTCCCCCCGTCCCTCCCTCCAGAAGCTTTACTATTATACCACCCTTATCAGAACCCCTCCCATCTACTTCACTTTCCCAACCTGAGGACATCCCCATCTCGGAAAGCAACCCTACACAAAGGGATGACTCATCTGAGGGAGCAAGCCCATAAAAAAAAGCCAAGTGCTTTAGATCTAAAGCAGATGACATCATATTGCGGCTCGAAGAATATATACAACTAGCGGATACCATGGACATAGCAGACATGGTTTTGGTCGGAAGGATCTGAGGGCAGAAGTACTCTATGGCTTGCCTCAAAGCATGGACATTAGAGGTCTGGGGGCATCACTTGGTAGACCTACCCATCGTTCAGACCTTTATGAGGGGGTGGTTCGCACTCAGGTTCGCCAAGCTCGATCACACGAACTGGGTCTTATCATCTTTTTGGCATTTTGAACACACGCCTGTCCTCCTGAAACAATGGTCACCCCTTTTTGATCCAAAATCAGAGCAGATAGGGGTTGGACCTGTTAGCTCTATTATAGTTGCAGCATTTGTAGGATTAACTCGGGTCTGGTGGTAGAATTATGCCGAAAAGGTGCTTGGAGTAGTCCTCTCCTCCTTCCTTCTTCAATTTTCCTCATGCTTTTCCAGCCCCGACATCTTTCGTTTTCTCCGGAAACCTCTTTGTTCCTTGCTAAAACACTCCATTGCGCCTCTTCTTCGCCTCCAAAACCCTGTTCAAACTCACTTTTCCTTAAGCACTTGGCGCTTAAGCACGTGACCCCGCCCATATCTTCATTCACCTTTCTATACTCTCCACCACAATCGCAGCCGTTGATCACCCTCATCCAACAATTCTTGCATCACTACAGCCTTTTTCTTGCACATTAAACCTCGTGCATCTCCTCACTGTCCGATCAAACCTTGCCTCGATTGGACGACAGTAACACCTTTCCTCGTTGAAACCTGCATACGCGTTAACTTGCGGGGGCGGCGGTTTTCATCTGTCACACGTCGTATTTTGATTGGATCGCTGGCCCTTGTACGTATACCACCGAACCCCGGTGGGTGGTGCGGGGAATACCACTTATCGCCTACCTATACGTCTCCCACGCATTATCGTCCACGCATCTTTCGCGTGTGACGACCATTGGATCCGCTGCTCTTTGATCCAACGGCTCACATTCACTCCACCCCACGTCCTCCCGATAGCTTCTTCCGATGCAATCTAAGCCATTCATCCTTGCGATCTGATGGCCCACACCTGTTTGACCCACTTCTGCTCGATTTTTCCCTCCGATAGATCCCTCTGGTTGATTCACGCGATCCAATGGCTGAGCTTTATCGTCGGCCTGCTCTTGATTCCGCCATGAAATGTTAACTCCTTTGACTGTCTTGAGCTCCTGAAGGACAACAACGATTAGCTATCTGTACCTGACACATTCAATTTGCAACCAACGCATTCAAGGAGCAGCATGGCCAAGAAGGAAAGGACCACTCTCGAGCAGTTGAAGGCATTTATCAGGCATGGAATTTCATCCTTTGTTCACTCCATCTGCTCAGAGAAAGGTCGATTTGTCCATTAAAGCAGCAGATCATGTCAGAAGCCCATTTCAGAGAATTAATATGGTTGTTGGTCATTATGATCCTTCCTCGTATAACACAACAGAGCAATTTTGTAATCAACCTCTATATATATCCAGAAGACAAAAGGTTGATGGTTGATGAATGTTATTTTGTTGTAAGCTTCAACTTCTGGAGACTGTGATACCTGCAGCATCTGGTCTTCATTTTCAGCTAATGCAAGCTTCTTTTGCTGTTAATTGCTCACTTTCCACTTCTTCTTTGTTCCAGGTTGTGCCTGTTATGCATTTTTCATTTACTCTTGATGTTTAGCATTAGAGGGGTTGTCATCCCACCTCTGTGTTAGAATCTAGTTAGTATTATTGAATGTGTGTGTAGGTTTCTGTTGTTTTAATGCCAGAGAGCTGTCATCCTGTCTATGCATTAAAAAAATAGATTTGCAGACCTCCTTACTGGTTGCAGCTGGCCATCACAGGGTCCTGTGCATCTGCTGATGTGATCAGTATTCTCCATCATCACATTTTCTTTAAAATTGTGAGTAATTGGTGGTCTAAATCCTTGTAGTCTGGGGGTGTTCACCCATGTCTGGGGTTAAGCATAGTAGAAGTGGTTATATGGCCTGAATATGCAGAATTTCTTTCATTCATCCACCATTTTCCAACATTTTTGTTGAGTTTGTAATGTTCCCAAGCATCTCTGATGTACAACCTAGGAGAGTTTCTTGGGGTGATAACATTAATTGGCGCCACTGCCGGGGAGAGAAGAATTGAAGCTCAGCTTCCCTGGGAGAACGACCCAGTTCCATATTTTGATGATAGATAAGGTCTGGGCACATTTCTGGTTGTAACCATCTATCTGGTGACTCCATTGGAGGAAGAACAAGCTTTGGCGACTCCACATTGCAGTTCTGGCGCAGTTGGTGAGGCATGCTCGGAGAAATCCTTAGAAACCATCATCTAAACCAGTGCCTGATCCTGAGAAGATCGTTAAGCAAAAGAAAATTTCGTAGAGATGAGCATCAGGACCAGGTAAGCCTTAACGTTCCATGTATCTCTGTTAGTGAATTTCACCTTTAGAGATTCATTTAGCTCCTTAGTCTTTCATTTCCCTTTCGGATTCCAACTCAAAAAAATAAGTTTTCCATGTTGTCCATCACATTCCTCTGTTTCTGTCATTCTTTTCACTGATTCATACCACTCATTCCACCAGTATCCTTTCGTATACCATAGTCATGGCAGGTCACCAAGCTCTTACAAAGATAGAAAGAATAGTTGCTGCTAGGTATGGACCCTTAGTCTTGCCTACCCCTTTGAATGCCATGCCTGCAGGAGATTATCAAGAATTTATGCCAAAGTTTACTGGTGCAGAAGGAGTAACAGCTGAAGAGCATTTAGAGGCATTTTATAGTTATGCTAATAACCTAGATATTAATGAAGAGGATGTCTGGATGAGGGTTTTTGTCCAAAGCCTAGATGGGGAAGCTAGAATATGGTTTAGAGAATTGCCCCCTAGGTCTATTGCAGACATTGAGGCCCTAGATGATGTATTTTTAAAGAACTGGGGAAATAATGAAGATCTGCTCTTTCATCATACGGAATTTGGAAACTTTCAAAGAGAAGATGGTGAGTTGTTGTCTGATTTCAACCTCAGGTTCAATCTTATGCACAGCAGAATGCCAGCTGAAGTAAGACCCACCCCTGCTTCTACCATGCTCACTTATGCTAATGCCTTTGATTCTCAATTCTGCCTGCTGTTAAGAGAAAGAAGATCTGCTTCTTTGGTTGATATGCAACCTGCAGCCTTTGAAGTAGAAGCAAATATCATTGCTGCAGAAAGACTCGAAGGTGATGCTGAAAGGAGAAGACAGGGAGGAGAGTCCTCATCATGTGTAGAGCCTGAGATCGATGAATTAGTTAGGATGATAGAGTTTTTAGCCTCTGAAGTTTCTAAACTAAAGGCTGAGCAGTATTCTGAAGAGGCAGGAGCTCATTGTTCCTTTTCTTTTCCAACTCCAAATCCACATAGAGGAGCATGTGAGAGTTTGCAGATTTTGTAAAGAAATAAAGTTACAAATGATGTTAAAGGGGTGAGGTCCCTTTTATAGAATATAGTCATGGAAGAAGAGCATCCTGATGAAGAGGAGGAGGTCCATGGTTTGGAAGGTGCCCCTTTCCTAACCAGGGCTGCTTATGAAGAAGCATTATCCAGAGGCACTGCTTGTCAGTTTGTTGTACCTGCAGAGCAACAAGCTTATCAGCAGCAGCAATCAGCAGAAGGCACCTTCATCCTCCAAGAATCTGTGCTCGATGCTAGCTCATCTTCACATGTCTATGCAGATCTGAAAATTAGCGAGCCTGCTATCATCCCTGGCCCAGTAATCAAAGAGGGAGAGGAAAGCTCCCCATCATCTTTTGTCCCTCTGTCTGCTCAAATGACAATCCCTCACAGTTGCCCCTTGAACACTGAGGCAGAATGAAATTAAATGTCCAAGGTTGAGACTAATAACCTCAATCTTGATACTCTGATGCCTGCCCAGGAGGTCTCCACACAGATTGAAAAGGCAGTTTTCCAGATGACAAAGGAAGAGGGTGCACAGTATTGGAATCCCTCCTTGGATGAGGACTGTTCTAAGAAAGATGTAGGAGCAGTTGATGTCTCTGTGTCCCCTGCACATGAACACATTGGTACACCATTCGTATTAGTTGTGCAGACCTCAAATGACACAGAGAAGTACACAAAAAACATGGTTATTCAGCAGGTGTACAAAGCCTCCCATGATGAACATCCAAGGAGGAGAATACACAGAAGGGAGATGAAATTTGATCCATATTTACCTATTAAGCTTAAATGTCCTAAAATTTTTGTGGTAAAGGATCAAATTAATCCAATTTTGCTGATCTATGATGAACCGGCTGACAGGCAACAATTTTGGTGGCCCATCAGTTGGCCATTTTTTGAATATTTATGTTGTTTAAGGTCCTCAGGCCTTAATGATTGTACGCGGTTTCTTTTTCAGGTTTTAGAGTAGACTTGATTTAACTCCATGCCCAATGGATACTAGGCAAATGTTTTTAAGCTGGTTTTGTATGAAGGCATTGGTATGCAGTTCTTGAGACCTCGCGGGGAGGATCTCATCCCCAGAAGGAGCCAGTGTTAGCTCTGCTATAGTTGTAGCGTTTGTAGGATTAAATCGGTTCTGATGGTGGAATTATGCCGAAAAGGTGCTTGGAGCAGTCCTCTCCTACTTCCTTCTTCAATTTTCCTCATGCTTTTCCAGCCTCGACATCTTTCGTTTTCTCCAGAAACCTCTTTGTTCCCTGCTCAAACGCTCCATTGCGCCTCTTCTTCGCCTCCAAAACCCTGTTCAAACTCGCTTTTCCTTAAGCACCTGGCGCTTAAGCACGTGACCCCGCTCATATCTTCGTTCACCTTTTTATACTCTCCAACGCAATCGCAGCCGTTGATCACCATCATCCAACGGTTCCTGCATCGCTACGGCCTTTTTCTTGCACATTAAACCTCGTGCATCTCCTCACCGTCCGATCAAACCCTGCCGCGATCGGACGACAGTCGCACCTTTCCTCGTTGAAACCTGCATATGCGTTAACCTGTGGGGGCGGTGGTTTTCATCTGCCACACATCGTATTTTGATTGGATCGCTGGCCCTTGTATGTATACCACCGAACCTCGGTGGGCGGTGCGGGGAATACCGCTTACCGCCTACCTGTACGTCTCTCACGCATTATCATTCGCGCATCTTTCGTGTGTGACGACCGTTAGATCCGCTGCTCTTTGATCTGACGGCTCACATTCACTCTGCCCCACGTCCTCCCGATAGCTTCTTCCAATGCAATCTAAGCCGTTCATCCTTGCTATCTGACGGCCCACACCTGTTTGACACACTTCTGCCTGATTTTTCCCTCCGATAGATCCCTCCCATTGATTCACGCGATCCAACGACTGAGCTTTATCCCCGGCCTGCTCCTACTTCCGCCATGAAATGTTAAATCCTTTGACTGTCTTGAGCTCCTGAAGGACAACAACAATCAGCTACCTTTACTTGGCACATTCAATCTGAAACCACCGCATTCAAGGAGCAACATGGCGAAGAAGGAAAGGACCACTCTCGATTAGTTGAAGGCATTTATCAGGCATGGAATTTCATCCTTTGTTCACTCCATCTGCTCAGAGAAAGGTTGATTTGTCCATTAAAGTAGCAGATCATGTCAGAAACCCATTTCAAAGAATTAATATGGTTGTTGGTCATTATGATCCTTCCTCGTATAACAGAGCAAAGAAATTTTGTAATCAAACTCTATATCTATCCAGAAGACAGAAGGTTGATGGTTGATGAATGTTATTTTGTTGTAAGCTTCAACTTCTGGAGACTGTAACTACTGTAATACCTGCAATGTCTGGTCTTCTTTTTCAGCTAATGCAAGCTTCTTTTGTTGTTAATTGCTCACTTTCCACTTCTTCTTTGTTCCAGGTTGTGCTTGTTATGCATTTTTCATTTACTCTTGATGTTTAGCATTAGAGGGGCTATCATCCCACCTCTGTGTTAGAATCTAGTTAGTATTATTGAATGTGTGTGCAGGTTTCTGTTGTTTTAATGCTAGAGAGATGTCACCCTGTCTGTGCATTAAAAAAATAGATTTGCAGACCTCCTTAGTGGTTGCAGCTGGCCATCACAGGGTCCTGTGCATTTGCTGGTGTGATCAGTATTCTCCATCATCACATTTTTTTTAAAACTGTGAGTAATTGGTGGTCTAAAGCCTTGTAGTCTGCGGGTGTTCACCCATGTCTAGGGTTAAGTATAGTAGAAGTGGTTATTTGGCTTGAATATGTAGCATTTATTTCATTCATCCACCATTTTCCAACATTTTTTTTGAGTTTGTAATGTTCCCGAGCATCTCTAATATACAACCTAGGAGAGTTTCTTGGGGTGATAATAGGACCAATATGGATCAGATTACCAGGGCTTCCACCACATTTTTGGTCGGAGGACATTTTTTGGCGCATCGGAAACTCGCTTGGCATGTACATGGAGTTTGACAAGTCCTATCTCTCCACCGGGAAGACGGCTAATGCCAGAATTTTGGTACATATGGACACAAGAGGGGTCTGCAGGAGCATATTACAATACAATGGTGGAATTACACTAGGAAGCAATTGCTGGACTATGAAGGATTGCCCTATAGATGTTGTCGTTGCCACAAGGTGGGACACATGTTTAGGGACTGTCCGCTGAAGAACAAAAGGGGGCCAAAAGACTCAAGATCATGGTATGAGCAGCGCAGTCCCACGGGAACCAGCCCAACATGTTACGGAGGCTGAAGAGCAGACAATGCAGGCACTTGCAGCAAAAGGACGACAGCTCGATAGAAGCGGGGGAAAGCTCCACTTCGGCCACCCTCTCCTCCACTAACGAGAGCTCGGGTGGCTTCAGGGGACGCTTTCACCGCGGGTATGGAAAACCCTCCCCTCTCTTTTGCTTTCTCTGCATCTGAGATACATTTACCATTATTTTCTCTTTCAAATGATAGAGGTTTTTGCCTCCCGAAAGTCCCCCTCTACCCCTCCTCCACACCCCTGGCTCTTCCCCATGCATTTGAACCCTTTCGAAAGAACCATATTAGTCATGCCTGTACCATTGCACCTCCTCCGCCCATTTTCACCCCTTCTAAGCCCTCTATCCCCAAGGTTCCCTCGATCCAGGCCTCAACTCATTCCATCTGCCCCAATCATCGATACCCTACACACTCAAAATTCCGTTCTCAGGGCCCCGATTTGGTAGGGTTTGCTGTCGACTCCTCCCTATCCTTACCCAAGCCCTCTCAGGGCCGTCCCTCCTCTCTAACCAAAGCCAAAAACCAGGCAAGGGAGGATATCACCTCGGGGGATCATAGCACTATAGCATGGGTTCTTAGAGCAGAGAAAGCCCCTAACCCCCCCGGCATGAAGATGCTCTCATTTAATTGCCATGGGATGGCTAGTACCTGGAAAAAAACTAGCCTTGAAGCATTTGATCTCATCTAAAGCTGTCGACATCATTTTTTTATAAGAAACCCTAAGACCTGCCTGCTCAATATCCTCTACCCTTGAATCTTGGCTCCCGGCTTGTCCTTTCATTCGCTTGATGCAACAGGCCGATCCAGAGGGGTAGCCCTGGGTGTATGTACTCGCTCTGTCAAATTGACTAGTGTTTGGGGAGGCATGGGATATATGGGAGCAGACATCTTCTCATCATCCCTAGAAGCCAGTTTCAGAATCATCAATGTTTACGGCCCCTGCCGAGACAGGGCTGAATACTGGCAGAAGCTATTAAATTCATCTATCCTTCTACAAGACAACATCATTCTGGAGGGGATCTGAACTTTTCCATAGGATATGCTGAATCATGGGGTCATCAAGCTCAGGTGGACACCCTATCAATCTTTTTTGAGAATCTATTGGAGGAACACAATTTAATTGATATACCCTCTACTAAAATTCAACCCACTTGGAGGAATAATCGACTAGGGGAGGCCAGCCTGGCTAGAAGGCTTGACAGATTCCTCATCAAAGAAGCACTGGCCAGCAGTGGGTCACACATCATACAATGGGTAGGCACGGGCGGCCTATCAGACCATAGACCCATCTACCTGGAAATACAAGATGCCAGCCAAAGCCCAAGGCACCCTTTAAATTCAACTCCACCTGGCTAAAGGATGCAGATTATATAAGGATGGTGGGCGATTTCTGGAAGACCCACCCTATTGGCATTGAAGGAAACATAGCTGAGGGATTCACACACAACATGAAGGAACTGAAAACCCTCTCAAAAGAATGGGCATAAAGGAAGCAAGAACAGGATGAGCAAGTATTAAGGGAAGCAGAGGAGGCAATCTTTACTCTAGAGGAGGGCACCGCAGGAATCATAGACTCACAAGAACAAAAGGATGAAATGGCCTCTCTCCTACAAAGAAGGACTCAAATCCTGAAGGTAGAGAGGAGAGTTGGAGACTCTGAAGTCGAGCTATATGGCTAAAGGAGGGGGATGACAACACAAAATTTTACCATAAATATGAAAATGGGAGGAAGGTGATCAACACCATATGGGAACTTAATAATTGGTAAGGACACTCAGTGCAAACCTTCCGCGAATTGGCAGCTCTGGAGAACTCACACTTCAAAGAAATCTATAAGCCCCCCATAGCTACCCTGGCTGAAGTAATCAGACCTTCCCCAGTTTTGTGGATCAGGAGGCTGCACAGGAACTTACCAAAGAAGTATCCCTAGATGAGCTCGAAGCTACTCTTAAGTGGCTTAAGAAGGAAAAGGGCCCAGGACCTGATGGCTGGACAGTAGAGTTCTATATTGCCTTATATGACATCTTAGGGTTGGATCTCCTAAGACTTATAGAAGAATGCCACAGAAAGGGAAGGATGTGGGAAGGCCTAAACTCCACGTTCATTTCTCTCATTCCTAAAGTTGACAAGCCCTCGACCTATGATGACTTTAAACCTATCTCACTCTGCAACTGCATCTACAAAATTATTGCAAATTGCCTCAAGCTTATCATGTTGGCACACATCTCCCCTAGCAGTTTGCCTTTTTACAGAATAGACAGATCCATGAGGCAGTTGGTATTGCACAGGAACTCCTCCACTCTGTTCAGACTAGGAAACTTAAAGGGATGTTCTTGAAAATTGACCTCTCCAAAACTTTTGACAGAGTTAACTATCTTTACATCCGAATCATGCTAACCCACCTAGGCTTTCCTTTCCCCTTCATTAAATGGGTCATGAGCTACATCTCCAATGTATCTTATAGTGTGCTTGTAAATGGCTTGGCCTCCCCTTTTCTTCATGTAGAGTGAGGGTTGAGGCAGGGTTGCCCTTTCTCCCCCCTCCTTTTCCTCCTTGTAATGGAAGGCCTTAGCAGACTTCTCGGAGAAGAGCACAGACAAGGACGAGTCGGGGGAAACAAAATCACTAATGCATGCACACTGACCCACCTGCTATTTGTGGACGATGTGCTTATCTTCTTTAATGGAGGTAGAGGAGACCTCACATCCTTCCAACATGCTCTGGGGATCTTCTTAATAGCCACGAGAATGGTGCTAAATGAGGAAAAATCTACTATCACTTCTATAGGATGCTCCCAACTGGAACTTCAATTTGCACTCAGGTGGTTCGCTTTTACTAAACTACCACTCAAAGAAGGATTGAAGTATCTAGGCTACAGGTTAAAACCCCTTGGTTACAAAATTGCAGACTGGCTATGGCTTATAACCAAGGTAGAAAAGAGACTAAACATTTGGTATCACAAATAGTTGTCCAGAGCAAGGAGATTGGTTTTAATAAAGGCAGTTCTGGAAGCAACGCCAATATATTGGATGTTGTTGGTGTGGATACCTCGAGGCATACTAACCCATTTTCAAAACATCTGCTGCCATTTCCTGTGGAAAGGAAAGTAAACTGGGAGGACTTTTGCATGGACAAGTTGGGAATCTCTTGCTCTACCAAAGCGATGGGGAGGATGGGGGATCAAGAGGTTGGACTTGTTCTCCAAAGCCCTGTCAGCCAAATTAGGATGGCAGTTACTCAACACACACAACTTATGGACGAGGGTGGCCATCTCCAAGTACATATACCCCTTCAATACCATGGATTGAATAAGACAGAGCCATAGGAACACTGCTAATATATCCGTCATCTGGAAGGCAGTTTTAAACACAAAGGAGCTCATTCGAAATGGACTGACATGGAGAATCCAGTATGGGGCACAGGTGTGCTTAGGTTTGGACCTCTGGGTAGGATGTGGAAATGCCCAGAGTAACAGAGGAGTTGAGAGCCTATCTATCTGAGCAAGGAATTACACACATTTGTCATATTGCTAACAATGCTCAATCTTCTCTTTTTCAACAGGATTAGAAATCAGGAACCTGACTTAATATACCATTCTGGGGTCATTAGGAATGGCAGGAATTCACAAAAGCTTTAACTGAAGCTATTATAAGAATCACAGAGGGGGACGATGAACTCATTTGGGCTTTCGCCAAACACGGCGTATACACTCCCAAAATAGGATATCAAGTGTTGATGGAATCTCACAAGCCTCCCATTGTTGAGACATGGTGGAAACTTCTATGGGAATTGAAGGCAGCCCCTAGAACAAGGCTTCTTATGTAATCCATTCTCCATAATAAGGTACCGACCAGTGCTAACCTAATGAAACGATCTTTCTTCAGCCCTTTTCGGTGTCATCTCTGCATGAAAAGTTGTGAAGACATGGAACATCTTTTCCTAAGTTTCCCCTGTGCACAAGAGCTCTAGAACAACACTCTTAGTACGCTCCAAATTATGCACCGATGGCAGGGGGAAAACATAGCAGGAGCTTGGAAACAATGGTGGACAGAAGCCTCAGAAAAAGAGAGGAACTTACCCCTGCTTATAAGTTGGGCTATTTGGATAGCCAGGAACCATATTATATTTCAGCAGAAAGCCCCAAATTGGCCTTCCATTTCGACCAGAATCTTAGCTGATTACCACTCTATACCTGGAGAAGGATCTCAGCCACCCCAAAGAAACATACACCCAGAATCCATCAACACTACCCAGCCATGGGCTTATTTTGATGGCTCAGCACAAGAGACTGGATGTGGAGGGGGTGTTGTATTACATTTATCTGAATCCCACTCTTACAAAATACAAATGGGACTGGGTAGAGGGACGAATAATTTTGCTGAGCTATCAACAGCCAAAAACCTCATACACTTTGCATTGAACAAACAGTGCTCAAATTTACAACTTTTTGGTGACTCTAAAATAGTCTGCAACTGGTTAAACAAAAAATCTCAATGCAATGCTTTTTCACTAAGGCATATCTTGGATGAAGCTCTTAGACTCATCTCAATTTTTGACTCCTTTTCCTGTCAACACATTTACAGGGAGCGCAACACCGTTGCCGACCATCTATCCAAGGAAGCAGCGCTCAGGGATGATGCTACTTGGTTGATACAGGAGGATCGAGAGGGCAGCGCATACCAGTACTACCATAGGCCGTACATAGATCCTAGTTTCTGAGACAGGCACATTTTTGAACAATTTTCATATAAATGATCATATGTAAATATTCATAAACTTATTTTTTTTTATCAGAACTAGTCTCTCTGCGAAGAGAACAACAACATATAAATGCTTATTTTTTGAACAGTTCCATATACTGGATGAAGTATTCCAGCATCAGTTTTGTTTTTTGTCAGGCATGGCCTCACCATATGTATATGCTTTGCATCTGCAAAATGTAATTTCTTATTAATAAAATAAATTACGACTTTTTCTACGGGAAAATATATATATATATATATATATATATATATATATATATATATATATATATATATATATATTGGTAAGATAAGAGAAAATGATTACTCTATGAAATTGTTTTATAAAGCACAATTGTATTCATAGTTATATGACAAAGTTTGACAATTTATATTTTCTAAAAAAAATCTTGTAATTCAATTACGAAGTAGTAACTTTGGTAGGACTTTTTCAAATCACATTTACATTATGTGCATATACAACTAAATGGATGTCACCTTTCTATAGATCTGAATTACAAATTGTTTAGTACAATGCACAATTACATAGTATTGGTCAATTTGGCACGACGCTTAGCATGATGCAAGAGTTTTGTCCAAACTAATAATGTGAAAATTGTAAGGAATTTTTCTTGGGTTTCTTTTGGCCTAAGCATTCAACTATTGACCATCTCATAACTTGCCATTGTTGTTTTGAAAAAGAGATGAAGAAACAATATTTATTAATGCTTCTTTGGTTTTTCTAAAAATTATCATATTTTTTTCCCATAAGGAAAAATCATAATTTCATTAAGAAAGGAAATTACATTCTGTAGATGCTGGTGCGTATGCAGTTCATAAACATATCGTGATTAAAAAAAATTGTCGCCATTGATCCACACAGGGGGCAGCAATAAAATAACAGAAGCCAATTCAAATATCCTACTGATATCTGAGCTATTCAGTGTCAATATATACATACAAAATTGGTATATACCTAATCTTGCAAAAACAAAAACAATAATATATATTAAACATTTAGGTCCATGAATGGCCAATGGAAGTACTGGTAGAAAGTATCACCATGGCGCTCTCTAATCAACCAGATGCCCTGCTCCCCGATCACAGCCTCTTTGGATAAGCTGTCAGCAGCCCCATTCTGCTCCCTGTAAATGTGTGAGCATGTAAAAGAATCAAAAGAAGTAATCATTCTCAAAGTTTCATCCAAGATATGAATCAATGCAAAAGTAGAACATCTGGTTTTTCTGTTCAGCCAGTCACAAATAATTTTTGAGTCTCCAAATAATTGTAGATCTCTGCAGTTTTTTTCCAAGGTGAACTGAATGATATGTTTGGCGGCAAGGAGCTCAGCAGAATTGTTAGAGCCTCTTCGGAAGCCTATGAGCATACTAAAGGTATGTTGATGGTTTAAATGAAGAATGGCTCCCCCCCACATCCTTGCTCTTGTGCTGCACCATCAAAGTAAGCCCAAGGTTTGTTGTGGTCGATTTGAATAGGGGTGGGGTTATGGGAGCTGCGGGGGGGGGTCATCCGGAATAAGAGAATAATCAGCCATGACATTGGCCGCCAAAACAGCCCAATTCGGCACTGTGTCCTGAAAGATTAAACGGTTTCTGGCTATCCAGATAGTCCAGCAAATCAGAAGGGGGAGGTTTCTGAGCTTAGGCGATGCTGAAGTGTTGAACCAGGATTGCCAGGCCTCAAGAATGGTATTTCCGGCCCAAATTGCAGAGGGGGTGATGGGGGGAATTATAAGATTCCACATATTAATAACAGCCGTACATTCTAGAAACAGGTGGGAAGTAGATTCATTCTCCTGCTTGCATATGTTGCACCAATGGGGACCATATTGTGCTCGTTTGAGGAGGTTATCACCAGTTGGGATTTTGTTCCGAAGGATAGTCCACATTAAAAGCCTTGTTCTGGGAGGAGCTTTAAGCTTCCAAAGATGTCTCCACCAGTTGGCAAGTATCAGAGGCTTCCTAGGTGCCGACAATATCAGATATCCTTCTTTTGGCGAGTATCGTCCATTCTTTGATAGAGCCCATATAATCTCATCATCACCATCAAGGATACGAATGTGGGAATCTGTGAGAACTTGAGTGTAGTCCTCCCAAAGCTGTGTCCAAACTGGTGGAATGTTTAAATGCAAAGTAGTTTTCCATGCCTGTTGGAGGAAAGAGGTGTTCTCAATGTCTGCAATTTGTGCAGTATAAGAAATGTTATGTAGCTAGAGGTATTGTATGAGATCCATAGGAAGACGGTGCATATTCCCACATCCCACCCATGGATCGAGACTTATTCGAACAGTGTTCCCAGAACGTATTCGCCAAGTGATGCCCTCTTTGATGGGGTTCAAATCTTTTAGGATGACCTTCCAGATAGAGATGCCCGATGTGTTTAGGTGAGTTCTTCTAATCCAGTCCATAGTGTGCATCGGTGCAATATATTTTGCTTATGTAACTCTTGTCAAGAGGCTATCTGCTGAAACCAATTGCCAACCGAGTTTGGCAACAAGTGCAGATGATAAGTCTTCTGGATTTTTTAGACCCCAACCCCCCCATTTTTTTGGTAGGTTTAGGGCTTCCCACCTGACCCAAGAAAAATTCCTACCCTGTTTGTTCCCTTGCCAAAGAAATCTGTAGCAGAGGAATTGTATTTTAGTGAGTATGCCTCTAGATATCCAAGCCAGGGACATCCAATATACAGGAGTGGCCTCCAGGATGCTTTTGATTAGGGTGAGATGTCCTGCTCGCGAGAGGTATTTGAGGTGCCAAGTATTAAGTCTTTTCTCCATCTTGGAGATGAGCCAAGTCCAGTCAACGATTTTATAGCCTAGTGGCTTCAACTTGTAACCCAGATATTTTAAGCCATCAGATAGTTGCAGCTGAGTGAAATGGAAGCGTTGTAGGGCAAAGAAGATCTCATGTGGAGTACATTCGGCTGTTGTCAAAGTGGACTTTCTGTCATTTATGATCATACCTGTTGCCTCTTGAAAAAGGGAGAAATTGGCTTTGATGATACTAATGTCCCCAATGCTGCCATTAATAAATACAAGTATATCATCGACAAAGAGGAGGTGGGTCAGGATGCATCCATCTGTTATCTTTATGCCTTTTAATATGCCCCTTCGATGATCCTCTTTGATGAGATTACTGAGTACTTCCATAACTAGCAGGAAGAGAAAAGGCGAGAGAGGACATCCCTATCTCAGACCCCTTTCAGAAGTAAAGAATGGAGAGGCACTACCGTTCACCAGGATGCTGGAAGGGATATTAGTAATGCAACTCATGATCCATTTGATAAATAAGTAAGGAAAACCTAAATGAGTTAACAACATTCTAATATAAAGCCAGTTTACCCTGTCGAAAGCTTTTGATAAATCTACCTTCAGAATCATGCCTTTGCCACACCTAGAGTGAAGAGTATGTATAACTTCTTGAGCAGTACCCACAGCTTCATGGATCTGTCTATCCTTTAGGAAGGTGAATTTTTCTGACGAAATATGATTAGAAAGTATAGGTTTCATCCTGTTTGCTATGATCTTAGTGATGATCTTATATATACAGTTGCAAAGGGATATGGGGCGAAAATCCTCAAAGGAGTCTGGATTATCAGTCTTCAGGATGAGCGCAATGAAAGTGGAGGTAATTGAGGTTTCAAGGTACCCTCTGGTTCTTGAGTCCTCAACAATTATGAGCAGGTCTTCACCAATGGTGTCAAAGAAAGCCAAGTAGAATTCTATCAACCAACCATCAGGTCCTAGACTTTTAGCCTTTTTGAACCACTTTAAAGTGGTTTCCAATTCCTCCGGAGTAACAGCCTTTATTAAATCCTCACCCTCCTCAGGATCCACATATCTAGGGAAAAGTTGTGCTACCCTGATGATTTATGCCATGTTGATGTCCCTGGGAGCATTGTATGTGCACTTGAAATGAGAGGATGCTAATTCTGCAAGTTGTGGGAAGGTATTAACATTCTTCCCCTGCTCATCCTGTAGATTCCATATGGTGTTAGTCGCCTTTCTTCCATTGGCATACTTGTGATAGAATTTTGTGCTTTCATCCCCTTCATACATCCAGATGGCTCTGCTTCTAAGGTGCCAGGTTTCTTCCTTATCTTTAAGGATTTTAGCTCTAGAAGCATAATGAGAAACCATCCTTTCCTTGTGATCCTCCGAAGTGTACATTCCTCTAAGATCAATTTCAGAATCAATCCCACAAAGCGATTGATCCTCCTGTACTCTTTTGTTATGTGCCCAAATCTTGGAAATTCTCTTCAAAACCCTTTAATACAGTCTTCCCTCCTCTCAGGGGGGTGTGCCTTCCAGAAATCAGTGACCATTCTTTTGTAGGAGTCTTCCTTGAGCCAGACAAATCAAAACTTGAAGGGACCTTTAGGCTTAGATTGCCCTCCATCTCTGGCTAAGTGGATGGGTAGGTGATCAGAGATCCCCCCTGTACCTACCCAATGTCTTTGACAAGGAAGTGGTCAAGTCTGCGGGCCAAACTATCTTCCCCAATCCTGTTGTTCCTCCAAGTCGCTTGAGTTTTGGCAAAGGGGATGTCAATCAAATGGAGTGCTTCCATTTCAGATAGAAAGTAATCCGAAAGGGAGTCTCGTTGTGCCCTGTGACCCCAGGATTCAGAGTATCCGATGGAGAAATTAAGGTCACCACCAAGGATCAGGTGGTCAGTCAAGAATAGATCAATACTCAGGAGGTTTTGCCAAAAAGCAGGCATGTTCTGGCAAGGCCCATAAACATTAAATATCCTAAAATTCATACCCAGTTCAACAGATCTGATATCTGCACCAAGATGGCCCAGACCTCCCCAGCAGTTGAGCAACTTGATGGTTCGAGAGTTATAACCCAAAGCTAATCCTCCCGATCTCCCATGGGCATCAAGCCCAATGAAAATCCAACCCGGAAGCATGTTTTGGAGGGACTGAGAGATGTCTATAGCAGGTCCCAGAGTCTCTTGTAGGAAAATGATATCAAGCGGTTCAATGGTAATCAAACGACGAAGGGCTAGTTTTTTGTTCGGCCTAGCCAGCCCTCTACAATTGTAAGAAAAAATCTTCATGGAGGGATAGACTAGGATTCTCTGGCTCTAAGCGTCCCTGGGATAGTAGATTGAACCCCCAAAGCGATCTCATCTTCAGCAGTGCCTTGGGCTTTAGATAGATAAGAAGGTCGGCCCCTATGGAGTTTAGGGGGAGGGGGAGGTTGGAGTATCTCAAGCCCGACAAGGTCCTGGGTTTGCCTCTTTGATTTCGAGCGCATCATGTACCCCCCAGGAGGGGGGGCCTAGAGGATAGATGAAGGGGTAGGGAGGTGAGAGGGGGTAGGCGTGGAGGGGGTAGGTGAGAAGATGGGGCAAGAAGTGAATTGGTAGGAGAGGAGAGTGGAGAGAGGGGGAGTAGAGACCAAACCCAAACCCAGATGATCAGAGGATGGGTTCAAGGCATGTAGATCAGAGAAAGAACTAGATAAAATGCAATCAATATGAGATGAGCAGTAAGTGGAAACAGGGTTGAGTGGAAGATTCATACCCGTCGAGGCCAAGCCCTCAGAAGGCGACTGAGGACGAGAAGGAGGAGGCGGATGAGGACGGTTGGGAGGCCGCCCTCGCTTCTTCGACTGTGGTGGTGCCACAGTCTTTACTTCTGGATTCTTATGATGTTCAGCCAGGACCTCAAAAGCAACCGTGTTCAGAGGAGCAGCAGAAGCCTGTCTCCGAGGATGCACGTCATAGGAAGTGTGCAGGTGGGGTGCAGATTTCGGTGTCGAGGGCTATTTTTTAGATTTTCCCAGCAGGGGGTAGTCTTTATAAAGATGCCCGACCTTATGGCACCTCCGGCAATGGAAAGGAACACCCTCATAATCCAGCTGTTGTCTTCTGGTATAGTTCCTCCATCGAATGTTGATGAACTTGAGCAAACCCTCCGATAGGCCCAGATGAACCAAGATCCTGGCATAAGCCATCTTCCCCGAAGACTGGTATGAGGTGTCGTAAGTGAGGTAAACGCCAAGGGCATTCCCAATACGTCTGAAGACTTCCTCTGTCCAAAAATGCAATGGTAGTCTGAGAAATCGAACCCATATAGGGCCGGCATCGACCCTCTCCCGTTCCATTTTGACCTGACTAACTTACCTTACTTTGTACCTCTTCATCCTTCCTGATTATCATGGTTATTGGGCTCTGACAAAGTATATCCAGAACAACAAGCCTTACTAGAATAAAAAAGGGGCGTCCATCTTCTGAGTAAAATAGGAGCCTGATCAATGTGCCATACAGTGGATAGCACCCAGTTCATATGCTCCAAACTGCTGAAGTGCAATGCAAACCAGCCTTTGACAAATGTTTGAACCTTTGGGGTCTCCTTCAGGTTTTCACTCCAGACCTCCGAGGCCCATTGTTGTAATTTTCCCACACTATAATGCCTTCAACGAACCCAGCCCACTAGAACTTTCTCGGCAATGTCCATAGCATCCAATAGCTTGATGTCCTTTGCAAATTTAAAGGGCACCGCACCAGACCGAAGCTTAAGGCCCCTTTTCTTCCTTTAAACCCCAAGGCTCCCCACAGCCGATGTTTTCGAAGACGAGGAAGGTGGAGCAGGTTCCAAAGGAGGAGAACCCCCAGGGTTGTCGGGTGCCGCCTACGGAATAGCAGTGAAGATACCAGAAATCGGTCTAATACCTGTATAATGCCCCTGCGAGGTGGCCGAAAGGATCTATGAAGTAGGTGTAACCGATCCAAGGACCGCAGTATCCAGGGGATGGTTTGTTGAGGGGGAGGGGTATGTCGCCGAAGGGGGGAAGGGGAAGAAACGCCGCCGAGAGTAGGGAAAATAGGGTTAGTCTGAGGAGGGAAAAGGGGAGAGACCCCTCCGAGAGTGGGGCAAATAGGGTTAGTCTGAGGAGGGAAAAGGGGAGAAACCCCTCCGAGAGAAGGGCAACTAGGGTTTGATGGAGGGTCGATAAGGGCCAGGGTGCACGGTGAGAGGGGTTGGGTGAAGAAGTCATGGGGAGAGGGTGCGTCTTCATAGAGGGATACTGGCGGGATGCAAGGGCGAGAAAACGGAGGGAGGGCCTCAATTTCATCGGCAAGGTCAGACATGAAAGGGAATAAACCGACAGCTGTGGTCCTGGTTGGTGTCCAGATGGGCACATCCTCCGAAGGTTCCTCGAAATCACCCAACTCATCCATAACTGTCAATATTTGTTAATGATAGCTGCTAGAAGACAGTGCACTAACAACAAACGATGAAAGTTAGAAAACAGGAGGGGAGGTAAGCCTGAGCGGATAGGTGAAAACCAGCAGCCGGGGACAGACAGGCAGAAGCCCGGATCAAAAGGTTCAGAGGGAACGACGAAAAAACCACAGGTCAACGGGAGCATAAGCAGGCGGTCGACAGAAGGTTACAGGGGCAATAGCAGGCGATCATTGGAAGCAATGGGTTGCATGCAGGCACAACATCGAAACCCCAGACCCACTACCATCGGACAGGATCCAAAGAAGTTGTCTCTATATTCACTGCATTCTTTGTATCATTAGAAGTAAATTTTGGCTTTCTGAGAGTCCCTCTCTAAAAACTATCATATTATGTTTAATAAATTTGAAAACTAATGGAGAAAGAAGGAATTCAGGTAGAGTGGAGAAGGGCTAATTTCTAATTATATGAAAAGTTCGTTGTAAAATTGAGGATTTCAATAAATGATGAAATTAGAGGACTAGTTAAGATCAAGAGTAAAATAGAAATAAAATAAGAATGTATCCTTTGTTTCACTTATAAATAAATTAGTTAGAAAATTGAATCATAAAGAATAAAGGAAGTATATATATAAGAAGGCATGCTTTGTTATTGTTAATTTACATGGATGATGTTGTGTTATTAACAAATCATAAAGATACTTGTGATAAAAATATAATCATTTCATATAATAGTGACATTTTCTTCTTAGTAACAACAACAATTTTATATGGTTGTTGTTTGAGCTACAAAGTTAGTTAAAGAATCCTGAAAGAACATTATCTATTCTATAAATAGTAAATGAAAAAAATAGTAACAACAACAATTTTATATAGTTGTTGTATGTGTTATAGAATTAGTTGAAGAATCATAGAAGAAGGTTGAAAAGATTGACAAAATGTGTTTAGTAAAACAATTATGTATTAAAATACAAATTGGTTAGAGAAACATTAATTTATTATATATATTATCAAATTTAATCATAAAAATATAAATAAATACAAATAAAAATTATTTACTCAAATAAAGTTAAACAAAGGCTATGTGTCTCACATAGAATATTAGAAAATCTATAAATAAATCTCAACTAATAATACATCTAAAGAAAATTTTATATACATAAAAATATGTACTTTACAAAAATAAATAAAAAATAAAAATTGAGAATCGAGTACAAGTAACAAACATGATAGTATTCGTCAAAGAGTAAAATGGAAATACTCATTGTAAATGTAAACATTTTTTGTTCTCAATCCCACATAACTTTATTCTATATATTCATAGAGCATATAATGTTTGTCCCACTCCATAATCTTATTTGTGAATACAGATTGATTGTAGCTAAAGTACTCTAATTCAAACACTCTTCTTCATCCTCATTACTTCTTGCACTCCTATTCACAACCTCACTATTGCACTTCTTTGTGATTCCCTAACTACAATGCTTAAAAAAATCAAGGCAAGGCAACTCAAACAAGAAAAAGAATAAAAAACTACCAAATAAATATTTATTGCTATGAGATGTTCATATTAAAAAATAGTTATACATTTGTTTTTGTAAATACTTCCTGAAGACGCTATTTCCAAAAGCATGATTTAAAACTATTAATCCATTTCTAAAAATTCTAATATTTTTCTTAAATATATATATATATATATATATATATATATATATATATATAAATAAAAATCTCTATTTTGTAGTAAGGAATTTTTAAATACCCAAATTTCATATATATATAAAACTAACACTACAACATAATTAAATATTAAAAACTATAATCTCATATTTTTTTGTAAGTATTCCATTATTTATAAAGATAAGCAATTCATATACTATTCCATATATTATTCCACATAAAAAGAGATGATCATTAGAGATTCAAAACACAAATCAGTGTATCTTCTTTTCTCCATACAAGTTTGATTGAAAAGAACAATATTAATTTTAATAAGTATAACATGTAATGAAAAAATAAAATCTATATATAAGTCGGTTTAAAATGAGCCTACATAAAACGAGACACGATGTTGACGCATGCAAGAACGAAAGTTTCGAAGTTTAAATTTTTGGAACTAAAATACTGTTGCTCGATATGTATATATCCTCTTTTTTATGACCATATTTGAATCCACTGCTTCCCATTTTCAAGCACAACATCACCAAAATTATTTTAATTTTAGAAAAGATTTATTTGGAATTGGATTTATTTATAGAATTAAAAATATCTTAAAAAAGATGGAACTAATGAAACTAGTGTTTAATGTGATAACGAAATGAAACCCACTTGCCTTATATGAAACTAGTAAATCGACACCTTTTCCATTGTCCTAACACTTTGCATAATGATAAACAACAAAAAATATTGGCTATTATTATTACATTAAATATAATTATTTCATAAATGTAAGATGTAGGTTTTAACCCCGTATAGAAATTACCTGCATACGAATTCTAAAACACAGAAAATAAACAATGCGAGAACATAACACATATACATAGAAATTTTCCCCTAGATCCCAAAACCGCGACTACCAACTTGATTTCTCATTATGTTCCTTTCAATGTTACAATACATATTTATACATGTCGAAGCATCTAATACCATGGACCGAAAGACCATTGCGTCCAAAACCATGGACCGAAAACCATCACGTCCAAAACCATGTGCGAAAATCATGCACAAAACCATAGGTAGGTCCGCCCAACCTAACATAGGGTCCAAAACCAAAATTTTCCAAGGTGCTGCCCCGGACCCCATAGAGTGGGGTTCCCTGTACCCTTCAAACCCCCTGTGACCACCTCCCCCCCCCCCTGCTACACAATCGGCGCAATGAAGGGGGGCTCTGCCCCACTTCTAACCCTCCGATTAACTACGTCGGCTAGTCATGGAAAGAATATAACACAACCCAACATTCTCCCACTTTTTGTTTTCTTTCCATAGGGGGGCACAGGAGAGCTTAGCCATTTATCCAGCCCTGCAATGCCCATTGTTTCTCTACACCAAGAGAACTTCTCAGAGCTCACAGATTTTGTCAATGCATCTACAGTATTCTTCAAAGTGTCCACCTTTACCAGCAACACCTTTTTGTCTTCTATCATATCCCTCACAAAGTGACACTAAACATCAATGTGTTTTTTCTTTGAATGATATGCAGAGTTCTTTGCCAAGAAAATTGCACTTTGGCTATCACAATCTATCCTTATAGCTCCCTGTAATAACCCCATACTTGAACACAACCTCTGCAACCAAACTACTTCCTTGCTTGCATGAGTGGCTGCCATGTATTCTACCTCTGTAGTTGATAGTGCCACTACAGATTGTTTCTTACTCATCCAACTGACTGCACCTCCAAATAGGTTAAACACATACCCACTTGTAGATTTTCTCTGATCCAGATCTCCAGCCCAGTCTGTATCAACAAAGCCACGAATATCCAACACTCTGTCCAATCCTGGTGTTCCTTGGTAGCACAAACCATAATCACTAGTGCCATGCAAATACCTGAAAACCCGCTTCAGTGCTGTCCAATGCTCCTTCCGTGGTTTTGACATAAACCTGCTCAATACTCCTACTGCATGTGCAATGTCTAGTCTAGTACAGACCATCGCATACATCAGGCTACCGACTGCACTTGCATATGGAACATGAGACATGTCCTCTTCCTCTTCTTGTGTCTTGGGACACTGTTCAGCAGATAACTTTACACCTACAGGAATAGGAACCTTCACCGGTTTACTATTCTGCATATTAAACCTCTGCAATATTCTCTCGACATACTTCCTCTGGTTTAACCAGAGATTCCTTTTTTTCTGGTCTCTTTTAATTTCCATGCCCAAAATATAGTTTGCAGCACCAAGATCTTTCATGTCGAATTTGGAGGGCAAATGGGTCTTCAAATCCTGGATAATTTATTTGTCATTTCGAACCAACAACATATCATCCACATACAAGACCAAATAAATAACACGGTCACCAATTAATTTAAAATACACATAGTGATTTGCTTTGCTTCTGGTGAAGCCAAGTCCCCGTATAAATGTATCAAATTTCTAATACCACATCCTTGGTGACTGTTTTAACCCATACAGAGACTTCTATAACTTGCATATCAATTCTTTCTTACCCTTCACCGAAAAACTTTCAAGTTGCTTCATGTAGATCTCCTCTTCCAGATCCCCGTGAAGAAATGTTGTCTTCACATCCATCTGTTCTACCTCAAAATCAAAAGTAGAAGCAACAGATAGAAGTAATCTAATAGAAGCTACCTTGGCAACAGGAAAAAAAATATCACCAAAATCAATTTCCAACACTTGGGAATAACCTTTTACAACCAACCGAGATTTGTATTTCTCCACCTTTCCTTCTGCATTTGTCTTCTTCTTGAACACCCATTTGCTGCCAATGGGTTTCGTTCCAGTCGGCAACTCCACCAGATCCCAAGCCTCATTTTTGTGCAAAGATGCCATTTCATCAACCATAGCCTCTTTCTAGAGTTTTCCATCTTCTGAATCTACTGCTTCCTTCACAGTTATGGGATCATCATCAGTAATAGATAAAGAAAAATTTGAATAGAAAGCAGATGGACTATACCTTTCTGGCTACCTTCTTTCTCGAACTGATCTTCTCACACCCAGAGTTTGTGGCTCTTCATCTTCTGGTTCCTCCTCAGTTGTAGAGTCAGATTCTTCCTCCTTTAGCTCAAACTCTATCTTCTCAGGTTCCTTTGGTTGGACTTCATGTTTAATAACATCTTTCACCTCTCTGAACACCACATCTCGGCTGTACACAGCCTTCCTTGTTACTGAGTTCCAAAGCTTATAACTCTTTAAACCATCCTTATTCCCAATAAAGATGCACTTTTCAGATTTACTATCCAACTTGGTTCTTTTCTCCTTTGGAACATGTACATATGCATCACATCCAAATACCCTCAGATGTGAAAGAGAAGGTTTCTTACCAGTCCATACCTTTTGTGGAGTCTTATCCTCCAATGCTGATGAAGGTGATCTGTTGACCAGGTAACATGCAGTCTCCACCACCTCTGCCCAGAATTCTTGTCCTAACCCAGCACCATTGAGCATGCTTCTTGCCCTTTCCATCAATGTCTTGTTCATTCTTTTTGCAACTCCATTTTGTTGAGTTGTATATGGAGTAGTCTTTTGTCGTGCTATACCACACTTCTTACAATATTCTTCAAATTCCTTACTGCAAAACTCTCCACCGTTATCTGTCCTCAACACCTTTATCTTCTTCTTTGTCTGGTTTTCCACCAGAGCCTTAAATTCTTTAAACCTGTCAAAGACTTCAGATTTCTTCTTAAGGAAATATATCCATGTATTCCTTGAGAAGTCATGTATAAATGATACATAGTAAATAGACTTACCGAGTGATGGAACCTTCACAAGTCCAAACACATCACTGTGCACAAGCTCTAATATTTGTTTCGCCCTCTTACTACCACAAGGGAAACTCACCCGATTCTGCTTCCCATATACACAATTTTCACATAAATCAAAATCCAGAGATCTATTACTCATACCTTCTACCATACCTTTACCATGAAGTATTCGAAGGCCCTTCTCTCCAATATGTCCAAGCCGTTGATGCCAAAACATGGTCTTCTCTCCAGAGACCACTATATTTTATGCTCCACTTTCAAGAACCACAGAATTGTTTCACCCATCAACAATAGTGCTACCTTGCAGCTTATACAGAGTTCCAATTCGAACTCCCCGCATCAATACCAGTGCCCCCCAAACCATCTTACAGGCCTTATCGAACATTGTTTTTACACTTGCATCATCCAGCTTTCTTACATAAATCAGATTTCTGGCCAATGCAGGAATATGTAGAACACCCGGAAGTGTTCTAACCCTTCCACCTTGTAACTTCAACTTTACTTTTCCACGACCAGCGATTCTAGCCTTCCTATCATCCCCTAAGAAGACATCACCGCCATCATATTTCTCATACTCACAGAACCACTCTCTATGGGGAGTGAAGTGAAAGGATGCACCTGAGTCAATCAACCATGCCTCATGATCTACATGTGTACTTGAAGAATCCAAGTACACATCCCCACCTTCATCTGAGGTGGTTTTCGCCTCTGTAGAAGGAGCATCATTAGATCCCTTTCCTTTGTCAGGAGCTTTAGATTTACAGTCCCTTTTGTAGTGCCCTTCCTTTCCACATTTCCAGCACACCACCTTTACAGGTTTTCCTGGAGATTTAGTTCTCCCTCTAGATTTAGATCTCCCACTCGATGACTTATTTTTGTTTCCGTTCTGGGACCATCCTCGTACAGACAAGGCATCACCATTCTGGCTCTCCATATTTTTCCGTCTCATCTCCTCTGTTAACAAGGATGAGACTATTTCATCAAACTACAAGGTAGTTGTATTGCTACCTATTGCAATAACCAGACTATCCCACGAATCTGGTAGAGAACACAACAAACTGATGCACTCATATTCATCTGAAATTTTAATATCAACAGACAATAACTGACTTACCACAGTATTAAATGCATTCAAATGCTCTGTCACCAAGTCTCCATCTTTCATCCTCAGGTTATACAACTTTTTCCGCAAGAACAGTTCATTCACCAGAGACTTAGATTGGTACAAAGTCCCTAACTTATCCCACAAAGCCTTCGTCGTAGCTTCCCCTAATACATTCAGTAATACTGAATCTGAGACACACAATCGTATTGTGCTCTTTGCCTTCCGATCCAACTTCTTCCATTCTTCATCGAACACTCTCGTTGGTTTAGTACCCGGATCTATCGTGATCCACTGATCTTTATCCACCAACAAATCCTCTGTCTTGAGTTTCCAGAACTCAAAACTCTGACCATTAAATTTCTCGATCTTTGTCTTTCCACTGCTCGCCATCTTCTTTAACCACCAAAATCGATCTCGCATATCTCCCACTGAACAGGGTCTACCATAGGCTTGAGCGAAACCCCTTAGCAAAAAAGGCGTCCCCTTGAAGCCAAAACAGCTCTGATACCAATTGGAGGTTTTAACCCCGTACAAAAATTACCTGCATATGAATTCTAAAACATAGAAATAAACAATGCAAGAGCATAACACATAAAACACATATACACAGAGATTTCCCCTGGATCCCAAAACCAAGACTACCAGCTTGATTTTTCATTATGTTCCTTTCAATGTTACAATACATATTTATACATGTTGAAGCATCCAATACCATGGACCGAAAAACCATCGCATCCAAAACCATGGACCGAAAACCATCGCATCCAAAACCATGTGTGAAAATCATGCACAAAACCATAGGTAGGTCCGCCCAACCTAACGTAGGGTCCAAAACCAAAATTTTCCGAGGCGCTGCCCTGGGCCCCATAGTGTGGGGTTACCTGGACCCCTCAAACCCCCTGTGACCCCCCACCCCCCCCCCCCCCGCGCTACGCAATCGGCGCAATGACCCCTCGATTAACTACGTCGGCTAGTCGTGGAAAGAATATAACACAACCCAACATAAGAAAATAACAGTTACAACACGTTTCAAAAAACTTCAACCTAAATCCCTACAAAAACAAATTATTTACCAAAGCACTAAAACCAAAATCTTTTTATGTTATTATATAGAAATTAATTTATAATTTATAATAAATAAAATTAACACTTTCTATTTATTATTTCTTTGTTTATATAAATAAAATTAAACTCCATTTAAAATTTTATTTAAAAAAATTTATAACTCCATGACATTAATGTAAATATCAATACAAGACACCAATATCCATAACTTTATCATATAATAATGTTGGGGATTATTGATTGGTAAGTGGAAAAATTAAATTACATGTATAATTATATTTCGAACAAACAAGATTTTTCTAAGTTTGTAACAACACCCGTTTGACAACATATTGATACATAGCCAAATGTCTTATAGTTTTAAATGTGCCATAAACTAGATTTTCGAGATCACATTCCATATAAAAGAAAGAAAGAAAGAGTTAAGTACAAAGAATATTCCCTGTAAGAGTAAAAGTTAGAAGACTATAATAGAGTTTCAGGATTAGCATACCACATAACCAAAAGTTTAGAAAACTCACTAATTTTCAATTTTACAAGAAGTTATATGTTCGGGATGGAAGCCTGGTTGAATTATTTTGCATTATGGTACAATTTTCAATGCATTTATGTACTAAAAACATTAAGCAAGTTTAGAAAACTTGCTAACTTTCAATCTTACAAGAAGTTATATGTTCAGGATGGAAACCTGGTTGAATTCTTTTGCATTATCGTACAATTTTCAATGCATTTATGTACTCCAGTATGAATGCAAGCTTGATTTCTAAATTCTACTCCCACTAGAAGCTAGTTAAAGGTCTACGGAAAAATACAACACTGCAGAATGATAACTATCCATATAAACTAACACAAACAACTGAAAAACAGTTACACTAATGAAGCTCCAGACCTTGGCGATGGAATTATTTATTAATCTCATTTAGTTTTAGTTAATATGATTATAATTTACTTAAATATAGTTTTAGTTTAGTTTTAAATATGGTTTACTTATTACTTTAGTTTTATTTTAATTACTTTTAATTGGCGATAGAATTATATTATTAATCTCATTTAGTTTTAGTTAATATGATTATAATTTACTTAAATATAGTTTTGGTTTAGTTTTAAATGTGGTTTACTTATTACTTTAGTTTTATTTTAATTACTTTTATTTTTTATTTTATTGGTGTTACTTCAATAAGAAGTATATTTACTATTTTTAAGAGAAAATTAGTCTGTAGAAGTGTTAGTAAAAGGCAGGGAATCAAATGATGGGTGTAATAAGAAACAAAAACAACATATGAAAGAGTTTCTACAAGCATATTGGGGTGTGTTCTGAGACCCTAAAGGGTTACCACCTAAGAGCGAAGTGGAGCACGAGATCCAACTATTGTTGGACTCCCCATTGCCAATAATTGGAGTGTACATGAAGTTTTTTAGAGAAGCAAGTGAGGTGAAGAAACAGTTGTAGGAGCTACTAAAACAAGGTGTCATTTGATTGAGTACATCACCATGTGGGTCACCCATCATAATTGTGCCAAAGAAGGATGGGACTTGGGGGAAATGTATGGATTACGGTGCATTGAATGAGATCACACTCAGGAATAGGTACCCCCTGTCCATGATATATGATCTACTGTTTCAATTACAACAAGAAAAATACTTCACCGAGATGGAATTAAAGTCTGGATATCACCAGGCTTGAGTTAAACAAGAAGATACCTCGAAGACCACCTTCAAAAATAGGCAAAGTTTGTCTGAGTGGTTAGTCATGTCATTTGGCCCATGTAATGCACTAGATATGTTTATGAGATTAATGAATGATGTACTACGGCCTTTTATAGATTCATTTGCTATTGTCTATTTGGATGATATACTAGTATACAGTGCTACCTGGGAGGAGCACATATCACATTTGACATAGGTGCTGGAGACATTAAAGAATCACCAAATGCTAGAAAATCTCAAGAGGTGTGAGTTTTCACAATGGTCTTTTGTGTATTTGGGGTATATGATATGTGGAGGAGAGTTGAAGATAGATCCTACCAAGATGGAGGCCATCATGAAATGGTCAGTGCCTACTAATGTTTATGAGGTTAGGAGCTTTGTTGGGGTGTCACAATACATGAGGAGACTCGTAGCCTCATTTTCAGCAGTACAATGCCACTCCACAACATAACAGCAAGTAAAAAGAGTTTCCAGTGGGGAAAGGGTCAGAAGAGGGCCTTGGAGGAGTTAAACAAGAAGATCGGTCAAGCACAAATTCTAGCATCACCAAAATTGTAGCAACCCTTTTAAGTGGATACAACACGAGTGGATATGCTATGGGATTAGTCTTGATGCACGGAGAAAGGCCTGTTGCTACCATTCTGAAGTATTTCATGGGGATATTCTTAACTAACATACTTACAACAATTTGCTATATGCCCTAGTGTAATAAATGAATAAGTGGAAGCATTATCTGATGGAAAAGCATACAGCAATCCACATAGATCACCAGCCACTACAGTACTTGCAGGCCTAGAGTAAACTATAATAGAATAAGCATTACAAGTGGATGGGTTTTCTATGGGAGTTTCATTTAGTGATTGAGTACAAGAAGGGCATCACAAACAAGTTGTATGACGTGATTTCAAGGCCACCCACATCAAATATCACAACTTTGGGAACTCTGATGCACATGGATGTATTCATCCATGATGCATACATAGACTCATATTCAAATGATGAGGACTTCAAGGAGGTGTTTTGGCAGTTTCAAAGTCAGAGTCATGTGCATAGTGGTGATAGCACCATTGACTACCATCTTCAGGATGGGTCACTCTATAAGTTGGCTAAGTGATGTGTTCCTAAAGGTGAGTGATTGCAGATCATTAGACCTAGCAAGCCTAGCAACAAGAAACATGGTCTATATCATCCCTTATCTATATGCACTCATCCTTGGAAAAGAATTTCCATAGACTTTGTAGGAGGTTTACCAACAACCAAGAAGGGAAATGACTACCTGATCCGGATTTAAACAGGAACGCAACAAATTACAGAGATAACCATATACACAAAGATGCAGCGGAAATAATACTTCATTTCATTAATGGAAAATACTGAAATATGCTTACAACAGAAATGACAATAAACTAGTTAGGGCGATGGTAGCTTATCTCTGAGAAGAGATGTGATGGCTACATGCCTCTGAACTGTTCTAAAAATTGTATTACAATGAGGCTCGAAGGCCTATTTATTGTTGAGAACAATGGAAAACCCTTCACATCCCGAAACCTAACCCTAGAAGATGAAACGCCAAATTGTGGGCCCCGTTTGGGTAAATTGGTACATCAATTTCCCGGGGTCGTAACTTTGGCATACGATCTCCGTTTGACGCGTACGATAGCTCGTTAGAAAGATCTATCCGAGAACTACCACTTTGGGAAAGGCAACATCGGTCCATGGACCCATGTTGCCCCCAGATTCCCCAAAAAACGTCGTTTAGGGCCTCAAAACGGCTCCGGAAGTTCAGGACCCGAAAAACTGCTAAAAATAGTAAGTTGTGCTACAAAACTGAAAATGCTGAAAAAGACAATGGTGGGGGTCCAGGTGGACTTGGCAGGTGGCCACCAATATCCACCTGGATCATTCCTCCCCCCTTAGGAAGCAATGGTCCCCATTGCGTTGAGCTCCTCCATGAGATGAGGAAACTTCTGCTGAACTTGTTCCCTGGTGAGCCACTTGCCCTGCTGAAGGAGTTGGCCTGCTTTGACAACTCGATACAGTTGGATATTCTGTTGGCGAGTGTTCTTGATCTGTGTGTCCATGATCCGATCAGTTGCAGCTTGTTCCATGCAATCTGGATTTAATTCTGTGGGTTTGAGCTGTTCTGCAATATCGGATGTGTCTAGCAATGGTGGAAAGTATGGCCGAAGGCGGTCCACATTAAATACTGGGTGCAGGCCAAGGAATGGGGGAATGTTGAGCTCAAATGCATTGTCTCCCATAGCCTTAGTAATGGTGTAAGGACCATATCGGAGTGGTCTCAATTTCCGATAGGCTCCAGTAAGGCGTTCCTTTTGCAAATGCAACCAAACTTTGTCGCCCACCTGAAACTTGTGTGGCACCCGATGTTGATCATGTCGCTGCTTGTACTTGGCATTTGATTTCTCAAGAATGTCATGGACCTGCTGGCGAATATGTTGGATGCACTCAATGAAGCTGGTGGCCTTATCTGTTTCGGACTGGACATGAGCTGAATTCATGTGAGTAGCTGCAAGTGGCATGGCCACATCAATGGGGCATAGTGGCTGGAATCCCAAACCCACCTGAAAAGGGCTATGGCCAGTGGAGCTGTGAAGAGCTCGGTTGTAGCTGTGCTGAACGTAGGGGAGGCTCTCGTCCCATGTGCGTGGATGCTTTGAGTTATACATGCGCAGAATGTGCACAATCATCCTATTGACAACCTCTGTCTGGCCATCAGTTTGAGGATGGAAGGCTGTGGACTTCGTGAGTTTGGTGTCCAGCATTGACCAGAGACTGGACCAAAAGGTGCTGAGAAACCGACTGTCCCGATCTGAGATGATAGACTGTGGGATCCCAAAGTGCACCCACACTCGTTCAAAGAAGAGTTTAGCAGTGGCTTCTGCTGTGATATTCTTCTTGCAGGCCATCATAATGGCCATCTTTGAGAACCTGTCGACGACCACAAAAACACAGTCATTTCCATGCTTAGTGGAAGGAAGGCCTGACATGTAATCCATGGAGATGGATTCCCAAGGTCGACTAGGGGTAGGCAACGGGGTATAGAGGCCTTGCTTCTTAATGGTCGGTTTGGCAATGGCACAGGCAGTACATGATCGGATGTACTTCCCAACATCCTGTCGAAGATTCGGCCAATAGAAATAGTTTTGCAGTACTGCCACTGTTTTCTCGACCCCGAAATGCCCAGCAGCCCGACTGTAGTGTGCTTCCCAAATCATCTTGGCACGCTCGCTTGAAGGAACACAAAGGTGACCGAGGTGGCATAATAGAGCATCCTGGAGGTGAAAATCTGCAACCTGCCGACCCTCCAAGAGTGTCTGGTATGTGTGGCCGAATTCTGGGTCGCTTTTGTAGAGAAGTGGCCAATCAGAAGTCTCGTGCCCGCAAGAGTTGAGCACGGTGGTTAGCGCCATGATCGGTGGTCGACTGAGGCAATCTGCAACATTATTGGTGCTGCCCTTTTTATACTTGATATTCAAGTGAAACTGTTGCAGGTATGTAGACCACTTCTGATGGCGATCATTCTGCAATTTCCCTTGGGTCTGTATGAACTGCAGAGGTCGGTGGTCTGTGTGGATGACCGTTTCCTTCCCCAAAATGTAATGCTTCCATTGTCGGCAGGCCTGTACAATGGAATACATCTCTTTATCATAAGTGGGGTACTTCCGGACTGTGTCTGAAAGTGTTTCACTGTGATATGCCACTGGATGTCCATGTTGAGTAAGGACTGCCCCAATAGCATAGTCAGAGGCATCTGTCTCGACCTCAAATGGTTGTTGTAAATCTGGTAACGCGAGCACCGGTGCCGTGCAGAGGCGATCCTTCAACTCCCTGAATGCCTTCTGTTGAGATTCAGACCAAAAGAATTTTGCTTTCGCCCCGCCCTTGGTGACTTGACTCAAGGGCCAAGAAATGTGAGAAAATCCCAACACAAACCTGCGGTAGAAGTTGGCAAGACCTAGAAAGCTGCGGAGCTCTGTTAGAGTGGTTGGAGAGGGCCAATCCCGAATGACTTGGACCTTGGCTGGATCGACATGCACCCCCTGTTCATCAATGATGTATCCCAGATACTGAACCTTGGTCATGCCAAAAGTGCATTTCTCCAAATTGGCACATAGCTTGTGTTGCCGCAGTGTTTGGAGAACCTGTCGGATGTGGTGGAGGTGCTCTTCCCAACTCTGGCTGAAGATCAGAATGTCATCCAAGTATACTACTACAAAGGAGTTGGTGAATGGCCGCAAGATGTCATCCATTAGCCTCATAAAGGTTGCAGGAGCATTCGTCAATCCGAAAGGCATGACCAACCATTCGAAGAGGCCCTCCTTGGATTTGAAGGCAGTCTTCCACACATCTGAGGGTTCAATTGGTACCTGGTGATATCCTGACTTCAGATCGATCTTGCTGAAATATTTCGCCCCCTTTAGTTGGTCTAGGAGGTCATCAATCCGCGGGATCGGGTACCTATTACGGACAGTGATCTTGTTCAGCGCCCGATAGTCAATACAGAGTCTCCACGTCCCATCCTTCTTCTGTACCAACACTATCGGGCTCCCACAGGGCGAAGAACTCGGACGGATGTGACCTTTCTGCAGGAGCTCCTGAATCTGCCTCTTGATTTCATTGTTCTCCAGAACGGAGCGTCGATAAATTGGTCCATTGGGTAGCGGCGCACCTGGGGTCAGATCGATGGAGTGCTTGACTTGACAGTGCAGAGGAACCCCTGCCGGGGAGGTGAAGATGTCTTCGTACTCCTCCACAATCTTGTCCATCTGTAGCTGCCGTGCAGAGGGACCCCGTTTGGAGGCCGCGGCCACTGTCTTCTTCTTCCCTTGAGGGCGTATCATCAGGAAAACAAATTTCCTGGTTTTAGAAATGATCTTACTGCATTGTTTTGCAGTAATCAAAGAGATGGCGGCAGGTGGTGCTACCTCTGGTATCCTGAACAACTTATTTCCCAATGTAATAATAACAGCACGGGGCCTTGATTCATACACAGCATGTCGCTTCCACAAGTATGGTTGTCCTAGTAATACATCACAAACTTCAAGGGGAGCAATGTCACACAATACCTCATCCGTGAAGGGCTTGATGTTGTATGGAAGGCGACACTGCTGGCTCACGCGAAGATCTCGCCCTTGGTGAAGCCACCCAATGGTGTATGGTTGTGGATGTGCCGTGGTCGGTAAGCCCAACCGCTTCACGACCTCTGCCGAAATGAGGTTCTTTTGACTCCCGCTATCAACAATGAACTGTATCGGGGAGCCCTTTACCCACATCTGGGAGTGGAAGAGACGCTCCTCCTCCTCTGGATCTTCGGGTTCATTTTTCTGGATCTTTGCGGTAGCAACAGTGGCGCTGGGATCCGCATCAATGATCTGCTTCCCTTTTTCATACCCCTTATCGGGTTCTGACTCAGAGTCGGAACATGCATCTGATTCTGAAACCTTTAGCTCAGCCACCAGTGACTGCTTGGCCCGACACTCACTTGTGTTGTGAGTGGAGCTCTTATGGAACTCGCACCATTTTCCAGTGTCCTTTCTCGGCTTCGCGGCGTTGCTCTTTGCTTGCAGCTTCGGCTGGTTGTCTTGGGCTGTCCCGCCTTGGCTTTGTCCTTTGTTCTGTGGTTTAGGGGCACCTTTCCCCTGCTTTGGATTCGCAGATCCAAAGTCTCGCTTCTTTTGTTTAAACTTCTGCTCGACCTTGACGGCATACCGGTATGCTGCGCCGAGCGAGGGGATGTTTAGGAACTGTATTTCTTCCTGGATGTACTTGTGCAGGCAGCCACGGTATTTGAGTATCAAATGTTGCTCCGAATCCTTGATACCCAACTTTGTGCGAAGGGTATGGAAAAGATTGGTGAACTCCGGCACGTCTTGGTCCCTTCCCTGCCGTAGCGTGGTCCACTTTATGTATTCATCCTCATAGCTTCCGACAGGGTAGTACTGCTCCTTGATGGCATCCCGGAACGAATCCCAGGTGGGTGCGGCTGAAAATAGTGAGCCAGTACTTTCATCCTTCTGCTCGCAGTAGGTTTCCCACCAGTCCTTGACGTGGGGGGCTGCTTTGAGAAGAGCAAAAACAATCTTTTCCCGACTCGAAAATTCATGAACAGAAAAATAACCCTCTAGCAGATTTAACCATTTATCTACGGCATCGGCGTCTATCTGACCCTCGAATATGGGGATTTCAAAATTAACTTGTACCTTAAAGGGTGTGGCGTTTCCAGAGGAGCTGCTGGAAGCCGATGCGCCGCTTCTGGGTAGCCGCTGAAGGATCTGCGCAAAGCTGTCCATCATCGCGTTCCGTTGTCGCTCGAGCGCTTCTTCGAGCAAGATTTTGATGGGATCTCCTGCCCCCTCGTCTTTCTTCTCGTCCGCCATGGGAGGCCGTCGGGATTTGCGAGGCTGGTCTTGCAAAGGTTCAACCAGTTCAAGCCCTAACTCCTTATATCCCGACCTTGTTGGGGACATGCAAAGAAAAACAGAGAAAAAGCAGACCGCTCTGATACCACTGATCCGGATTTAAACAGGAACGCAACAAATTACAGAGATAACCATATACACAAAGATGCAGCGGAAATAATACTTCATTTCATTAATGGAAAATACTGAAATATGCTTACAACAGAAATGACAATAAACTAGTTAGGGCGATGGTAGCTTATCTCTGAGAAGAGATGTGATGGCTACATGCCTCTGAACTGTTCTAAAAACTGTATTACAATGAGGCTCGAAGGCCTATTTATTGTTGAGAACAATGGAAAACCCTTCACATCCCGAAACCTAACCCTAGAAGATGAAACGCCAAATTGTGGGCCCCGTTTGGGTAAATTGGTACATCAATTTCCCGGGGTCGTAACTTTGGCATACGATCTCCGTTTGACGCGTACGATAGCTCGTTAGAAAGATCTATCCGAGAACTACCACTTTGGGAAGGGCAACATCGGTCCATGGATCCATGTTGCCCCCAGATTCCCCAAAAAACGTCGTTTAGGGCCTCAAAACGGCTCCGGAAGTTCAGGACCCGAAAAACTGCTAAAAATAGTAAGTTGTGCTACAAAACTGAAAATGCTGAAAAAGACAATGGTGGGGGTCCAGGTGGACTTGGCAGGTGGCCACCAATATCCACCTGGATCACTACCTATTCATGGTAGTCAACAAATTCAACAAGATGTGTGTTTTGATGCCCTATAAAATACCATCAGTGGGAAAGAAGCAGGAAAGTTTTTCTTTGGATAAGTATGGGTGCACTACACTATGGGAGAAGATGTACACAAAGTTGAAGAGGTATACAAAATTCCATCCACAAATAGATGGATAAACAGAAGTGGTCAATAATACTTTGGTGCAACTTATGAGGGGATACAAATAGAAGCATCCAAAGACCTAGGATGAAAATATGGTATATATACAACATTCTTACAATATAGAAGTCTAAACTTCTATCGTAAAGTCCATATTTGAAACTTGTTTTAGATAATTATCGCCTTCACTTTTGAACATTAAATATGGGCAGTAATGAGGAGTGAGGAAAGATCTTACATGAGTGTTGGGTGTGGAGCCTGATTATCTTCCTGGTTTAGAGGTCTTTGTTTCAACTGGATGTGTACCCCAATAACATTGTACACCTCCCCACATAGGGGGTTGCGAGGGGGACTTGTTCCCCCGCGGGGGTTCGATGGGGGCCATCCCCCCCAGTTGGAGGGTCCGGGGGCTAGCATGGGTAGCACCCCCGAAGCTAAAAATAGATGAAAAGTTGCCTTGTAAAATATCATAAGTTCATAGTCAATCTTTGTCATTCATCAGGAGGATGATATGACGGTAGAAGTTATGTTAATTTAGGGTTTTTATCCCTAGAAGGAAACCCTTAGTTTATATGAGGGAATTGTATTGTGGCTGTAGATTATTATTCTAAGCGAGAAACGAAGAGAGGATTGTGTGAGAGCGAAGAGGAAATTACAACAAATTTGTTGTAGGTTGTATCTCTTCATTTTGTTGGATAATATAAAAGGAAGGACTAGTTGTTTCTCCGTGGACATAGCCAAAATAGGGTGAACCATGTATATTTGTGTCTCTCTTGTTTTATGTGTTTTCTATGTTTATGTTCCCACAATATTTTATGTGTTCCATTTCTCTGTAATATATAATTTTCTAACAAGGAGACGCCTTGAGGGTTTAAAAGATAATAAAGAAGATCAGGAAGATCCATATACAAATACAAGAGATACTACAGAAGTCACAGGAGAAATATAAGGCTAGGGATGATCAACATAGAATAGAGAAATTGTTCAAGGTATGAGGTAAATCATGACTATAGTTGAACAAGGAGATGCTACAGGGATCAAGTAAGAAAATTAAGGCTCTGAAGTATGGTGTGTTTGAGATACTAGAAAAGTTGGGAAATAATGCCTAACAACTTATTTTACAACCATATGTGCATATTTACTCAATTGTGAATGTAGACAATCTGAAACTCTATGAGCCTTCCATGCTAGATCAAAAAAAGGAACAGGTCCTACCTTCTGTGGAGGATTTGGCACCAAATGCTCAGTCATAGTTCACAAAGATACAATTTTACAAAAGAGTTTCATAACTACAAGACAAGGGGTAGCATGACCTTTGCCAAATTTGGTTGAAAGGACAACTTCTATGAAAAATTAAATGGTACACCCAAGAGAAGGTGGAGGAAATTTTTTATCACCTCATTCAGTAGAATATTTTGCAGACCAAAATTCGCCCAAAATAGGGAGGTGTGATTCAGATGGGATCATTATATTTTTTCATCCATCTTAATACTTTCAAAGTGGAAAAAGTGGAGGAATCAGCTCATAGGACACGAGACCCAATTTGGCAAAATGGGGTTTGAAACCTTTTGGGAGCATTTTGAGGCATCAAATGGCCTTTTTATGGGGTAAAAATTATGTGCTTTAGTGTAGCACCTTCTTTTCCTATTCTACACATAGAGACCTTTCCAGGGCACAAGAATCACGTCAATCAGTGTTTGTATATGAAAGTTATGCCACTTCGAAGTTGACCTTCCTATTTTCACCACCATAATTCGAGAGGATGCCACGTTAGCCCCCATTATTCATGAAAAGGTGGCTAGCCACATAATTATGATGAAGAAGACTCTAGAAGAGTCTGTATTGTAACTATGGTTAAGAGTTGAGGTAGTCAAGCCTAGCCACTCGTAAGCTATCCAGCTGTGTTATAACCAGGCCACTAGGAGGAAAAGGGGTTCCATTATTTTGAGTGCACTTGTTCCATAGCTAAGAAAAATAACCAAGATGGATAGGATATAGAGTACACATAGATGAATTTTGTATTGTAGTAGCCCATGGACCACAAGTCATACTTCTTTTTACTCACAACCAAATTTCCATTCAGAGAAAGAGAGTAGAGTGACCTCACCTTCCAGCAAGGTTTTTCTCCTAGAAGGGTTTCCTAGGTCATATCGTGTGTCAAATGTGCTTGTGAGATTTTATTTCGTCGTTCTCTATTTTTTTCATAATTTTAATTCGCATGCATATGTTATTAACAGTAACATATGAATTTGTAAATCTATAGATATTTAAAATAGTAATAGTGTAGATTTTGGATTTTTAAGTATAATTTTATCAGATCTATTGGGACGAAATATACAGTGGAATATCCACAAAAATTTACGGATCATGGCCAATGCAAAATGGCCTCTACCTTTTGGAATTCCATGTTTAATCCTTCCTTGGAAATTGTAAATCCTAAGTATACTAACTCCTTAATATTGTGCACTTTTTCAAATTCATGAACAACTTCTCTTCCCTCAAGCATTGTGACACCTTTATTACATGATGTGGGTGTTCTTCCTTGGTTCTATTAAATATCAAAATTTCATTTATATATATAACAACAAACGTTCCAAAAAATGGTTTCAATATGTAATTCATAAGTCTCATGAAGGTGCTAGGAGCATTGGTTAATCCAAGTGATATGACTAGTCATTCAAACATTCCATCATTTGTCTTAAACATTGTCTTCCATTCATAACCTTCCTTATGCCAATATGATGATATCAACTCTTCAAATTGATCTTTGAAAATTTCTCAGCTCCATTCAAACAATCCATTACGTCATCCATCCTTGGTAAGGGAAATCTATGCTTGATAGTGATCTTATTGATAACCTATGAATCATTACATATTTTCCATTCACCTCCTTTCTTGGGTGTCAACATTATTGATACAACATAGGGACTTAATTTTATCCTTTTAGCCCTCTTCCAAGAAACTTTTGTATATTCCTATTCAATTCTTCACTTTCTACTGGAGGCATCTAATAAGGAACTTTATTAAGTAGACTTGGCCCTAGTATCTGTTAGGTTCCTATACCAATAGTAGTCATAATTTTGAATGGCTAAGGTTAAGCCTTGTAATATGTACATACCTTTGCTTTCTGCAAATGTGTTCCATATTGAAAAATAAAAAATGAAAAGAGGGTATGTCCTAAAAGAAAAATTAAAGGACAAAAAGAATAAAGAAAAAGGTCCAAAAAAGTGAAAAATATGAACCCCAAAAAACAAAAAGAGACCATGAAAGTGTGCAAGCCTAAATGTCACTATTGTTTACTTTATGCAAAATAATGATTGTGTGCAACTTGTCCTTTCATGTTGATAGTTAGAGAATAAAATCTGGCCAAACAATGTAACCTTGGCAGATAATTAGATAGGTAGAGTAAATAAAAGGAGCTCAATTGTTTAATATGAGCCCTTGGATGTAATAAGGTTAGATTTAGTTAGCTTACTATTGTAAATAAAAAAGAAAAAAATTTGATAAGGGTTTGTTAGCTCAAATGCACCCTAATAAAGTGAAGAAAAAAATGGTAGGACAAGTAGACGGGTAAGTATAAGAAAGGTTGCAGAAATATGATGAGAGGGAAAAAAGCATATTTATCATCTCTCATCATAGGTTTCAAATGTAAATGGTCAATCAAGCATGAAGATCGATTTCAAGGTTAATTTATTAATTTCCCCCATTCATTTCACCTTTTACTTAACTAATTTCCCATAAATAAAGTCCAAAGTGCTCAAAAAACCTTTAATTTAAAGAGGCTCAGAGCATTTCTCTGAATTTTGGAGGGACAGGACCCTCAGCTCAATGATTTATGGATATCAAGTACTAAATTCCCCTCTTAAAAATTCATCCCCCCTTCAGTTCATTCATTTTCCTAAATAATGTTCCTTTCCTAAGGATAAAACACTTTTTCCTAGGAAAAGCATTTTTCCCCCCACATAAAGCATTTTCATATCAAAAACCCAGCAAAACACATTACCCTAAGTGTTAATGTTAATATGTGAAAAACATTCAAATCATGAAAAAACATTTTCTTAGTGTGTTGTGTCCCTTTTCCGCCCATTCTTTATTAACTATTAATTTATTATATTAAAATCCCGATAATAAAATCCATTTCCCCGTATATATGTAACTCCTACATATTAATTAACCCTACACCTTAGTTTAAATATAAACTATAATATATAGTCAACCCAACAAAAAACCCACTAACTAATCGATCTGTGATTAGGTTACGCAAAACCCCATTTAAATCCTCTGTTAATCACCCTGATGGCCTAATCACTCTTTAAGCCATCATTAACCCCGATACTGCCGCACTTAAGCACTCGTCAGGCCCCCCTACAAGCCTCCGTGCAACTTCCCCACCCGATCACCGTGTGATCGTCTCCCTCCTCATCCGACGACCCTCATCCATATCGGGCCAACCCGACGTCTGTCCCTTACCCGCCCGAAAAAGTGGTTTTTCCACCAACCCTCGATGCTACATGTTAGCTTATGAATGGAATCGAGCAACCCTTCCCAAATACCACCGAGCATCCAAAAGCGGTGCGATAGAAACCGTTTACTGCCCGCCCGCTACACGACAAAATGACCACTGTTCACCCCATACCCGCCAAAACTGACTTTTTGCGCATAAAGCCAAAAGCCCCAAATCATTTGTTTTCACTGGAATTTTAACTGTAAACCTCTGTACACATGCACGCCACCTGCGAACGTCGAAGTCTTCAACCCATGTCCAATTGCGCTCCAAAGATGTCGCAGACCGCCCAAACAACCTTGCAGCCTATAGAGAACCCCTTCAACCATTTGCAGTCACCAGTCGCCCTGTTTAGAGCCATTTTACCTCATTTCCAGGTATTTAAAGCAGTATTAACCCAACACCCTATCAATTTCAAAGATACTAGTGATTAAGTATTCTTAGTTAAGCTAAAAATTAATCAAATAAGTTCAAGGACTCAAACCTACTCCATGTTGAACACCATTTCCCTAGAAATACAAATTACCCCCCATACTCAAATCCACAAGAACTAAGAATGGTCGCCCCAATTGCCATGGATGTAAGTCCTATCACCACTCCTTATCTAGACCTGGACCACCTTCCCCTAGCCGACAAAGATTTTCAGATAAAGGACACCTCTGTCCAAGAATCCCCACTCAAAGTATAATTCCAAAGCAGGGATAAATACCTGAACCATGCTGATGAAATTGGTCTTTGGGAGTCCAATTTTCCCAAATACTAGTTCCCCCAAGTCCACATTTTCCCAGAAATTGTCCACTACTGTCATGCCAATTATATTCCTAGTCAAAGAGCAGTCATGTCCCCAAGCCAAAAAACACTATTCACTATCACTGCAGAATCTATAAATGAGATATTACAACTCCGGCCTGGCCAAAACTGGACTCCTCTTTCAATTGGAGCCTTATTAGACCAATTCCCTAAGCTTACTACTGCAAAATTGGTAGAAATGTTCCAAACTTTCATAATAGAAGAAAAACACATCCCAAAGGATCCTCCTCCATATGTAGCTACCATTTTCTCCTCATGGGGGAGAAATATTGTGGATATGATATCTAGTGTCCTAGGTTATACCACCAGTGAATACATTGATGAGATTGTCCTGTCTTTCATGTCCATCTATACTCCAGGGCAGCCTCATGTTGTTATCTATGACTATGCCAAATTTATAGCTGATAGGATGCATGACCAGTTTCTTAGAATGAGAAATGAGAGAGTCTCCAAATACTCCTCTGTTTTGTACCATCTTTTCCTATACTATCAGTTAGATAAGTTCTCATTCACTCTTTAGAAGCTAGACACAAAGGTCACCCCAGATCAGTCATTTTCTAGACTCCATTGATCCATAAATATCATTCCCCATATTCATATGATGACTTCATTGACCTATTTGTACATCCAATTATGACAATGCTAACAAGAATCCCTCCTCCAAGAATCAGTGTAGACATTAAAAGGGTCCTTCAATTGTCAAAACAGACCAAGGTGGGTGATTGGTACTTGTACCAGAACCATACAGAAATCAGAATCTATGGTTGCATGCTAGCACCATACAAACTTCCAAGATACCTCCCAATGAGGTTATTTGCTCTAGAATACTACAGACAGATTACTAACGCTCATGAAACAAACTTTGTCAATGCCAAAAAGAAGGCCGACTTCAAAATAAAAGACCAACTAGGCCCCTTCATATGCAACTCTAGGGAGGCAGGCCGTGAAGCAGAGGCTATATTAAAAAGCATGAAATTTCAAAGGAGATTTTTTGGATATATGACCCTTTGGAATTCATATCCAAGAAGAGACAAAAGGTCAAGCTATGGCCTTTCATCCACCATCCCATACCTGAGATTGAAGCTTAGGCCAACCAATCAGAATGGGTGGAAGGAACATTAGTTAATCAGGATAGCACTAGGATAGATGTTGAGAATGCTCTAATAGATCTAGAAAAACAACTTGATGAGGGTTATTTCCCGCAAGTGCCAAAACAGTCAGATAGGTCAAAACAATCAGAAGAACCAAAAACTACTTCAAGTGCCCATCCAATCATGCAAACTACTCAGAATGAGGAGAAGGTCCCAAAAAGGAACAGAGAAGGGGTTTCCACTTTAGGGATGCCCACTTCTGATTTGCAACAAGAAACAAGCAAGAGGCAAAAGCTCAACCCAGCCTCTGAGCAAGAATTTACTGAAGACTCAGCTGAGGTCACCAACATAAAGGTTGAAAGAAGCAGGCCCACCAGTCCATCTGGGAGTATGCAGGAGCCCTCCACATCACAAACTCAGATGTTGATGAGGCAGCAAAGTGTTGGGGTATCTTCCTTCAGACTTCTTGCAGATAAGGACTAAGATATTAAGGAAAGATACAAAGAGATCAAAGCCAGAAATGAGAGGCTTAAGGCCCAAACATATACCCAATATCTGAAGATGATCCCCACTAATCAAACAAGGCTAATGTCGATCTTTGATATCAAAGAGGGGAAAATGTAGATGGCTTTCATCAAGCCAACCACTCAGCAACCAAGAGTAGCATCAAATTTCAAAAAGGTGGATTTTGAAGTACTGGCAAGGGATATCCATCCCATTGACCAGATTGAACTACATAAGCAAACAGGGGAGATGATATACTCCACATTAACAGGGAAGGCCATTGCTGCCCACCAATTACAGAACTCCCTAAACAATATATCAGCACAATTTCAATTGGAGAAGGCCTCCTCATAGGCCAAGGATACTAGAATCAAGTCCTTAGAGGACTTAGTGATTGAATTGGGACACGATCCCAAAGATGTAAAAGCTACAGAGCAACTGATTAAAAAGAAAAATGATGACATTGTTGCACTCAAGAAGCAGCTAAAGATACCCCAGCTGCATCACCCACAGACAAAGGAAGTCCTAGAAGCACAACAAGGACATGAAGAGCTCATGGACTTGGTCCTGAAGCTGAACGATCAACTCAAGGAGACAGAGAAGGAGTTGGACACTTTAATTCAGTCGAAGCAAAGTGACTTGGCCACAACTTCTAGAACTGTCATCCCCATAGTATCTACAGCAGTTCCTTCCACACTGGCAGCATCGTTGGCACCCACAGCTCCACCTGCCAGAACATTGCCAGTAACAGCAGAATCTACAACAACAACATGTAAACAGGGAGAGAAAGCAGCAGAATTAGTCAAAGCCATGGAAGAGATTTCTATCTAGGCTATAGAGATGAAGAGACTAAAGGAAAAGGTAGCAAGTGTGGAAACTTATTGTAAACTTGCCCAACTCCAGCAAAAAGAAGAAACACGAAAGGCACTGAGAATAAGTGAGAGAATCAAAATCCTGGAGAAGGATTTAACACTACAGAAACCACTGGGACAAACCAAAGGAATGCTCTGGGCCAATATCATTGACTCTGTCAATGATATTTGGCCATCAATTCAAGCTATATTTGAGCAGGCAGAATTAGTGAAGATAGCTACTGAAGGTATCCAAAAAGTAAAGGAAGAACTAAGGGATAAACCAGAGGATGCCAATCGACTCATCCACTTCCTAAACAGCAAGTACATATATGAGCTCCATGAGCTTAACACAGAAGATAGGACTGTGGCCATTCTGGAGATTAGGAAGTTTCTTTCCAAAAGAAACCTTATGCTTAACTTAGAAGAGAAGTGCCATAACATGCAGGTAGCCATTGATAGGTTCATGGCCAAGTTTTATATTTTTAGGGAGACGGGTCTTCCCAGTCCTATGGTCATCAATGACAAACTCATGTCCCAGCTGGACTATGGAGATAGACTGAGAAAATTGGCTAAGGAACAAGCAAGTTCTTCAGCCATTAAAGCCCTGTCAACAGGCAAAGTGTTATATGACACATTGGAGAACTTGTTTTTCCTAGAGCATAAGGTGAAACATTTGTTCCTCACTAAGCCAAATTTTGCAAAGTACACAGAGGCAGATGAAATCTATAGAAGGATGATGAATGTAAAACTACCTGATGCGGAATGGTGGGAAAAAATGACAGATTTACTGTAATAAATTTACATCAGAAAGTTATTGCACAGGAAATGAAGGCAACCAGTTAAAACAGGTAAAAGCAGAGTAGTAGGGTCAAAGAGTATCAGTTGAAAGATGAAAGTAAAGAAGATTCCAATGTAGAAATGCTACAAATATCATCCAGCTTAAAGGGCTCCAACTCAACTGAAACAGCCAGCAACACCACAATAAAAGGGACAGCATGAAGCAGTTCAACATCTGTCTCTATCTTCATGCAAGAAGCTATTTTTATTCCCTAGATTAAGTCTCAAGTTGTTTTGAGATATTTTGTAAATATTTTTGTATATATACTTCATATTTAAAAATATGAGGTGGTGGATTATTAGACTTTCAATAGAATTTTGTTCAAAGACTATAAAAGCTTTTGTATCACTGACTGGGCCAGCATGTTGGATTGATGAATAAAGATCAAATATTTCAAGGGATTCATGTGTAAAGAAGAGTACAAATGAGTAATTCTCTTGTGTTGTTTTATCTCCCTTAAAGTTATTTCATAATCTTAAATGTTTCAGAAGTCCGAATTTTTAACTTGAATATTATTTCAGAATTTGCTTAACTGCACTATGTCTTACTGTTATACATTCTTAATGTTTTCTCTTAAACTATCTTAGCTAGGGAATTCTTAACTGCTCCTCAACTTCCGTAGTTTCTCCTCTGGTCTATAGTAAAGGATTCTTAAGTGCCCTTTACTCATGATTCACTATTGTTCTACCATATTAGCCTCGATCTAAGGATTCTTGATTGCCCTCTCACCCCCGTTAAGACTCATTTCACCATTTAGTCCAAGATTTGTACTTCACTCTGCTATCTTGCCCCTTAAACATTCCCTTTAGTGATTTAACTCCATCTTTGTTGCCCCTTCTTTGACTCCATTGCCTAATGGCCTAAAAGCATCAACCTATCAGCCTGTTTTAAGGATTCCACCACCAGATCTTCATACAAATCAAAAACCCCCCCCTGAACTCCAGAACTAGCCTAATATCTAAGCAAAAATAGCTAAATTATATAGAGAGAGCCCTCTCTAAGCCATAGGATGGCGAGAGCCTATGCTTAAAAGTTGGGTTGTGGTTACCTCGAAGTCTTCCCTTCTTCCAAAACTTTTAAGGAAAAGTTTTGACTGATAACAGTATCAACTCAAACTAACTTGATATACTTCTCATGGGAGGTAAACCTACGAAAATCATCTACAACAATGTCCTTAAATTATTTCAACAAGGTTTGAATCTCCAATTATATAGAGTTTACTTTCCCACCTTTTTGGACTTGTTTTGACATTAAGGCCAAACAAAAGTGAACCTTATTTTTCCTTCAAAAACTCCTTAGCTAGACATAGCATGATTCGACTATGACTATTTCTCACATATTTTTTGCTACTTCCTATTGTCAGCATTGCATTTTCAAGCATTAGTTCTAACTTGTATAATTGTGCATCCTTATTTAATTAAGTATTCTTCCTATCATAATGGAAAACATTCCAAGCAGTACATGGCATGCATCCATCTCCACTAAATCACATAAAACATGTTCATTGAAGACTCCATTCTAAGATTTCACAATCATTTATCTATCATGATCACTTGTTGTCCCTTTTTTCACCACAAAAGCTAGTATTGATTGGGGTGGGGAATACATTCTAACTTTGGTTTCTCTATAACTTCTATGGATACCATATGTTTTTTACTTGCATCATCTATGATCAGTTTACAACATTTTCCCTAAAATTTACATATAGTCTTAAAAAAATCCTTCTTTATTCAGGTTCTTCTATTGTCTTCTTTTCAAGTTTAAGCAACTCCATCTAAAACATTAAATTTCACCTTGTTCCTATTGAAGGACCATTACATTTTCATCAATAATGTTTGCATCATTTTCCTGTATGACCTATGCTTGATATTCACTTCTTCTTCCTGCATTGTCTTTTTAGACACTTAGATTTCTTATGCCCCTCTACTCCACATCTGTAGTAAGTAATAATTCCCTTACCTTTTCCACTTTCAAATCCCCTTCTTTTTCTAGTTCTAAATCCTCCTTAATTAATTTGGCTACTAGTTGATTCATTTTCCTTTTCATTGCCTCTAATAGTACTTGCTCTTCTTTGACCTTTGGGTCCTTTTCCTTGAAATTTTTGTTGTTCTTTTATGTCAATCTTTTCTTCCACCTTCAATGAAACTTGATAGGATTCATCTACATTCCAAAATAAGTGTCTTCTCATTTAATATCCAATCTAATATTTGAACCCATTCATGTATCTCACCACTTTTTGATATTTTGGTTTATTAATCCTTGATTTACGTGAAATTTAAAGAATTCCTCAATATAGTCCATGATAGTCAACTCTTTCTTCCTTAAGTTCTATACTTGATTACAAAAAATATATTTGTAATCAATAGGTATGAACTTCTCCTTGATTTTACTCACCATCTTCCTCCAGGTTCTAATCTTCTCATATTAGTTGTCTACCATGTCCTTCAATAACATATCCTACCAAAGTGCAACACGCCCCTTAAATTTTTTCATGGTAAATTGAATGTGATGGGTATCCTAAACATTCTCATACTCAAAGTATCTTTCAAGCTCCCCTATCCAATCAATGAGAGTCTCAGTCTTCAAACTACCATCATATCATGAAACTCCCACCTTTGCACCAACTCTATTCTTCATAAAGAATATCAAACACACTATTGGGTTGACTTCCTCAACATTTCTCTCTTCTTCAATCTCATCTTTTGAATTTGAGTCTGCCTTAGCATCCATAAGTCTTTTATTTTCTATATATTGTGTTTTTCTTCTCAATTCATCCAATTCTTGGTTCCTCGTATCTCCCCATGTTGCTCCTTCTATGTGTGGTGCCATTTCTACAAGTTGTCTAGTGGCCATAAAATTGACTAACATCCAAAGGCTTTGTCAAGGCTTGGTTTCTCACAACTTTCCTTCCAAAAATTGCACTAAACAATTGTTCGTGGGTCCTTCCACAACCACACACTACAAAATCACTAACATGAAACTAATCTAAAGATCTTAAATAGGCTCTAATACCACCTGACATAAGTGACCATAAAATCCTATATACAACCACTATAGGAACCCAATCTTTATAAGAAAGCACACAACTACTTATATGCTAACATTAGCATAATTTAAAGACTAACATATACATTAAGGAATCAAGAAACTACAGAAAATAATATTAGAGACAATAACATGATTTTAATTTCTCATTCACATACATATCAATTTATTCAACAATTTGTGTGCATTCCTACTCCGTGTTAGGAATCTGCATACACATTGTTTGCTTCATCACTAGACACACCTAGTTGTTTATCTTCCCTCTATTTCCCTATTTCATTCCAACTTCATGAGCTCTTCTCCTTTTCTCTTCCAACTCTCCCCCTTCTATCTTCCTCTACCCATTTCTTGCTCTTAAATGATGTTTGGGAAACTTAACAATCATAGAAATTCAAATTCTTCATATGTTCCTAACCCATTCATTATTTCCTCACATTTTATCCATTCCTTACTCTTAAATGATGGTTTTTAAACTAAACAGTCACAACAGTTCAACTTTCTCACTTGTTTCCCAAACTAGTCATCGTTTCCTTGCATAGGTGGTCCACCGATTTACCATATTGTCTTGTAAGATACATGGTATCACAACAAGGCATGACCCATCATGTTATAACAAAGTTGTGGCGCTATAAAAACAATGGCAGAGCCATGGCACTATAGTAGCAAGGCAGGTCATAACACTATAATAGCAAGGTTGTCCACATCACTATAAAATAAAGGTAGAGTCACAACATTGTAACAACAATGGAAAAGTTGCAACACTATAACAGAAAGGAAAATTACAACATTGTAATAACAAGGCAGAGTTGCAACATTGTAACAACAATGGCAAGTCACAAAAATTTTATATCAAGGAGGAGTTGCAATATTATAACAACAACCATTGAGTCACAACATTATTATAGCAAGCGACATACGCATTAATGGCAGAGTTGCAACATTGCTGCAAAAATGGAAGATCACAACACTATCACAACAAGGTGGAACATTGTAATATCAATGGAAAAGTCATTGCACTATCATAGAAATCGTGGAGTCGCAATGCTATTGTAGAAATGGCAGAGTCACAACACTATGGTAGCAATGGTGGAGTCTTATCATTGTTGCATAAAGATGGATTTGTAGCATTGTTGCATAAAAGTGGAGTTACAACATTATAACCGCAAAGTAGAGTCACATGACTCTTATTTCATCCCCTAAACTACTATTGAAATCGATTGATTATGATTCATTTATGCCAAATATGTTCCTACATCACCTTATCACATTTTTCCTTCTACATTCTAAATATAAACTAAAAGGTTTTTCTTAAACATGGGCATGTTGAAGAATTAGCCAAAAGAACCAATAAGTAGAAGAATGAAGAACTGAGAGACATTATCTCATAATAATCGTGTAGCGCTCATATGTGCTCATCTTTGAAATCCAACGAAGTGGAGGAGCAATCTCATCCAACAAATCAAAGAACATGTTAAAGTGAATTCATCCATGCAATATTTCTTGCCCATAAAATCCCAACAAATGGTTATCCAAGAGAATTTTGAGGCAAAGATAAGTGACACTCCAAAAAAATGAACAAGAGTAGTGAAAAATGGATAATGGAATTACATGGATGTGTGGAAATTTCAACCTAGGTGGAAAACACTAAAAAAAGGGCGAATTAGACCAGTGAAATGGACAATGCAATTGCATGGATGCATGGTCACTCATATGAACTTGAAAGATCATTGCTTGTATGCATGGTAATTAATTTATTTTTAATTGTGGTTCATGGACACCAGAGATTGGTGGCCTCTATGTCCATGGAAATATTCGAGAATATCCACCCGAAAGGATCACATCCTGTTGGCTCATTGGTAGATCTTAACCCTGAGAGTGTCGAGGAGAATTGACCCCATGATCTGTCATTAGCAAGGTGCTTTAGCGATGGGAACTCGATCAATTGAGATAACCTTCGGGGCTTATGCATGGTAATTGATATGACAACGTGCAAGTCTCAAATTATAACTAGCTAATTTTGAGGTGAGTGACTAGTACATCTATTTACCCTATCTTAATCATTTTATTAGGTATAATAGTTCATCTATTCAATCTCCTAAAATGTTTATATTCCAATAATTTGACATAGCATGTAAGAAAATGCATATGGAAACATTATTGTTGTTCTTCTATTTCTAGGCTTTGTTGGGGAGAAATGTGACATTTTGAATGATGGCAATGGTGATAAGAATAGAGGTGAAAGCCATGGAAGAGGTGCTAAGAATATAAAAATAGAGGCTCAAAGGAGCAATTTTTTGCGTTGTGTTAAGTACAAATTATGATGTGTTAATTTTGCTATGATGCATCTCTATTATTAAATTCTAACACGACAAACTTAACAAAGAGAGGAGGTAATGTCAATTTCTTTCTCTAAGGACTTCAATGCATCAATGAGGTCAAATCCACCTTGGAGATGTAGTACTTTGACTTTGGCTACACAAGATGCCATCAAAATGGTATGATCTTCTATGTATAGCTTTTTTGGGGAAGCACCATCAGAATTTTAATATGATACATTTTTTTTACTCAATTCAAGTCAATGATTTAATTTTGAATTCAATAATTAATATTTATTTAGTGGTCGAACCTACATCTAAATGTGTATTTCATGGCTTAAAGTCAGTCCTACTTAGATTGTATCAGCAAGGTGTAGAGACAACCTTGCTTGGAATAATGGAATAAAAGAAAAAAATCTAATAATATTCTTTTTCCTTTATTCCATTTTCCACAACTCAGAGATATTTTTGTGACAAAGGAGTTTAACATTCTAAAGCTTATTGTTCTATTAGGTATCTTTGCCTATATCCAAACTTCAACTATCAAAATTATCAACATTGGTGTTGAATGGAGAAAGAAGTGAGATGGATTTATACTAGTATTCTCATTATTCTCATTGTAGATAATTAGTTTAAATATATCTATAGGTATTGCATACAACTTGAGTAGTAGGAAAGACCTTCCCAGATGTTTTGTTAAAGCAATAGTCAAGCTAGTCTTGTTAATTTCCCTCATTGGAAGTGACCGAGAAATTAGTAAAATTTGTCATTTCATCAACAATAATAACTAACTAGCTTCAATTGCAAAAGCAATGTAGCTTATGAAATTGTTCTAATTGATCTATAAGTCCAACCATCAATAATCTCTTTAGCTTTGTTAATAATAAACTCACAATGTTGTATATGTTTAAACATGTTTTAAGATATCTCGATCGATTTATTTTTATGAGAATCATTGTCATCTAATAAATTAAGTTTACCATATATGAGTTCTATTAATTTTCATTAATTATGGGAAATATTATTTGATTGTTTGATTGTGGTGTTAAAGTTGAATTTATTAAATGGAGATGAATCTATTTTTTAAATTTTCAAGAATTTAAATTAAAATATTTTTTCCTATAACTTAAGCATGTATTTGTATCAATTAAGCAAAAAGAGACATCCTATAACTATAGACATGCCACTGGGGAAATCAAACCAGTAGCACATGCACAAAGTTTTTTCAAAATAACCAATCTTACTATAATGACACAATTGTATAACTAAAAAGTCTAATTATATATGGAAATATACTAATTAGCCTCTCACTATAGCTAGTATAATGAACAGATTGGTTGGTTAGGTATGGAAATGCAAAAACTATAATTCTAACCAATTAAGCTATTAGAGAATTGTCCACTTGGATGGCTTTAGGCTATGTTTCCTCTTGTTCACTAGTAGAGAAGTTAAAGTCTATAATTTTCTTGGCCAAGATGGATCACTAGTACAAAATGACCAATTAGTTACTAAAGAAACAACTAAAATTTGCATATAAACAACCATTTTTCAATCGGTAACCAATAGTAGCTAATTTACAGTATTTTATAACGCGACCAAATTTTAGTCATTTTTAGCTTAGTCATTAATTGGTTTCCTCAATGTTACCATCTGGTAGTATATTTAGTCATAAATTTTTCATTGGTTTAGTCATTAATTGTCGCAATTAATGACCAAATATACAACAAAATATATTACTATATGAATCCTCAAGAAAACCAATTAATGACCAAATAAATATGACCAAAATGTTGGTCATGTTACAAGGTACTGTAAATTAGCTACTAATAGTCATATATATGCAAATTTTAGTCATCATTTAAAACCAATTAATGACCAAAGAAATATGACTAAACTTTAGTCGTGTTATAAGATACTGTAAATTAGCTACTAATAGTCATATATATGATAAATTTTGTCATCACTTTAATCAAGAAGTTATCATTTGCAGTAGTCATTTATCTTTTTTTGGTATTTTCATATTCATTATATAAACGATTGATTTAGTAGTTTCAATTCATTTCATTTAATCTCATTCATAATCATTATAAATGACTAATTCAGTGATATATTCATTTTATTCGTGTTCATCACTAATTAATATAAACTACTAATTTAGTAGTTTTAGATTGATTTTATGCGTTTATTATTAATCAACATAAATTAATTAGTATGATTTTGCAACTAAATTTCAAAAAAATGTCATAAAATGTGCATGTTTATCTAATATGATAAAGCAAAGTTACATATGTTAATTTTAAGGCTAAATAATATCAAGTACAAATAAAAATACTTTCAACCATCTAAATTTTATTATATAAAATATCAAGTATTACAATATGAGTTTCCAACTTAATATCGGTTGGACTACAGTTTACACATGAAATCTTGTTTTATCACTTCAAAACATTATCATTGTGTTGCCAAAGCATTGCAAGTGAATTTACTAACTCTAAAGGCTTGACCATCAGTCTCTATGAGTGTGACTTATGCAAGATATTGGCTCTAAGGGTATCACTAGACAGAGTCTCTTCTCTATCTCATTTTGGATTTGTTGCTCCAGTGTTATTGTTTTCCTCTTTCTTCAATTGTTGCTTCTTACCATCAATATTGATTTCCTCTCCTGAAAATGAAAGAAGATACAATGCAGATTATAAGACATGAAAGACGATGAATACTTGAATATATAATAAAGTAGACTATAAAGATTTATACAACATATACCTCAACATTCAATAGTGGCCGCTATGCGGTTAGATGACCTGTATAAACAAAACAAATAAAACGTCACCATAGAAAATAATACCTTAGTAACTTAGTATTCAACCTTCAAAAAAACCTTAGGCACAATCATACCAACTAAGTTACATGTTAAGAAATCATGTAATAGATAACTTGTGAAAACAAATGGAAAAAAAAGGATAAGTGTAAAAAATATCCTTATTGCTTGTTCTAAATGAGTCATGTTCCTTAAATTTGGATATTCGTTTTCTCGCAGTAAAAGTTCCTCGCTATTATGACCTATGTTTTTAGGATCATGAGATTGATCCAACATCATATTGGATTGTGGAAACAAAGTGATTCAACTTTCCAAGATGAGTACCTCAATTTGTTAAATGAAGGTGCTAGCTGTGAGTAGTGTTAAAACCTTAGGGACGCAGAACACTGAGGCCTAAAAAAATATATCACCACTTTTCCATTGAAAGAAAAAATTTCAATCCCGCAATTGCCTCTGGGAGTACATTCGTTAGATGGATATCACACTCTGAGAGATGATTGTCTAATACAATGAGAAGTTTACATATATTGTCACAATACCCCTCCAATCAGACCCTATAGTTGTGTCCAATAACATTAATCATATTATACTATTTAATTATAAATTATGACTATCAGATAATTATTAGTTTTAATAATTAGTCTGAAATTGCGTTTTTAGTATTTATGTATACATGAAAATATTCGGGAAGAAAAGGTACTTTTTGTGACTAGTTAATTTCGAGTGAATCTAAATACACAAGAAATTATGGTGCCTCGGTGTTTCTCTAGCATTATCCGCTCATTGTACCAATTGCTCCCATGTCCTCTACTAATTTTGGTGAATTCCTCTTTGATGATGTCCAATGCCAATGCAGTGGACATTTATCCTCGATGTTTTTCTGAGCCAAAGGGAAGCTCCATACGTAACAACCAAAACGTAGCCTCAAATATATTATTGGGGCCCAAAATGTAGTAATTATATGACAAGCCAAGAAACACTGCAAGTTAATCATCTTCCCTTTAATATTGATTAATTAATTCTTTGCATGATCATGTAATACTAAAGTGTCAAGTAGGGCCATTAAAGTCAGTCATCCATCAATATAACCTTTGAGAGTGTTTAGTATTTAATACTTCCTATTACACACATAGTAAATCACCAACTTCAAGGATAGCAATATAAACACAACGAAAACGAAATTAAAATAAATGCTAGGAAGTCAAATGCGACTAATATTGAGTCAAGAAAATACCAAGCCCTTCACATTACCAAGGCATTATTAGGCACTAAAACATGAAATTATTCCATTGCATCATTTTCACCTTTTCTTTAATATCTTTAATTGAGAGCATAACTTTTGGGAAAAAAAACAAAAACAAAAAAAATTCATTGAAAAAGATCTCAAAATACTAACAAATTGTCGAGTGATTGTCGTGTCAATTAAACAAAAAGGCAATTATTCGATATGCTTTTAACTTGCAGAATATATTGAAGAATATGAAGCTTTCTCGTCCCTTGCTCCTAATCAAATTGTAATCTGTGGGTTCCAATCAAGTAATCAATTTCCCTCCAAGATAGTTAAGAGATCACTTTGGAGAAGGACTTCTAGAAGCATTGGGATAGTAGAAATGGAATTAACTAGGAGGAAATTGAAGCACTTTAGTGGGTGCTCCAAAATATTTGAACGCAACTAAAAATGATTTTATACTCCCTCCACACATTTTAAAATAGAAACCATTCAGTTGCATCTCATTTATTTTCCACCTTTCTGTAATATGTAATTCTTTGAGCAAGAATAGAGCATTCATAAATATTGTCATGAAAGAGGACTCTTCATAATCCTAATAAGTTGGACTCTAACAAATAAACAATTTCATGTAGTCATTAAATCTTACATGGTATATTTCACTACTTAAAATGAAAACTTTATTCTTAATCTCATTACAACAAAAATAAATTCAACCCTAACTAGTTAGGATCTAACAAATCAAGAATTCTATGTAGTAAAGCAAACTTACATGGTAGATCCCAATTATTTGCAATGATGGCTTTATTCTTGATCTTATTACAACATATATAAATTCAAGAGTACATACATATTTCCGTATTGAACACATTCTGAGATTTCATAGAAATATAATGATACGATTTACCTGTAGGATTTGTCTCCATCGCACAAACCTCTTTTTGTAATAAAATTATAAATACCATGTCTTCATTCTTCGTCCCCGACATACCAATTCTTTACAGTGGAATACTTTATCGTTACTCCCTCGGTGCAATAGAGATCCTCTATTGTGGCATGGAGATGATTGGTGTCATAAAATGATGCAGTGCATCCTTCAATATATGTTGCAAAACTCCTCTCACCTCACATAAATCCTCTCATCTACAACAATAAGAGTCCTCTCAAACTACCTGGTCTCCATCTCATTCATCCTGAAATAAGTGGATATTTCCATGGGTGACATAGTGTGCTTGGGGATTTAATAGAAGGAACTATCACTAAAAAAAAATACAATGCAGCATAATAGTTATTAGCAGGAGGAATAACCCTGCCAAGCTACTTCCTAACTACATAAAGGTACTCTCGAATTACCTCTTATAACGAACAAAAGATAACATCAACTACCTATAGAGTCTACCTATCCATGGTGGCAATGAAAACACTGTCAAAAAAAACATCTACAACAACGTTGGTCAATCTCTTCTTCTAGTCAAGGGCATGGCCAACTTTTGAAAAGTATCAGGCAGGTCAAGGTCCACCTCATCTAGGCTCCTCTTCTTCTTCTACTCTCTCTGTTTAGGTTCAGAATAATAGGAAAGGTCTTGGAAATTGATGGGTGGGTAAAAGTTATCATACCATTTGGGTTCTTCCATTTTTAATCATTGTCTGTAAGCATTGAATCTAAATTTCAAAAGTCATTCAGGTTCATTATTTTTAGCTGAAATTAACCTAAGCTTTGGAGAGTTGTAAGGTTTAATGGATCTAAGTATATTCTACTTAAAATATAGTAACATGGTTTAAAACTGTAGGCATTGAGATCATAATCTAAGGATGAAACATAAAATATTTTATGTTCATGATTACAAGAAATTTTAATTTCATGTAACAAAGTTTGAGGAAGGTCTAGAATTTGCATCCTACCAGAAAATTTGCTTGCATCACTCGAGCCTTTTGAATTTTGGCATGGTAGAGTCCATTACACAAACAATCAAACACTAAAAAAATGTGAAAAGAAAAAATAAAATTTCATGCATTCTAGCCCTAGAAAAGTTGCGGAGGAGCGAACTAATCTGTACAATAAGGAGATGCAAAATGCTTACTTGTGCATTGTCTTTTGATGAATTCTTGGCCACAATCAAGATCTGCATTATCATAATCATTAAACCTTCAACTCTATATAAAATTTATGCTTTGATCATATAAACCCTCGAAATTGTTTACCCATAAGAACAAAAATAATCTTTAGTAAAAAGGAAGAACTCTCCATAATCAAAATTCATACCCATGTAAAAATTACCAAAATCTCAATAAGGACATGCAAAATGCTTACTTGTGCATTTTCTTTTCATGAAGTTGCCACAATCAAGATCTGCATTATCATAATCATTAAACCCTCAACTCTAGATAAAATTTATGCTTTCATCATATAAACCCTCGAAATTGTTTACCCATAAGAACAAAAATCATCTTTAATAAAAAAGAAGAACTTTCCAGAGTCCAAATTCATACCCATGTAAAAATTACCAAAATCTCCATGCCGAATGACCTTTCCCTTCCTCCATCTAATCATTGATGCTCTCTTGAGGTGTTTCCCATGCAAACTCCATCTGGGGTTCGAATCCCGTGAAATCCATAGATTACGTTGATGGTCTTCGTTCTTCTAGCATTTACACGCCAATATAAAAACAAGACCAAGGAATAACTGTTGGCCACCAGAAAGTAAGGCATTCACTTCTGAAAAATGGTTGCACTCACACTGGCGTCACCTCTGGCAAACATATATTCAGGGCATTTATGAGCAGAGCAACGTGGTGAGCAGTGTGGTCAGCGATATAAGCAGAGCAGTGTGGGCAGCATCGAGAGCAACGAACAGTGAGCAGTGTGAAAGCAGGGAGTTTTTATGCAGCAGAAGTATTGAGCAGTGAACAAGCAACAACAAATGCATTCAAACATGACAAAGGAACTAGAAATTTCAGAACATGTGGAGACAAATGATTTAGGACAAGTGAAAATTGCCTCATCCGCCAAAGCTGGGAAGTCGGTTTGGGTCAATTCCAAACAATATTGGGGCATTTTAAAACGAATAATAGCCCGTATAAAATGGGAGCAAACAAGGAAGAAACAGTCTAAAAAGAAAAGTAATCGAGTCCTCCACAAAAAGCACTCAAACAAGTCTCCTCTACAAGCATGTGGCAACAAGAAGTAAAAAGGAAAAGTCATTGATGATTTTTCCTTATATAGTCCCACATCCACACCTCTCACCTGGCCATATGATATTTATGTGAAAGAATTGTTAAATGCAAAACAAAGGTTGGAGGTTTTAGAAGCTAAAGGGCAGGAAAGAGATCATAAAATTCATATAGTAATGGTTGAGAACAAGGCGTTAGCAGAAAGCAATAAAATTTTAAAAGAACAAGTGGCATTGCTACAGGAAGCTCTCCTGATAGGGAAGACAGAATGACAACGCATGAAGGCGGATGTGAAAAACATAAATAAATCTATAGTGGAAAGTACAGAGGTGGTGAATGTGAAATCATCTCAGGATAAAGGGAAAATTATTGCCCAAATAAACAACCATGAAGAGAACGCAAGAGAAGAAACGAAAGAAGATTCCACCAAAGTTTCCAAAACTTGGGCTCAAGTTATTAGCAATTCTGCTAATAAGGAAGGAGAAACAAATATTCAGGTTGACAACATGTAAGATAGTGAAGGCAAGGAAAGAAAAAATAGGGCAGCAAACATAATTATTAAAGGGGTGAAAGACTATGGGAAAAATGAATGTACTCTTGACCTTGCAAGAGACTTCTTGAAAGACAAGTTGTTATGGCAAGGACAAACATGCCAAGCATGGAGGGTGGGTAAGTTTAACGGGGAGAGAGACAGGCCCATAGAAGTCATTATGCCTAGCTTGCGTGATAAATATATAACTCTAAGCAAGAAAAATCTCTTGAGGGGTTCTCGTTTTTTCCTAGAAGAAGATTTAACTGTAAAACAACAGGAAGAAAGAAGGGAGGAAATTTTAAAGGTTAGGGTAGCAAGAGATTAAGAAAAGAGAGCATGGATTTATAAAGGAAAAGTTGTGATAGCGCGATTTTGACCTCCTTCCAGAACAAAGCAGCAAGATGGTAATAAAGAAGAGGCAACAAACTCTTCAACAGGAAATCAAAAAGCAAGGTCGGTATGGGAAAACAGGGACAAAGACTCAAGTGTGAGTCTTGCATGTCAAAATAAATAGTAATGAAGTCATACCCATGTTTCCTTAAGATTAGTTTGTTGGAACTGTAGAGGTTACCCATGGAGACGAGGACTTGGGTTAGGGCCTATTGCGGAAAATAGAGACATAATTTGCCTCATAGAAACACATGAGCATGAAGGGTGCAAGACACCTTTGTTTGAAGGATACTGGAAGATTGCAGTGTGGAACAAAGCAGCAGGGAATGGAAAAGGGCAGGGGGGTATCATGGTTTTAGTAAGGGAGAAAGAAGGTTGTCTCATTCAGTTAGAAAAAGAAGACTCAAATAAGCAATTCATTTGGTTTAAAATATCAGAAAATGGATACCACATTAGAATTGCATCATGTTATTTTGTGCCACAAGTTTCAAAAATCTACAAAGGTAGAGGGCTTGACCACAAAGATCCATTTGCAGCTTTAAAAGTGAATATTGCAACATATTCTCAACTAGGTGAAGTCCTTATAGTGGGTGATTTCAATGCTAGGACTGCAAGTGAGCAAGCTAGCATTCTTTGTTGTAAAGATGATTGTGACCCTATTTGGCTTACAGAAGAAAGTAATCATCAGTGGGAAATAATTTCAGAGGACAAGGGCTGCAATCTCTTTGGTGAACAATTGTTTACTCTATGTGGGGCCTTTGATTTAGTCATTTATAATGGCTTGACTAGATGGGCAAAGTCTAGTAATTTCACTTGCAATACTTACAATGGAGAAAGTGTGGTAGATTATGTAATTTACTCGCATGGTTTGTGTGAGAAAATGGAAGAAGTTTTGGTTGGAGATCAGCTGTGGGATTTGAAATCAGATCACAGGCCAATTTATTTATGTTTCTCTTGGATTGGAAGAAACAATTAGAGTAAAAAATTCAGCATGTGCAACAAAATCTCCCATAGGGCAGAATTCTTTTGACCCCAGAAAATTGCAATACCTTCAAAATGACACTAGAGAGGCTCTTTGAGAAGGATAAAATTACAATTCACAACCTTCATAGTCATGAATTAACACATTTAATTCAATGCGCACTTGCAAAGTGAAAAAGAACAAAAAATAAGAAGTTTGAAACAAATTTCTTTCCAGTTAATGCTTGTTTTGACGAAGAATGCAAAAAGGCAAAGAGAATGTGGAAAGAGTCAAACAAGAATAACATAAAGCTCAAATCTTACAAGTAGTTATTAAGCAAGAAAAAGGTTGATTTCATGGTTTTAAGGAGGGAAGAACTAATCTTCCTTGGGAAAAATAATCCCAAATTATTTTGGAAGGAGCTCCAACCGAAAAAAGATACAAAATGGAAATAATATTACAACTTCTAAATGGTTTGACTATGCAAGACAACTCTATGAGCAGGTTCCCAAGGTTGACCCTCCCCCCTTGGTCAACACTGGTACTGAACTCTTCACGGTACAAGAGGTAGAGATGGGTATCAAGAAGTTGGGTGTTGGAAAAGCAAAAGACTTAGCTAAACTCCAAGTAGAATATCTAAAGTGGGGCTCAAAGATTTTTGCACCTCACATTACAAAAATCTTCAACAACATCATATAACAAGGGCTCCCCACAGATTGGACAACTAGTCTGGCAATACCTATTTTCAAGAGCAGCGACATCAATAATCCCTCCAATTATAGGACCATCATGATAAACCCTTTGTTTGCAAAGCTATTTGGAAGCATGGTAGAAAACAAAATTAGCAAGTGGGCAGAAGAAAGAGATAAGCGTGCTAAAGGGCATCAGGTTTTAGACCTAAGCATTCCACAGTTGATCATTGCATAACTTTAAGGCACATCATTGAAAATTTTTGGGAGAAAAAGGAAGAAGTCTTTTGTTGCTTTCTTGATTTCAGAAAAGCGTTTGACTCGGTTCCTAAGGATAAACTTTGGTAGAGAATGGAGGAACTTGGGGTTCCTAAACATTTGAGAGCAGTTGTGCATAGGCTGTATGAAGAGGTGAAAGTCAAAATTAGAACTTCAGTAGGCATTTCTAAAAGTTTTAGAAGCGATATCAGGATCAAGCAAGGTTGCCCACTATCTCCTACCCTTTTTGGTTTATATATCGACAAGCTTGAAGAGTGGTTAAATTCGCAAGGGGGTGATGGTATCTATTTGTGCAAGTTTGTTATAAGGATTCTTTTGTATGCAAATGACCTTATTCTGATTGCTAAATCGGCTCTTGGTTTGCAAGAGCACTTACTATCCCTTGAGCATTTTTGTAGAAGTGTGGGGATGCAAGTCACTATCAGCAAAACGAAAGTAGTGGTCTTCTCTAAGAAAAGAAAACATAACCAGCATAAGTTCTACTTTGAAGGCAACATTCTGGAAGAAGTTACGGATTACAAATACCTCGGAATTGACTTCAACAAAAATCTAAGCTGGAATGGTTATAGAAAGAAAAGAACTTTGGGGGGTTGGAAAGCATTTTATGCTTTTCAAAATAGGTGTAGAGAGGCGGAGTTATGGGACTGGAAGACCACTCAAACTCTTTTTGGGCTTCTAGTGATTCTGGTGATTCTCTATGGTTGTGACCTATGGGCTAGCAGTACCTTTGACATGCAGTGGAGACAAATTGAGAAAATTCAGAAGCATTTGATTACAAACAAATTCAAGATTAAAAGTGCAGTTCCTTATGATATCTTGTTAAGTGAAACAGGGACTACTCCTATTGAAGCAATGGCTATGGTGCGAGTCATAAGGTATTTAAAAAAATTTGAGCAAATGGAAGAGGGTAGATGGCCTAAGGTTCTCTTTAATGATAGATTGTGCAAGAGCAAAAAAACTTGGATGCAGCGAAATAACAAATGGTTTAGTAAATGGGGTATTTGCTTGAACGCGTGTCCCATAAACAACAAAGAGATAAAAGCTTTTGTTATGGAAAAGTTCGACAAACTTACTTGGATAAGGAGCTAGGAAGAAAGAAAAATTACTATATTGAAGTGTTTAATCCCACTCATAATCATCAACCAAAAGCATACATAGAGGCAAATATCACTTGGAGAGCCAAAATTCTTATTGCTTAATTAAGGACTAATTCTCATCAACTCCGTTGTGAAACAGGGCGCTGGAAAAGGCCAAAGGAAGTGTGGGAGGAAAGGGTATGCATTTTTTGTTCTTCCCGAAAAAGTGGAAACAAGAAAACATTTCATTTTAGAATGTGAGGCCTTCAAAGACAACATGGAAAGTTATGAAGATATGCTGGCAGCTAGCTCTTGGGATAATCTATTTAACGAGGGCTTTGTCGAGAAGCTGGGAGCATTTATTGTGAAGCTTCACAGAAAAATGGTCGAATACATCAAACAGATGAAGAAGCAATATGTCCCATAGGCTATCTTTAGCCTCGTGGACGTTAAAATAATTTCTTTCTTTCTTTCTTTTTCTACACAAGGCAAAGAAAAATGTGATGTTGTAATTTGTGAATATTTTATTTGAACCAAACGCTAACTGGAAATGAAAAAGAAAAGAAATATTTATAAGGGAAAAATAAAATATATATTTATAATGGAAAAAATAAAATAAATAGTTATAATATAAAATAAAATGTATAAATTGAAATTGGGTTAAATGATTTATTATTAATAATAATTTGTTATTTTTGCTTAAGACGTTAAGTTAAAAAGAAGAAGAAGAAGTTAAAAATGATATTAGGATGAGTGTAAACATTTAAATATGCCCTCAATTAATAATAAAAAGTTAAATTAATAAAAATAATAAAATTCAATTTGTTATAGTTTGATTTTGTTATTAACTTGTGAATAGGCTTTGTTACAATACCTTGGGCCAATACCATGGCTTATCAATACTACAAGTCCAAAAACCATAACTTATTCACAACCAAAATATTTTATAACAATATGACAAGATTGTTAACCATGGATATTCACCCCCACATTACTATAGATATTATTAACTTGTAAAAAATATCATTTGTTAGAATACATGAGTCAATACCATGGATTATCAATACCACATGCCCAAAAAACATAAATTATTTCACAATCAAAATATTTTATAACAATATGACAAGATTGTTAACCATGGATATTCACCCTCACTTTACCATGCATATTAGCTTGTAAATAGGTGTTTTTACAATACCATGGGCCAATACCATGGCTTATCAATACCACATGCCAAAAAACGATAACTTATTTCATAATAAAAAATATTTTAATTTAATTTAATTTTAAAACGTATATTCACCCCCACATTATGGTAGATATTATTAACTTGTAAAAAATATCATTTGTTACAATACCATGGGTCAATACCATGGATTATCTATACCACATGTCAAAAAAACATAAATTATTTCACAATCAAAATATTTTATAACAATATGACAAGATTGTTAACCATGGATATTAACTTGTAAATGGGTTTTTAATAATAACATGGGCCAATACCATGGCTTATCAATACCACATGCCAAAAAACGATAACTTATTTCATAGTAAAAATATTTTATTTAGATATTATTAACTTGTAAAAAAATGTCATTTGTTACAGTACCATGGGTCAATACCATGGATTATCTATACCTCATGCCAAAAAAACATAAATTATTTCACAATCAAAATATTTTAAAACAATATGGCAAGATTGTTAACCATGGATATTAACTTGTAAATAGGTTTTTTATAATAACATGGGCCAATACCATGGCTTATCAATACCACATGCCAAAAAACGATAACTTATTTCATAGCAAAAATATTTTATTTTAATTTAATTTTAAAACATATATTCACCCCACATTATGGTAGATATCATTAACTTGTAAAAAATATCATTTATTACAATACCATGGATTATCAATACCACATGCCCAAAAAAACATAAATTGTTTTACAATCAAGATATTTTATAACGATATGACAAGATTGTTAACCATGGATATTCACCCTCACTTTACCATGGATATTAACTTGTAAATAGGTTTTTTTACAATACTTTGGTCCAATACCATGACTCATCAATACCACATGCCAAAAAACGATAACTTATTTCATAGTAAAAATATTTTATTTTAATTTAATTTTACAACATATATTCACCCCCACATTACGGTAGATATTATTAACTTGTAAAAAATACCATTTGTTACAATACCATGGGTCAATACCATGGATTATCAGTACCACATGCCCAAAAAACATAAATTATTTCACAATCAAAATATTTTATAACAATATGACAAGATTGTTAACCATATTCACCCTAACTTTACCATGATATTTATTTCACAATCAAAATATTTTATATCAATATGACAAGATTGTGAACCATGGATATTTACCCTCACTTTACCATGGATATTAACTTGTAAATAGGTTTTATTACAATACCATGGGCCAATACCTTATCAATACCCCATGTCAAAAAACCATAACTATTTCACAGTAAAAATATTTTATTTTAATTTAATTTTATAACATTTTTTTAATTGAATCTAAAAGGGAAAATGTTACAATTTGGGATATAGCTAAACACTCTATTGGAGAGGATAGAGATAGAGAGAGAAGGGGAAGGGAGAGAGATGGAGACATAGAGATGGAGAAGGACAGGAAGGGGTGTTGTGGAGGTAAATCCCCTCTGGGGACAGAGGCGATCCCTACTAGTCCGAACAAGATCTAGCAACAATCAAACAACGCTAACACGCAGATTCCTAATTACAAATAAAAGACCAATGATAGAGGCCTACCTGGATTCCAACGCTAGCACTTGTAGAAGAGTTGAAGCTCACGTCTCTTTGCCCCGACTGGTCACAATCCTCACGATCCTCGTGCACGGACACCGGCACATGCAAAGAACGATACAAACACAAGCATAAAATCAAGTAGATGTAACTATATATCAGTCAGAAAAGATATAACTCAAACATCATCATAAAGACATTAAGAGTGAAACCATAATGATAGTCGTCTATTATTAATAAACAAAGAAGAATACAACCATAGTTCTGACGTCGAATCCTTCTCAAGAGGGTCCAGCCAGCAAGTCTCTTAAGCATTCACCCTTGGAGGTAGATCTCCCAAGACAAAAACTCTCTCTCACACAAGTTTACACAAGAAAGAAACACTTCACAACCTTCCTTAAGCTCTCTAGCAATCCCACACTTGTCACACCAACTACCTATCAAGTTCACACACTAGCAGCAACACTCCAAGCACTATCAATTCCAAACTAGCAGCTCATGGCAATGGTGGAGGCTTAAGTAGGAGAAGGAGTCTCCATGAATGGTGGGAGGATGAGCTTATCTCCAAGGAAGGTGGCTCAAATGACGAAACAGACATGCCAGAGAAGGGAGGGCGACATTTACAAGGCCAACAACCAGGTCTGGAGTCATCTGGAAGGCCGGCTGTTAGAACAAACTCACCCAAACTGGATCAGCGTGGGTTCATAACCGCACTGGTGCGCTGACATCGCTACTGAATAACAAAGAAAGCCATATCAGCGCGGTCAGATATACCTAATAGATGCGTTGTCTCATGAAATTCGACCAGCGCGGGAATCACATGTACTTCTGCACTGGCAGCGCATTCCGTTTGTTATGGAGCGCCAATCAGCGCGTTTATTGTAACAACAGTCACAATGATAGTAAAACTTTGGCAAAGTGGGTCATTTGGCAACATTAGAGAGCATGAGCATGATTAATTTGAACTCATGACACAGTAGGAAGACTGACAGGAAGACAGTGACAAATTACTGTGTAACAAGGGGGGAGATAGTGATAGAGTTGGAAGGAAGAGAGAGAAAGAGAGGAAGAGTGATTTGGGGGGAGAGATAGAGGGAGGTGGGAGATAAGGGATAGAGAGGAAGGAAGATAGAGATGAGGAGAGAGAGATGGAATTGGAGGGGGTAGGAGAGAGAGGGAACAAGAAAAACATAGAGGGAGAAAGGTGGAGAGAGGGGGTGAAAAGGGAGCCATGGAGAGAGAGTGAGGGAGAGAGGGGAGTAGGAGGGAATAGAGAGAAGGATATAGATAGAGAGGGAGAGAAGGGGAAGAGAGAGTTAGACAGAGAAGGGGAAGAGAGGGCGAGAGAGTGTGTGTATGTTCGGGGGTGAGATAGAGAGAGGGAATAACAAAGAGACACAAATACAAATATAGATATTATATAGTATTATATAACCAACCTAGATCCATATTAACCCTATAACTATCAAGTGCCTGTAGAAATTCTCATTGTAGATTAAATTGATTATGCAATGTACTAAAGAAAAATACTTAATCTAATTCTACAATCAAACTTGCGGAAGCTTAAGCAATTTTGAGCAAGATCAAACAGAATACATATAACAGAGAAGAAGATTCAATCACACATGAAACGCAGAAGAATACTCTCGGGAAAGCCTCATCTAAAAACCTCGCTATCTGTATTATCATACAAGTGGAAATATCTTAGGAATACACAAAGCTTTAGCTCACAAGCTATCTAGCTCTCAGTACAATCCCTCATTGCTTCTCGTAGACATAATAGACAACACATATGCCTTCCTTCAGTCCTTCAAGCCTCCTATTTCCATGTGCAGTTTCTCCTGGGTCCTCCAGTTGCCACCTGTGTAATTCTCACCTCACATACTCCTGCTAACCTCTGTAGTAACTGTGCAATCCTGAAGGAATTAATTCCTTCTGCATGGATGAGTTTCCTATATAAGAAAATTCCTCCAACTGATAGTACATTGTCCCTTCCTTTAATCTCAACTGGGTCTCTATCTGAACTGACATGCATGCGTTATTTATGAGAGAATATTCAATTATCTGGAGAACACTAGTTGCATACATGCATTAACTGACTGAACTCACAATTAGTTCCACAAACTGTTAGAACTAATCTAACTGGACTTAACTCAGTTAACTGAGCTAACTAATTACAACTCAAAGTACAACTCATCTTGATCTCCTTAATTAAGGGATAACTTCCTCAATAAAAAGAATAATTGTTGCATGTCTTCACATAGACTTCATGTTTGGTTTTCTCCAACTAATTAAGTCAAGATGAATTAATTAATTATTTTACAAACAGCTACTGAGGTCAAATTCGAATTTTAATTCACAATTTTAATTTAGGGACTAATTAAAATTGGAATCTATCCCAAAATGCTATTTATAATAATGCTATTTTTAGCATTTCTATTTTTTTCTATTTCCAACAGAGTTGGAGTATATCCTAAAATTTTATTTATATCATTTCTATTTTTATCATTTTTTGTTGCTATTTTCAACACTCCCTCTCAACAAGAAAGGCATTCAACTCGAACCCGATCCTAAACCTTTGGAATGTTCAGCATGCAACACTTCTCCCTAGTGTTGTTGCTCCAACAACTCTAGAAACAAAAAAAATATCCAACCTGAATCAGAATGATGCCTCTGTCATCAAAGTCTTTGACTGCATCAATCACACTGATTCCTCCTGTTGCATCTGTGTTGTTTCTAGTCCTATCTCCCAACACTGCATCCGCATTGCACCTCCTCTCATCATGTTGCATCGTGCTGCCCACTGCTGCACTGCAACTCAGTTACTGAGAAGTAAGTAACTGATCTCCCAACTGACCTCCCTGTTGGGCTAGAAACATTCTCTGATGCTGAAGCTTTGTTTGCCGCTCCATCCGCATCTGTCTCTACCCACTCAGCTAGTCTTGCTACTCCTCATCGAGGCTCTTGTAGCAAGGTCTAATCAAAGAAGCTAGGTACCTCAAGGATCCTGCCCCTATTTCAGCCTTCTTGGGACTATCACTCCACATTGCCCCACCTCCCACTTGGAGGTACGAATGCATGTGATCCCTCTACCCACTTGGCTCGAAATTTTCCCCTACTGGAGGTCTCTGCATGATTGGATGCCTCCACTCGGTCTCCTCTTGGCTTCTCCAGTTGTGGCTTCTTCTCAACCTCGTGAAGCTGCTTCACCAATTGTGGCTCCTCCACGATTGTCTGAGACTTCTTCTGGTGCTGCATGTTGAGAGGCAATGTACTCTCCCTCTCAACCACCAACTCTCCAACATTTGCCTTGCTCCTCAAGGCTTTGCATGCATATTGAACCTCAAGAGCATATAGGTTCTTGACTCGTGAACCGATCTGCTTCACCTATCTCGTGGTGATGTGTCTAAGGAAAAACTTTCCCTTACTGAAGACTACATCATAACCTTTGTCCTCCAGCATCGCGATCGATACCAAGTTCTTCTTCAGTCTTGGCACATACTTCACATCTGTCAAGGTGATGCGAGCTCCATGCTCCCTCTGAAAAGCAACCGTGCCCACTCCTGAAACACTATACTTTTCATCATTACCCATCTTTATGCGCATCTGGAGGTCTTTCTCCTCCAAGGTACTAAATAAACTCTTATCGCCGATCATGTGGAATGAGGCTCCACTGTTAAGAAACCAACCACAACCCATCATCGATGAAACCATGCATGCGATGAGGGTAAAATCCAATTTGAACTGAGAGGCCAATGCCTCACCTTCAGATCCTTCCGAGGATCCCTTCTTGGATTTCTTCAATGGACAATTAGTTGCATAATGGCCCACCTCATGACAATTAAAGCATCGCACTTTAGATTTGTCAATCTTCTTCCCTCCATGAGAAGAACTCGATTTGGGATGAGAATCCTTCTCCTTCCCTTTCTTTGCCTTACTCACTAAGGCGCAATTTTCTTCATCCTCCTTGGATGAAGAACCATCTCTGGTGCTTCTCCTGATCTCCTCCTGCATCAGATCCGACCACAGTCGTTCCCAATCTGGCAGTTTCTCTCTTCCATTTACTGAGTCTTGGTAGCTATGCTAGCTCTTAGGAAGACCGAGGAGAGCAAGACTCACCATGTCATCATCAGCTGTTGTGATTCCTACACTTCCAAGCTCATCCCTGCGGGTGGTGAGCTTGTTCAAATATGTAGAGATTATGTCACCCTTTTCACACTTGATTTTCCGAAGCTTGTCTTTCAGCACCAGCTTCCTCTGATCATTGCTCTTTTGATATAGATCCTTCAATGTTTTCCACATTGAAAATGGTGTCTCCTTTCCATGGAGACTCGAGACAATGTGGTCCTGAACTCCCTCCAGAAGAATCCTCCTCGCTCTAGCCACACATTTCTTCCATTTCGCCAATTCTTGGGCATTAGCTGCTGCTGGCTTGGGGGCTTCTTGATCAATGAAGTCCTTCAAATCGTTGTCCTCTAATACCGCTTCCATGCAATCCTTCCAGGCTATATAATTCGAGCTACCATCTAGGGCATACTCGAGTCTCAAACCGTTGAACGCCATTGGTGAAATTTGAGATGTGATAAGAATTCGATTTCTATAATCAAGAACTTTAAACTTCGAACTTCTCCCTTCTTTGCATATTGTTCTTTGCTTTTATCACCTTTGCTCTGATACCATGTAGAAATTCTCACTGTAGATTAAACTGATTATGCAATGTACTAAAGCAAAATACTTAATCTACTTCTATAATCAAACTTGCAGAAGCTTAATTGATTTTGAGCAAGATCAAACAGAACACATATAACAGAGAAGAAGATTCAATCAAACATGAAACATAGAAGAATACTCTTGGGAAAGCCTTAGCTAAAAGCCCTGCTATTTGTATTATCATATAAGTGGAAATATCTTAGGATTACACAAAGCTTTAGCTCACAAGCTATCCAGCTCTCAGTATAATCCCTTACTATTGCTCATAGACAGAATAGACAACACATATGCCTTCCTTCAGTCCTCCAAGCCTCCTATTTCCTTGCGCAATTTCTCTTGGGTCCTCCAGCTGCCACTTGTGTAATTCTCACCTCACACACTCTTGCTAACCTCTGTAGTAACTGCACAATCTTGAAGGAATTAATTCCTTCTGCATGGATGAGTTTCCTATATAGGAAAATTTCTCCAATTGATTGTACATTGTCCCTTCCTTTAATCTCAACTGGGTCTTTGTCTGAATTGACATGCATGAGTTATTTATGAGAGAATATTTAGTTATCTGGAGAACACTAGTTGCATGCATGCATGCATCAACTGACTGAACTCACAATTAGTTCCACAAACTGTTGGAACTAATCTAACTGGACTTAACTCAATTAACTGAGCTAACTAATTACAACTCAAAGTACAACTCATCTTGATCTCCTTAATTAAGGGATAATTGTTGCATGTCTTCACATAGACTTCATGTTTTATTTTCTCCAACTAATTAACTTAAGATGAATTAATTAATTATTTTACAAACAACTGCTGAGATCAAATTCGAATTTTAATTTAGGGACTAATTAAAGTTGGAATCTATCCCGAAATTCTATTTATAGCAATGTTATTTTTAGCATTTCTATTTTTCGATATTTCTAACAGAGTTTGAGTATATCCTGAAATGTTATTTATAGCAATGATATTTATAGCATTTCTTGTTGTTGTTTTCAACAGTGCCGAGAGAGATCCAATCGATTGAGGTGCAAACATTTCCTCAAGTTTTGCATTAGAAAAAAAAAAGTTTGCACCTCGAGAGACTGGACCCCTCTCGGCTCTTAATAGATCTGGGGTTAAGATGGATCTAGGTTAGTTAATATGAAATTAAAGTAGTTTTTATTTGATATTATAGTCTTAAGAATTAAAATTTCCCTTCAAATTAATTTCAAATTGGAACTAGATTCAATGAATAGATTTTTAAAAAATACATAAAACAATTTTTTTTTAAATATATTTTTAAAATTACAAATTATTAGAGATAAATAATGAAAAGTTGGCTCACCTAGACACCATGTGAGGGTGAAGAAGTGTTTAAGGAAGGATAATCTTTCAACCAATTAACAACCTTTCAATCCCCTATCACTTGTAAGTTTAGATTCCTTGACACAATTAAGATGACTAACATAAAAAATTGATTCATATTATTGTAGTACTTGTTAGGTAGTTGTATTTTTGTTCTTAGACTAAATTAGTCATTCATGTTAGTCATTTTTAGTTGTATTACTTATTAGTTAGTCACATATTTTAACCAACAACTAAATTGGTGATTTATGTTAGTCGTTTTTAGTTCGGTCACTTAATATTGCTCATTTTTTGTAGTATTTCACTTGGAAACACTGTGGTGACTAACTTTTTTAGTCACCTAGTCACTAATTGCTCATTTTCTACTAGTGGATATTTGTTGTCTATCTTCTTTATTTGTAGCTATAAGGCATCGATGCTAAGGAGTATTTCTTGTTGTGATTCACTCCTCTCCATCAAAATGTTACCCATGATTATCTTAGTTTTCTAGTACAAATCAAACATTGACATGTTTCTAATTTTCCTTGTACAAGTGTTGTTGGTGTCTAGTACTCATTAACTAACTTTTTCTTCTATTTTATCATCTAGTAAAAACACACATTCTCACTAAATCTTTGTTCTTAGCCACATTAATCTCCTCCCTCACAGCACTAGGAGTATGTAGCTCCCAATAGGCTGTAGATAATGCCTCAACATTGTGTTGGGCCCTTGAATATGGTTGTTTCCATCTCACTCGAAGACCATGACGACTTTGGGAGGAGATTGGACGTGGCATGGTAAGGCATTTACTAGGGATAGGGAGGGAAAGAGGATGCCAAACAAGGAAGGGGAGTCTTAGAAGCATTGACCATAACACCAACCACTAAAGGGGAGGATACCGATAATTGGGACTGGAAAATAAACCAAGACCATGAACAAGGTGAGAAAGAGGCCAATTGCAAGAATGAAAGTCTAGAAGAGATGAAAAAAGGAAAACAGAGGGAGAAGGCCACCCCAGCCCCTCAACTTGAGAGGAGATTTTGAAAGAAATAAGAACTAGACTAAGAAACATGTAGGGAAAAGGAAGCTTTCTCAAACAACGTAGAATGTATGGTGCCCCTCTGAAAAACCAAATCTTTTAAAGCCATCTAACCTCGAGACCATGATCAACGTCATTTAAGTGAATCAAGTGTAAGAGCCAAACTACAATAATGGTCACATGCGAGTGGAAACATCAATGAGTGTAGAATGGGCTTGAATAGATAACCCATAACCACTTTCACACACACTGCATGCTACGAAGGAAATATGAGTGAGCTAGCTATCCCATCCTCATTATGCCAACTAGTGGTAGGTATTTGAAACATAAATAATTTTTTTTAAATACATCTTATATTTATATTGAAAATGCATTTAACTTTTATACATGCAATATCTAGAAATTTCCATAAACTCCTATCCATATATAAATATACTTTATGAAATTTGTATAGAGATGAATTATATAATTAAAATATTTATAAACTTTTATATGATCTGTAAAATAATATACAAATTTTCACACAATTAACAAGTAGAATAACTTATTGAGGTCTAGAATGGAAGGAACTTTCGAAGCAATAATTAGGGTTTTGCCCTAACTGTCAAATATTTCCTTTGTTTTCTTGGATTTTTTATAGATCGTTCAATGGTAAATCAATGTGTTTTGGCGAAAAAGACAATTTCATTTGCAGGTATGGTTGTCGATCAAGCTAGGCCTTCTTTGGTTTCGTACAATTCTATGCTGAAATTTTGTTCTAGTATTTCGGTGGTTCGAGAAATTCCTTGATCAGAAATCTTTCTATTATGAAATTCATTTTCATATAATGGCTTGGTTTGCGGGTTTAATGGGTATTGGTTGTGGTTGGTCGATTTGCACAAATGGATCTTTGAGTCATGGAAGCCACTTTTGATAAACAAATTGAAAATTTACCCTATGATTCACACTTTTTTTCTTATGGTTTTTGACAATATAGAGGACAAGAAGGTCATCTGTGAAGCTTGGTCATGGTTTTGGGATAGTATTGGTCTCTTGATGCAGCCCTGGACTCCCACTTTTGATCTGGTAATGACATCAATTTCCAAAGCCCCAATTTGGGTAAGGCCTCCGAACCTTCCCTTGCATTTTTGGAATCTTACATTGCTTTCCTCCATTGGGAATGCACTAGGAAATTTTTATCGTCATTGTTCTTAAACATATATTTTTTTTAAAGGGTACTTATGCCCGTTTTTGTGTGGAGATAGAATTCAACAAGGGTTTTCTTGTGGATATTAATTTGATGGCTCCAAACTATGTTTGGGTCCAAAATCTCGACTATGAGAATATTTCATTTTGGTGTAGAGCATGCTATGAAATGGGGAATGTAATTAAAAATTGCCCCAAACATTCTCAAAGTAACAAAGACCAGAAAAGATCCTGAAGGCCCAAATGGTGGGAAGGAGCGCAAGGTGATCACTATATGATATACAAAGAGAAAGAGGTTCGGGACAAGAAAGAACCAGAAGTCAAGAAGGAAGAAGATATGACCAAAGAAATCACATCAGTGACAACATAATCAAAGCAAGAAAAATCACATGTGAATGTGGATCCTCTAGTCACCAGTAAGGCTTCCCTGGACACGATATTAATGGAAAAGCAACAATCCCTCGTGGAAAATAGATCTTCTCTGGAAACCACAAGGAATAATGTTGAAAATTCATCTTCTTGGGAAGATCAGGTGGATGAGGAAGATCTCAAGAATAGTATTGGGCACTTGCTGAAAAATGATCAGCAAGAATTTGCAAATAATGTGGGTTGGACTCAAGTTAGGAAGAAAGGAAAAAAAAAAATTCATAAAAAAAAACAATAATTCAAACTAAATCAAAATAAAAATAGTCAAAATAAAGTGGGTTATATTAATAAATTCGGGTTCTCGCCTAGAACCATTACAATTTTCCTGAAAACAAAAACTACTAAAGTTACTGGAGGATTTATAATAGAGCACACAAGATTATTCCAAATCCTTAATTGAAAACTCCATAAAACATAATATTTGTTTCCATTTCAACTGAAATATTTCCAAAGGACACCTAAAAGTTATATATATTTGCAACCCATTCTTGATTTAGTGTTATCCCAACTTGGATTTGGTTCTCGTTATCCTTGCAGAGTTGTGTTTCTTCTTTTTTCCAATTTGGGTCCATCCCAAGTTTTCTGGAAAATCTATCCTGTCATCATTCTGTAATCGATCTCCATTGGCTATTGCATTCTTTTGCCATAATGGAGACTCTTTCACGTCAACCTATTCAACCCAAGAAGGATCTTTTTCACTTGATTTTTGATGAAAATTTCTCAAAGGCAATGTCTTTATAAGGAAAAATATTACCCTTGTGCATGAGTGGAAGAGTAGCCACTGAAGCCATTTTTCTAGAAGTATTCATCGATGAAGCATTTGGAGAACCTGAATTTCTTATGTTATCAAGAACCTCTACACCAGTAGCAGACTTCGCTTGATTTGTTGCTGAGATTTCTTTGTCATTAGAAGGCGCTGACATGATTTTTTAAATTTGTTTAACCTATTACATACTTGTCTCATTACAAATAGTTGGGGGAAGATCCTATTTAAAAATCGTGTAATGGTATGACTTGGTGCCATCCCACCATCTTGATTTATGATTGCTTTTCTTGGATTTATTCTTTCCTTTTGTAGGAATTTTTTAAAGGAATGTCCAGTTTCATAACATACTTTACATTTGAAATAAATCTTTTCATAGTCTAACTTTTGCAACCATTGATAGTTAGGATCAGTTAACTTGATTGAAATCCATCTCCACACATTTGCGGGCATATGTGGGGCTTCAAGTAATATTAGTATCATAACAACAACTATAAGATCTACCTAACGCATTACCAATTGTTGAAAAAGGTGCAAAATTCCACTTATGCAAAATAAATTTGGGGAGGCTTACCCAAACCGGAGTAGTTAAAATAGATGTCGAAAGAGGGATACCATGGTTGTAAAGAAAACCCTACACTACCTCATAAAAATGGGCCAGAATCACAGATCATTACTCAATCTTCAAGTCTGCCAAATACTGCGACAAAGAAGCCTCTGGCTAAAGGAGAAATATTCATATCATTTGAAATTAATGGCTTCCAATGTTTAGAGATCCACAAATGGAGATCAACTACCCGTGGCCACAATCGATTGAATTTGCAAATCAAACCAAACGCCAGATATATCTCAATCAAAAGGGCTTCCTAGATGTAGGAATTTACAGGGTAAGTTCCTCAGACAGAACACCAAAGGACACCGCTCACAAACAGATCACAGATCAATACACCAGTACTTTTGACGTGGTTAAAACCCTCAAAGAGGGAAATAGTCCACGACCTGAGCCAACGCGGCCACTTCAGGCAATTTATTAATAAAAGAATGAAAATTTACATAAGCTTCTCTCATGAACGGTTAACCTACAAATGACCCTCCATGCTCTTTAAATAGAGATCATGGACCAATCGGGTGTTAAGCCACGGATCAAGTGTCGATAATACTGAGGAGAGAATGAACCGTCGGATCACTACATACGGTGACCGTCGGATTGTAAGTTACAAAATGTACATAGTAAAGAAACACACTTTACCTAACTCTATACTAGACCAAGTTATACTTAACTATTTCCTATGTGTTGGAATATCCTAACATCCCCCCTTAAGAACAACTTGGGATAGGATTGAAGGATTTAAAAATATGACACAATAGGAGAAGGAAGGAGGCACTAGAGCCTATCCCCCCTTAGTGACAACTTCCTGAACTCCAACCATAAATCGAAGTTTAGTGAACTTCGCCTGTGTGAGAGCCTTTGTAAAGATGTTCGCAACTTGATCATCTGTTGAACAATATTGCACTTCAAGAACATGGTCGTGAATGAGCTTTCTGATGAAGTGCATGTGCAGTTCAATGTGTTTGCTGCGCTGTTGTTGGACTGGATCTTTGCATAGTTGAATGGCACTATGATTATCACACCAAAGTGTAGTCGGATGTTGCTGCTGAAAGCCAAACTCTTACAGGATCTGACGAAGCCACAAGGCTTCCTTACTAGCTTCTACGGCACCACGATACTCTGCTTCTTCTGAAGAAAGAGAAATGGCACCTTGTTTCTTGCAAGCCCATGTAATAGGTCCTGAACCAAGAGTGAACACATAACCTGTAGTAGACTTCTGATCATCAGGGTCACCAGCCCAATCGGAATCAGTGAAACCAACCAATAGAGGAGCTGCTTCGGCACTGTAATGAATCCCAAACTGAACTGTACCTCGAACATAACGAAGTATTCTTTTAGCTGCTTTCCAATGACTTTCACATGGGTTTTGCGTAAACCGAGCAACAAGGCCAACAACAAAGAAAAGGTCAGGACGAGTATGGGTTAGATACAAAAGTTTTCCTACAAGTTGACGGTATAAGGTAGCATCAACTTCAGGAGAAGTACAAGTGACTGAAAGTTTGACTCCAGACTGAAAGGGAGAAGGGGCTGGCTTACAGTCTTCCATGTGAAAATGGTGTAGAATATCACAGGCATACTTGGACTGGGAAAGGGAAATACCTTCCTTGGATTGCAAGACTTGAAGACCAAGAAAATAATGTAAGTGTCCTAAGTTTGTCATTTCAAACTTCCTTTTAAGGCTAGACTTCACATGGTTTATAAGGTTTGGATCACTACCAGTCAGGATAAGATCATCAACATAGAGAACAAGAATGATAAGAGACTTGCCCACTTTCTTGGTGTAGACATTATTGTCAGAATGACACCTAGAAAAGCCATTTTCTACAAGAAAGTTATCCATTTTGGCATACCAAGCTCGAGGAGCTTTCTTGAGACCATAAAGGGATTTCTTAAGCCGACATACAAGGCTGGAGTCTGTTTGTATAAAGCCAATAGGTTGTTCCATATAGATTTCTTCATGCAAGTCCCCATGCAAGAAGGCAGATTTAACATCCATCTGATGGACTTCCCATTTGAAAGGGGCAGCAAGGGAAAGAACAAGGTGGATAGAGTTCATTTTGGCAACAGGGGAGAAGGTTTCAGTGTAGTCAATGCCTTCAACTTGTGAAAAACCCTTAGCAACAAGATGAGCTTTATGTTTATCAACTTTCCCATTTGGTCCACTTGGTTCTGTAAAGCCATTTGCATCTAACAAGTTTTCGTCCCTTTGGTAGAGGAACAAGATCCCATGTATCATTTGCCAATAATGAATGATATTCTTCATTCATAGCCGCTTCCCAATCTAGATGGCCTGAAGCTTCTGCAAAGGTGTCAGGATCATAATTCACTGAAGCTTGAGCCAGTAAAGAAGAGGCTCTATCAAACGGAGAACGTGTACGTCGTTGAACTGTAGGATCACCGGCAAGATCACCTGCTGCATCTTGAGTAGCACGGACCCATTTTGGAAGTTGAGGAGCTGAAGGAGGATCCTGAGAAGGTGGGGGAGGATTTTCATCCTCGCTTTCATCATCTGAAGAAGAAATATTTTCAAAAGTAGAAGAGATAGGGAGAGGTGGCACATCCGCCGAACTAGGCTCGTAGGCCGATATATTTTCAGCAAACTTTACATCTCTTCTAATGATAACATTTTTGGACTTAAGTGGAATAAGTCTATATCCTTTGACATCTTCAGAATATCCAACAAAAATACATTTTTCACTCTTAGGTTCTAAAGCTTTATGTTTCTCATCTGGAATATGGGCCCATGCTTCACTTCCAAAAACAGGAAAGTGACTTACATCTGGTTTGATTGAGCTCCATGCTTCTTCTGGAGTGATATTCTTTAAAACCTTAGTAGGAGTGCGATTTATTATGTAATTTGCACAGTTAATTGCTTCTACCCAATAATTAAGACTAAGTCCTTTAGATTGAAGCATACAATTAGCCATTTCCTTTAAGGTGCGATTCTTCCTTTCAGCTACACCATTTTGTTGTGGAGTATATGGAACTGTATGTTGCATTTGAATTCCATTCTCAGTGCAAAAGTTGATGAATTTGTTATTAACATATTCTCCGCCATTATCAGATCTTAGCTTAAGAATTTGACGTCCAGATTGTTTTTCAACAAAGGCCTTAAAGGCCAAGAACATGTTAAATACTTCACTCTTGAGTTTTAAGAAGTATACCTAAGTGCGCCTGGAGAAATCATCAATGAAAGTTAAGAAATACTTGTAGCTAGAGAATGAAACAACTGGAAGTGGACCACATAAATCACTATGCACGAGCTGTAAAGGGGTTGAGGCATGCCAAGAGGCACGTTTTTCAAAACTGTCCCAATGATGTTTTCCGAGTACACATCCGGAGCAAACACCATCTCTGCAAGATACCATTGGAAGACCTGTCACCATATTTTCTTTACATAGATTCTGAAGGGCGCGATAGTTTAAGTGACCAAATCGCTGATGCCAAAGTTTGCTCACTTCATCGTTATGAGCAACAAATATTGAGGGAAGATTTGATGACCCAAAGTTGTGAAACTTATACAACCTTGTAGAATCATCAGCAATGCCAGTAGCTAAAATTTGTCTAGGATCTCTTAGGTCCTTAATTACAACATTGTGAGGTGAAAATTCAACGATTTTACCTTCACCTGAATGAGTTATCTGATATACAGATAGAAGGTTGCATGATAAGGTTGGAACACATAATACATCATTAAACTGACCATTTTCTAGATGAACAGTTCCAGTCCCTACAACACTAAGAGATCTATCGTCACCAACATATATATTTTTGGTGTTACAATCATTTAAAGAAGAAAACATGGCTTTGTTTTTTGCCATGTGATAAGAAGCTCCAGAATCAATGAGCCACTCATGAGAATGAGAAGAAGAAGATACATTTAGTGCATAGCCAGACCGAGATGCTTGACAACCACATGCAGAAAGTGCCATTCCTGAAGATGAAGTTGAAGTTGAAGAGTGCTCCAAATGGATGTTATGCTTCTTCATTGCTGCTTCCAAGGCTTCCATCTTCTTAAAGCATTTGGATTCTAAGTGGCCATCTCGATTACAAAAGTTGCAATGTCTATCAGTCTTCTTCCCTTTGTTTTTATTTGTCTTATCATTTTGTTGAAATGATTTTTCATTTTGAGGCTGAGATTGCTTAGGACCCTTGTTTGGTTTAGGACCATTCCTTTTAGGATACAACTTCTTAGGATTCTTTGGATTTGGTTGCTGTTGGGCTGCTAACGCTTTCTTAGAAGAGTTTCCAAGATTAAGAAGACCAAGGTGTAAGAGTTTTTCTTGTTCTCTTATTAAAAGAATCACAAAAAGAAACAAAGGAAGGGGACTTGTAGTCTTGTCCTTGAGAAATGAAGGCTTCTCTTGTAGAATGGAAGGTGGAAACAAACACAGAGTAGGCTGGTCCCAACTTAGTAAGAATGGAATAGATAAGGTTACTATCTTCTTTCTTAACCTTAACACCTTCCAAGAGAAGTCTAAGGGTCTTGAATTTGGACAAAAAATCTTCAATGCAAGAAAAATTATTGAGGTCCAATGTAAGCAACTCATTTTCAAGTTGATGGGCTCTAAGTTCATTTTTTATTCCAAAAACTTTAGTAATCTGTTTCAACGCTTCATCAGGAGTATCAAGTTCTGCAATATATAATCTAAGATCTGGAGAAATAGACATCCCTATCAACCCACGTGCTTGATCTTTCATATTTTCCCATTTAGCTGCCTTATCTTCATCTTTCGGTTTGGTTTCTTGGCCTGTGGCTATTCTGTAGAGACCTTTACTTCTAAGTAAATCCACAATGTAGGACCACCATTGGAAGTAGTTGGTGCTGTCAAGAATAACTTGGCATGGACTTTCCATTTTAATAGAAACTGAAGCTATAGATGCTGAAACTAAGTGTTCCAATGGAAAGATCTCAAAAAATTAGGCTGTTTCAAAAAAACGGTTCTGAAAACGGCTTCCGGATGAAGAAGTTATGGATTTTTAAAGAAAATTTGATGAAGATGTCGACGAAGTGCGAGCATGTGCGGAAATGAAAAATACGCCCCCACAAAAAGGAGACTTGAACTCAAGACCTCTACTCTCATAAATTAGCTTTGGACCAAGTGAGCTATACAAAAAGTTTGAGAGAGAGAGGGGGGGGGGGGGGGGGGGTTGAAGCTTTGGGTTGTGTGCTTGCTTTGAGAAAGCTCTTTTTCCCTACAAAACAAAAAACACAAAACCCAACACGGACATACAAAAAAAAAATGAACCTTGCGGCTCGAAGTTAGCTTTAGCCGGAAACTAAATATTTTCCTCAATGTTTCTGATTTTCCAAGATCACACTAAGGCGCAGCGGAAAAGAGCATACGCATGAGAAAAATCCTTCCTTTCTGTTTCTGATTTGCCCAGATTGCACAGAGTCGCAGGGCAAAGAGCATACACATAAATGAAAGGTATAGATTCGGTAATAAAAAAGTCTGAGTAAACCGAAACCGAAATAAATAGAGAGAAAATAACTATAAACTGCAAATAAACACTGTATACCTCCAGATCTTAAAAAAGACGCAGCTAGGGCTACCAGAAACCTTTTCGCGTGAAACGAAAGGGGTTCCTCACTGGAACAGATGCTCCCAACACAACAGAGCAGTCCTCTCGGCCTGAAAGCAGTCAGAGACAGTAGATCTAGGAAACAGTAGTCGGATGCAGTTCTACCGGCTTCAGATTTGGATCACCAACGGACGCGGCCCTCAAATAGCTCTGATACCATGTAGGAATTTACAGGGTAAGTTCCTCAAACAGAACACCAAAGGACACCGCTCACAAACAGATCACAGATCAATACACCAGTACTTTTGACATGGTTAAAACCCTCAAAGAGGGAAACAGTCCATGGCCTGAGCCAACGCAGCCACTTTAGGCAATTTATTAATAAAAGAATGAAAATTTACATAAGCTTCTCTCATGAACGGTTAACCTACAAATGACCCTCCATGCTTTTTAAATAGAGATCATGGAACAATCGGGTGTTAAGCAATGGATCAAGTGTCGATAATACCGAGGAGAGAATGAACCATCGGATCACTACATATCGTGACCGTCGGATTGTAAGTTACAAAATGTACATAGTAAAGAAACAAACTTTACCTAACTCTATACTAGACCAAGTTATACTTAACTATTTCCTATGTGTCAGAATATCCTAACACTAGATAGACAATCCAGAGAAGGATGGACCAAAGACAAATTTCACTGTGTCACGGGAGGAAAGGGAGCCCATCATGACATTATTGGATCTATTAACCACTTTCTCCATCGTCGAAGGAGGAGGGGGAGAATTCAAAGAGGAGGCAACACCCTTTCCATCAAAGGATTCAGTGATGGAGGGTAAATGCATTCCGGTTGCTAAGGGAAAACACTAAGACACTTGTTTGACAGAAGATTTAAAACCAGGCATTGGGGGAGCCATAACGAGAGTTGAATCATCCACAGGGGGCGAGACAGGGGAGAACGAATGTCCCACAACTAATAACACTTGAGAAACAAAACCTGAAGTGAATACAAAAGGATTCGAAAGTGCATTGCATGAGGACCATTAGGCGGGATTAGCAGGACAAGAGCAGGAAAGGCAAACAGTTAGGACCAAACCCTAGTCGTTACAACAACACCTCCATGCATAAGAGTGATGATCAATTTTTTGACATATATCTATTATAATGGTATATATATATATATATATATATATATATATTCATTCATAGGAAAAAAATATTCGTAAGAAACATATGTAAATAAAAAAATATTTTAATTTTTAAACTTTCTTATTTTATATATGTATGTGTGTTAATTTTATTTATATCATATAAATTTATATATTTATAAACCATTATATAAATTTATATGGTATAAATAATTATCACACACATACATTTATAAAACAACAAATTTTAAAGAATAAAATATGCTTTTATTTATATATGTTTATTTATTTATTTATTTAATATATATATATATATATATAGTCTAACTTATAGATGAAATGTTTTTTTTTTTTTTTTCATGACATTTTTAATGGTCAATTGTAATCAAAATTTGGCAAAAATTCTTAAAAATTTGAGTTTAATTTATTTAATCTATAGAATTCAAGTGCCCCATGGTGTTGAATCCATTTATGCATTCAAAAATGTATTTTAAACAATAAAAAAATCACAATTTTACTTGAAATTGTATTGTGAAAAATGTGATTTCATCTATACGTTAGTCTACGCACCCCTCTCTCTCTCTATATATATTAATTATAACAAAATTTAAAGATTAATATATTTTTCTAATATACATATGTTTCTTTATATATTTAACTTTTCTATTTTAATGAAATATTACACTTTTGTTATAATTGCTTATAAATATCCCCGGATGCGGGTGTTTTACGCGATGGGACGGGAGATGGAAGCCAGCCACATGCCGCTCCATGGGCATCACGTGGCCTTCCATGCGAGAGGACGGGGGACCGCACACTCCTGGTTTAAATTGAAGGGACGGGGGATAGCAGATGTGAATGCCCAGAGCATTGATGCAGTTATGGCGGATGGGAATTCGAGGTGGGTTGGTGACGATGGCGAGCTTATATCCGGTTGGGAGCAAGGAATTATGGTTATGCAACACTTGGTTGGCCTCTCTGGTGTTGAAACGGCCCCCTCTCAGGCGGTGGAGTATATTACAGTGCTGGTTCTGGTTTGCAACGGTTTGGCTCATCTGGCAGTTGGCAGGGAGGCTCAAATCACCATGGTGAGACCCAGACAAAGGTTGTTGAGCCGTCGTGGTTCCTCCAGAGGCGGGGGCTCGAGCAGACCTGTAAGAAATGTAACGAGGCACTGCTGCCACTGTAATCTGGTAAGCTCCATTGGAGCCGCTCCCTTGCTCTCCGGCCATCATATGGATGCAGAGGCTTCCAGCTCGGCCTCCTTGCCAGCCTTTGGCTCCACGATTTTCAACTTCACCAGCTCCACGGAAAATCCGAGAATTAGTGCTCATGTCTCCATTATGTTCATCGAGAGCCCTCCGGAGGTGGATGACCCCATGGATGCTCAGGAGCAGGGGACGCAGGACCACCAGGAGGATGCAGAGCAAGCTCCGATTGCTAAGATGGAGCAGGATGACAAGAGCCGGGCCATCATTGAAGATACTTCCAAGCAATCCCAGAATGCTCCAACAGCCACCGCTGGGGAAGTGGAAGCGACCTCGCCTACCCATGCTGAGCCGGATTACTACGGCTGGTGCCCAATTGTGGAGGAGAAAATGGATGAGCCGAGTGAATAATCTCGCCGGCGCCCCTGCTCCACCTGGGCGCAAGCACGCTGCCGTCTCCTGGTTTGTTGTTGTGTCAGTCTATGTTTTTTGTTTCAGAATGTCAAAGCTGATGGTTTTTTGTGTCTCCCCTGCGCGGGACGACCTGAACAGTCCTTTTTGTGTCAATGGTGTTAGTTCTTTCTGTATCCCCTGCGCGGGCTTGTGTGTCTATGGACAGTCTTAGTTTTGTCTCAGTTTTGTCTATGTCTGGGCAAGAGCAAACGGGTCTAACCTGATGTATTTTGTACTCTGTAAATATTTAATAGAATAGTTTTGTTACCGAGAAAAAAAAATAATTGCTTATAAATATATATAATTTAAGTGTTTATGGTATAAATAAAAAATTAACACAGACACACACATACATATTCAAAAATGATGATGATGATGATGATTAACATCCATTAAGAAGTGAGAAGGGCAGGATTCACCAGACGAAAGCACCTTTACTTTACTTCTATACTGGGCAGCCGGATGGAAGGTACATTATATATGTAATTTAGGGTTTTTTTCTGAAAAGGAAAAAATACCACACATGCATGCAGAGAATCAGGTCATGCGATGGACGATTTCCGATTTCTCCTACCTTTTGATTCGGAAGGTTATCCATCCCTATCTATAGGCCCTATCGGACCGATACCTACCTTACTCATCTTCCCCTCAAAGCAGCTTATATATGGTCCACGGGGAAAGGAAATATTGAATTACAGATGCACAGAGAATAAAAGAGCTTTTCATGAAGCTACAGAGCGGAAAAAGAACGAAATAAGGAGAGAATGCATTTGATCCTAGACGTACGATATTTGGTTCAAACCGGATTACGGAGCGGAGGGTATAATATATATACTCTATTTTGTTAAACCCAACCAAAGCAGGAGCGGAGGGAGGGGAGAATGCATTTGTATGTATACGAGCGAGTTTCGTGAAACGTACCAAATTCACCCTAGCGCAAGGAGAGAGAGAATGCTCTACCGCTAACTCAAGGAGATAATGCACTTCCCCTATATTTATTACCCTCAAAGCCTGAGATAGCGATTGAGGGAAGAAAGTAGTATTTGGTTCTTACCCCCGAAAGATAGGCATGCATCAGACCGCCTAGCCAAGCCAGATAGGTAAGCAATAGAATTCTTATATAGTTTCCCTACAATAAAAAAAAAGATAGGTAAGCAATAGTACTTCATTCTTATGCCTGCCAGGGGGCCTTTGCTTCCCCACAAGTACGTTCTCTTTCGTGCGTGAAAAGGAAGGCAGGAGATCTCTTTCGTTCGGGTTGCCCACCCTAAGGCTCTGGGGCTTCGTAGAAGGCTTTGGGCTTCGTAGATGGGTAAGGCGTAACGTATTGAAAGCCGGTGGTCAATATATCTTCAGTGGTTTGAATCAAATATGGTCTATCAGACTTTAAAAAGTAAGAGATTAATTGAGATTCTTTAACATTTTGTTTCTATGATCGAAAAGAAGGGAGAGTAGCATACCTAGATTGTCATAGTTTTTCTAACTTAACAAGTAAATAAGGTTGCTAGTGTGACAAAGATTTTGAGAATTAGAATGGATGTGAGTAAGAGGTACCTAATCCAAGAGAAAGTACTTTTCATCCTCAAACCTCTTAGTATCCCAAAGTTGACAAACTCTTTCGTCCCAGGGTATCTTTGGAATACACCAACACCTGATTTGACTTTGAAGCTCATGAGAATTAATCCTAATCTTGGGAATGTCCATTTTATTTTTAGTACTAATCTACACATACCATTGTTTCTTTTATATATTTTACTTCTATATATTATTGAAATGTTATACTTCTATTATAATTGTTTATAAATATACAAATTTATATAATTTGTATAAATTTATAAAGTCATATTCTATGCAAATTAACAATTTGACTCCTAGTATCCTCCCAAAGCTAACTTAATCCATATTGGTCTTTCTCATTGTAGTTTGACATTTACAGACAACAATCATCTTTTTTACCCTAAGAAAAAAGCGTAATTTTATTATTATTTGAGAACAAAATTATATCATGTTGATATATGTCGTGCATGTATTCTTTTGATAATAGCATGCTTCAGAAAAAGATTTTTTGATGGGTAATGTTGGTTACAAATTCAAGTTTGAAAATGCCCATAGAAGTGTCATCGTATTAAACATAGCATAAATAGATATACATTTAAAAATCCTTCTGCAAAATTGCAACCAAAATAGATAAAGTCGGTTGTGTGAAGCAACCGCCCAAGCAATAAGATCAAAAAAGACAAAATAACAAGAATTGTTTGTGCATTTTCTTTGAGCTACGATTATGTATAAAAGGTCTATGGCAGACTTCGAAGGCCTCTTCCTCCCTCTATTTAGTTATTTCCTATGTCCTGCGATCTAGCAGAACAACCACTTTAGAGAGGTCGTCTGCATGTGTGTTGAATTCCCTGTAGATATGAGAAATATAAAAAAGATGTGAGAGTTGATTTTAGATGAGACACATCATTTAACAAAGGTTGTAATAGGAGGTTATAACATTTGTTCACTCCTTAGGTCCAATTGATGATGAGCTGAGAGTCCCCATAAATATGAATAGACGTGATAGAGACAACATTCAGTTAGTGCGGACAACCTGAATTTATTTATTTATTTTTAAAGCGGGTAGAATTTAGCCTTTAGGGTTTTATTGTGTTTTATTTTTTATTACAAACCTTTTCTAATTTCCTGTGATTTCATTACAAATTTGAAATGAATTTTAGACGAATTTCATGAAATTATTCGTGTTGTGTTTAGCTTATTCGTGTTCGACTTGAGATTTGCAAACCTCATCGAATAAATTCACCCAGTAATGAAATTTGACGAAGTTTGACAATTTTGTTCCAATGACTTAGAGTATATTTCATTGGCTTAGTCTAACTTATAGACAAAATGGTATTTTCACCAGATTCCAACGATACAATCTCAAGCAAGATTGTGATTTTTTATTGTTTAAAATGCATTTTTGAAAGCATAAATGGATTCACCACCCTAAAAAACCCCATGGCACTCGAATTCTATAGATTAAACAACTTAAACTTTAGTTTTTAAAAATATCCACTAGATTTTGATTAAAATTAACCAAAAAAATGCTCCAAAAAAATGTCATTTCGTCTATAAATTAGATTATGCCTAACTCAATGGTATACACATATTGATTTCGTCTACGTCCAATGTAGCCAACATCCATAAACAATATTAAAACCCATTATAACAATATTATTTATTTTGAGTTAATCATATTGTAGCTCAATGGTGTACACATATTGACTACGTCTACGTCCAATGTGGCCAACATCCATAACAATATTAAAACCCATTATAACAATATTATTTATTTTGAGTTAATCATATTGTTTGTTTAGTAAAATTGAAATAAGAAAAATAATAATAATTCCTTCTAAATATGAGAGATACATATAATTAATAATAAATATTAAAAGATTTAAAGTTACGGATAATTAAAATAATTTCAAAATCCAAATTTATGATTTTTGAATTTTTTAAGATTATTCTTTTTTAATTTGAATTATAAGTAGAATTATTTAATTACTTATTTATATCAAAAAGCATAATAATGATGATGATGATGATGATTAACGTCCACTAAGACCAATATGGTCTATCAAATCTTAAAACGTAAGAGTTTTTTTTTGGAAGTGTTTCTAGATTATATTAACTGAACAAAATATACATCATATACAACCATGAGGTCCATCTCTACCTTAGTGCGAGGAAACCAGAGAGCAAGATCAGAAGCTCTCTGCCCATGAAAGAGGTGATGGGGCCAGCCCACGTGGTCCCGCCGTTGACGTGCTGAGGTGTAAACGACCGTAGTGAATATAATATTATTGTGGTTATGTTGGATATTTGTGTGGGTTGATTTGCAATCGGCGCCGTATGGATTTCGTTTTATGAGGGTTTGTACCTTAATACCCTGCCCTTTGAACACCTGTCCCTCCTCGGGATCCCACGAATCCGTTCAGGGTTTGGGGTTTTTACCCTTTCGCGCTCACCTCATTCTTGTTATTTCGCTTGGTCTTTCGCTCTGCAAGCTCTGTAACTCGGCGGTTTGTTTGCTCTGGATGCGGATTCCTGCAACTTGTTTGCTCGGTTCGTCGGTTATGACTCCTGGTTATCCTCTCGGCTTCAGTCGTTGATATCTGGTCTGATATGACTCTGTTCCTCCGACGTTTTATGAATATTTTGGTAAGTCTGAATGGCACTATTCCTCGGCTTGCATGTCGAACACTTTTGTGATTTGAGTTTTCGTTTTTCTTTAGAGGGTCTCCGTCTCTGTGTATGTTGTTTGTATCCTGTGAGTGATTTCAATTTTTCTCTGTTGAAAACTTCCGCCCCTGTGGCTGCTGTTTGCTTCCAGAGAGGGTTTAAGCTATACGGTGGTTGTATAATGTTTGTTGTTTGTTCCAACACTGGTTCAGCTTCTCTTCACGGTCCTTGGCAATTCGATGGCGGCGTCCTCAGTTGGAAACTCTGCGTGCTCATGCGGTAAGTTTTTGGGTTCTATGCCGGAATTTTTGTATCCTTCTTTACCTGTACCTGATGTAGTGGCTCCTTTGTGAGCAGGGGTCTTCTCGGGGTCGGCTGAAAGCTATGGTTCACCGAACAGGTAGGGCGCCATTGCCTTCTGTTTGCTTGCCCCTTTCAAACTTTCTTTAATTCGGTTAATACTGTTGCTTGGTCTAACCATTCCTATGCATGCTCTTGCAGGTGTGACTGTTCGTGGGTTCCGGTGTTTGAGCTTTCGGCGGTTCGGGCAAACACGGGTAGTTTCTATGATGTTTGGCAGCTTGTTTTAGGGGTGTTTCGACTTTACTTGTTGAACCTGGTTACTGGTCTTAGACTGCTCTCTGTCTGTACTTGACTCTTCTTTAGCCGCTGGGCACGACGTGGGTTATGATTCTGAGTCTTGCGGAAAGTCGGTTTCTTGTTTACTGTAGAGGTTAATGTCTCTTGACTGTGGTTTTAGTTCAGGCCTCTATTTCGGACAGTATGTAAAAAAACTTATATTGAAATGTTTTGTTTGGCCGATTGTGCAATGTATTCATATGAATTTGATTTTTGATGAATAGCTAAGACTCGTGTTGTTTTTCCCACATACCTGTTACGAGTTGTATGGACTTTTGTTATTGCTTGTCGTTCAACTGGTTTTCCTCCCTTCTGGGCTCGGACCCTGTAGCAACACGTTCAACAGTCTTGTATAATAATCTACTAGCGCAATTACACAATTTCTGAGGACACGTTAGGAATATATAAGTGCACAGAATGTTTTCTTATTATTATCTCTATTCTTTTCATACAAAGTCGAACCCCTGTAATGGTTTGTTTCACCCATTTTATAACACTGTATACAAACAGTTTTGTAACTGCTGTTAGTTGTGTTGTTGGTTATATCAGTTATTTCATACACGGGCTTTTCCATAGCTAGTTAGTACATTCTGTTTTACATGCATTCACAACCGTAATATGGCTGTTTGGAAAACAAAGAATTCTACCTAATCACTACTGTTCCTAATTAAAATTAAAAATCATAACAATATTTTTTTTTGGAAATTTAAAGAGTAAAGTAAAAAAAAAAAAAAAAAAAAAAAAAAAAACAAAGACAGATCTACTGTCCATCCATCGAACTGTGTCCTCTGTTCTTTTCGGAAACCACTGCCCTGTTAACCAGATGCTCCTGCATCAAGAGGAAACCAAAGTTTACAATATCCAAAGAATTGATCAAAAATACGTAGTCATTCGAGTTACACAGGAGAGCTGAGCCTCGTAGTGCCTGGACAATTGATTGAGGGATAGGTACATAGGTGAGTTGTAGCGAGTTTGGGAGCTCCTTAATCTCAAACTTGGTGCTCTTAGGCCGAACATGAAGGGTGTTATTGCACTGGTGCTCACTGAGCCAAAACAAGATCACTATGAAAGCCATCAACCAAAATGATGTGTAGAAATTTTGAATAATTTAACACATATTCACAGAGATTATCTTGATCATACAATTATAAGCGGAACATGTATAATACATAATCTCCTCTACGTTGATCATCAATTTACAGAAGCAGAAACATTCACAGGCACACATAGAAGCATCAATCAAACTCATAAACACAGTATGTATCCCGGGGAAAGCATCTCGCTAAAAACCCCAACTATCTGTATATTATATTGATTGAATCATGTAACATTACAAAGTACAATGCTTATCACAAGCAATCCAGTACCAGCTCCACCTGTTACACACAATACAACTCAGATCTGATCTCCAAATCTATTCCACTGCTTGCATGCCTCCACTGCTCAATACCTGCTCAAGAACTGATGAGAATGACTTCCCAAACTCGTATTTCACCTCAAAATAATCACTCACACTTTGTTGGACGTGAGAAAAGGCTACAATACTAGGCAAATACGTGAGCAAACTCATTGGCATACTCAATCCCTTGATTGTGCAAGATCTGGTGCACAACTATAGTCACAACTGATAGCAATCTGATTCTCTAACACCTGTCCCTGCTGAACTGAACATGCATTGACATGCAACTGAGTTAACTGATGTATTCATTAGTTGTATTATGAGTTAATAACTTGTGAATTAATTAATAACTAATTCACCCAACTCATCTCTAGTCTATTTTCCAGTTAGACTAAATACAACCAGTTTAACAAAGCTAAACTGAACACAACTCCATCAACTCCACCAAACTCAATTGATTGAGTTCTAACTGAAGTCATGCATGCAAATATTAGTCATCCCATAGGTAACCACGTATTTCCCTTTGGGATCTGCATGTACCACATCCGTAGCTCATCCTGAAGTGCTCCAAGAGAATAAGATTAAGTTTATAGTCCAAATATTATTGTGAGATAATAATATTTGACTTTTCTATTTTTGACTTTGATCACTCACACTGTGATCACTCACACTGTGATAAAAAATAGAAGTCCATCTATTTTTCCCAACTTGACCAATCATCCATAAACAGCAACTTGCAATCCATAGACATGATCCATATGTCTAAAAATAGACTTGCGCCAAAAATAGCCTGCGGGCCCACTTAGTGAAGGCGACTCTTTTCACTAAGCTCCATCATCTTGTTGCACTCTCAACAAGCATTTCTTGTTGCACACTTTTCAACACTCCCTCTCAACAAGAAAGGCTTCCTCTCAAACCCGATCGTGTAACTCTGGAATGTTCTCCATGCAACACATCTGGCCGGTCCACTTGCTCTGTCATCAAAGTCTCTGACTGCTATTGCCTCTGTCGACTGAAACTCTGCATCTCTGTGCTCTTCAGTATCTGACTGCTCTAGCCTCTGTCACTTTGATCTCTGACTGCATCTATGCTGTTGCTGGTTCTATCTCCTAGCATTGCATCCGCACTGCACCTCCCAACTGACCTCCCTGTTGGGATAGAAACATCCTCTGATGCTGAAGCTCTACCTGTTGCTGACAAGTGCTCCCTCTCTGACATCTGCGCTACTGCAACATCTCCATGCATCTCACACCATTGCACACCTCTCTGTGCCACCTAGCACTGTGCAAAACACTTGTGCCTCTCGCATGCTACAACCTGCTAGCTATGCGCTGTCCTCGGATTCCCTGCACTATCGCTCTCTCTGCCGCTCCATCCGCATCTGTCTCTACCCAATCAGTGAGTTCCTGCTACTACACATCTGGGGCTCCCGTAGCAAGGTCTCATCCAAGAGGTTGGGTACCTCAAGGATCCTGCCCCTCCTCCTTGGGACGATCAATCCATATCACCCCACCTCCTACCTGGAGGTATGGCTGCATGCGATCCCTCAGCCCACCTGGCTCGAAGTTTACCCCTACTGGAGGTCTTTGGATGAGTAGATGTCTCTACTCGATCTCCTCTTAGCTTCCCCTATTGTGGCTCCTCCACAACCTCCTAAAGCTGCTGCACCAATCGTGGTTCCTCCACAATCGTCTGAGACTTCTTCTGGCTCTGCATGTTGAGAGGTAATATATGCTCCCTCTCAACCACCAAGTCTCCATCAGTTGCCTTGCTGCTCAAGGCTTTGCATGCATCTTGAACCTCAAGAGCATACAGGTTCTTGACCCGTGAACCAATCTCATGACAACGAAAGCATCTCACCTTCGACTTGTCAACCTTCTTCCCATCATTGGAAGAACTGGATTCAAAAAGAGAAACCTTCTCCTTCCCCTTCCTCACCTTACTCGCTAAGACACAGTTCTCCTCATCCTGCATGGATGAAGAACCGTCTCTGGTGCTCCGTCTAATCTCCTCCTGCATCAAATCCGACCATAGTCATTCCCAATTTGGTAGTTTCTCCCTTCCATTCACCAAGTCCTGGTAGCTATGCCAACTCTTAGGAAGGTCAAGGAGTGCTAGACTCACCATCCTCATCCGAAAGTCACCCCCACACTTCCCAGCTCATCTTGGCATTGGGTGAACTTCGTGAGATACTGGGGCATATTGTCTCCATTCTCACACTGAATGTTTCTGAGTTTTATCTCTTGCTTTGGAATTAAACGAATTCCACCAGCTCAAAACTCAACCGCTTCCGATCTAGAATTCGTGAGAACAAAGTATTTCTTGTACAGAGATTGATTGTCTGGGCATTCACCGGATATCTCACCTTCCAAAAGAAGGATGAATCCAGAGGCTACCTGGCCCGATTACAGACTCTGCTTGAAGAAATAGAATGTAAACACTTCCTGAATAATAGATCCAATGATCAATCCTCGCTTGATATCCTGTAAAAATCTCTTCTACAAATCAAGCAGCTCTGATACCATGTAGAAATTTTGAATAATTTAACACATATTCACAGAGATTATCTTGATCATACAATTATAAGCGGAACATGTATAATACATAATCTCCTCTACGTTGATCATCAATTTACAGAAGCAGAAACATTCATAGGCACACATAGAAGCATCAATCAAACTCATAAACACAGTATGTATCCCGGGGGAAGCATCTCGCTAAAAACCCCAACTATCTGTATATTATATTGATTGAATCATGTAACATTACAAAGTACAATGCTTATCACAAGCAATCCAGTACCAGCTCCACCTGTTACACACAATACAGCTCAGATCTGATCTCCAAATCTATTCCACTGCTTGCATGCCTCCATTGCTCAATACCTGCTCAAGAACTGATGAGAATGACTTCCCAAACTCGTATTTCACCTCAAAATAATCACTCACACTTTGTTGGACGTGAGAAAAGGCTACAATACTGGGCAAATACGTGAGCAAACTCATTGGCATACTCAATCCCTTGATTGTGCAAGATCTGGTGCACAACTATAGTCACAACTGATAGCAATATGATTCTCTAACACCTGTCCCTGCTGAACTGAACATGCACTGACATGCAACTGAGTTAACTGATGTATTCATTAGTTGTATTATGAGTTAATAACTTGTGAATTAATTAATAACTAATTCACCCAACTCATCTCTAGTCTATTTGCTAGTTAGACTAAATACAACCAGTTTAACAAAGCTAAACTGAACACAACTCCATCAACCTCACCAAACTCAATTGATTGAGTTCTAACTGAAGTCATGCATGCAAATATTAGTCATCCCATAGGTAACCACGTATTTCCCTCTGGGATCTGCATGTACCACATCCGTAGCTCATCCTGAAGTGCTCCAAGAGAATAAGATTAAGTTTATAGTCCAAATATTATTGTGAGATAATAATATTTGACTTTTCTATTTTTGACTTTGATCACTCACACTGTGATAAAAAATAGAAGTCCATCTATTTTTCCCAACTTGACCAATCATCCATAAACAACAACCTACAATCCATAGACATGATCCATATGTCTAAAAATAGACATAGTCTAAAAATAGACTTGCGCCAAAAATAGCCTGCGGGCCCACTTAGTGAAGGCAACTCTTTTCACTAAGCTCCATCATCTTGTTGCACTCTCAACAAGCATTTCTTGTTGCACACTTTTCAACATGCTGCTCAATTCGTCAGTGGATAATGTGTGCCACTATGAAGCGAAACCATCACCGAGTTGGAGCCTCCATGTGCCTGGGTGCTGCCACGAGCCTGCATAGTGTTGGTGGCTTTCGAGAGCTCCTCCAAAATGAAAAACCTATATGGGCTGGGCTAAGGGGGAGAGGGAGGGGGAGCATCATTCACTGACGGGGAAATGAGGGGTGCAAATGGAGGAGGAGGAGCCTTGCGAGAGGGCAGAGGGGATGAACTAGCAAGAGGGGAGTGCGAGGGAGACACAACATGGGATGGGACGTTGGGAGGGTAGTCAATGCAGAGGTCTCTGGCTAATCTTTTCGGTGAGGAGGATGAGTGGTTGAAGTATGCGAAGAGCTACGCAATCCTGTTGGTAGCCCTGGATTTTACTTCTTCCTTGTCCTTCAGATGTCGAGCCAGGAGGTTATGAAGATCCCAATGGGATGAGCATTCCTGGCAAGTCTCCTCTTCTTCCATGGCCGTCACCTTTCTGTGGATGCGCTCAGGTATACTGTGGTTGAACAAAGTGGCTATGGAGGTGTCATCCAAGGTGGGTGGTGGTCGTCCACGACCTCTGCCCCGACCTGGGTGACAACCTCTCCCTTTGTAACTACTCATGATTGGGTTGTAGGAGATGGTAAGCACAATATTAAGGCCAGAAGGAGCAATGTGGAGCGTGGGGGTAGGTGACTAGAGAAGGAATAATCGGGAGGCTAGGTAACTGCATAATAAAATGTCATGGTTGACAAGGTGGTCCACACATTCCAAGGAGAGGGGATAAGTGGGGTAATGAGGACGGGTGTCTGCCATGTGATGAAGGACACCCTCCATGTGCATGTTGTTGTCAATTTTCCAGGGAGATCGCCCTCTGTTCACTCGGATCTAGGGGAAAAGTAGGAGATTAATTAAGACTCTTTAATATTTTATTTGTATGATAAAAAAGAAGGGTGAAAAGTGTTCCTATATCACTATAGTTTTTCTTACTTAACAAGTGGCAAAGTTTGGTAGTGTGGCAAAGGTTTTGAAAATGAGATCGGATGTGAGTAAGACCCGGGAAACCTAAGAGAAAGTGTTTTTCAACCCTCTTAATATCGCAAAGGTGATAGACTCTTTCTCCAAGGTGTTTTGGGAATTGAACAATGCCCGATTTCACTTCAAAGCTCATGAGAATTAGTTTTTATCTTCACAATGTTCATTTTCTTCTTAATATTGGCCAAGACAGAAAGATAATTCTTGTTAGCAAGATTGGGGTTGATCACCTCCTTATAATACCTTAGCTTCATTTTTCCCTCTAACTCCTTATCATCCCACAACTTGTCCTTAAATTTGGAAGTAATAGTATTTTTAATATTATCCTTATTCTCCAAGATGATCTCCTCCTTTACCCCACAATGGTTGAGCCAAAACTAGGCATCATTATGCCAACCTCACTTGAGCCATAGGTGGGGTTTTGGATAGAGTCAGAAGCAATTTTGGGGAACCTCTTGGCTTCCATGTTGTAAAGCTTCTTTTTATACATTAGATACCTAAAGATAACCATACTTTCAATTAGGGAAATATTGGCTTCAGTCGAGAGGATAACATAAGAAGCATTTCTTTTAATCTCGAGGTTGTAGTGTTGAAAAGTGTGCAATAAGAAATGCTAAATTTAGAATGTGATAAAAATAGACCTGCTAAAAATAGTATGTCTAAAAATAGTAGTCTGGCCAGTGAGGTCATTGGCCACAGTGGGTGAGAGGTGAAACTACTAAAAATAGAAAGTTCTAAAAATAGCATTTCTGGGTCCCTTCCTATTTATAGTAGTCCCTAGTCTATCTATAGGAAGTAAAATTAATTTTTGTCTTAACAACAATTGGAAATATTAATTAATTAATTTAGTTGAGTTAATTAGTTAAGGAAATTCGAATTTGAAGTCTTTGTGAGCATGCACATGAGTTGTCCCACTGATTGAGGAATTTATGCTTAATTTCCTCCACTGATTGAGGGAATAAGTATGAGTTCCATAATGAGAGAACCAGTTGACTTAGTTCTAACTAGACAAGTCCAGTTAGATTATTTTAACAAGTTGTTAAAATAATAAAATATAGTTTGTTAATTCTTGTATGCATGTGACAACTATTATTTTAGATAATTGAGAATTCACTCATGGATAACTGTTGCATGTCAGTTCTGTCAGAGACCCAGTTGAGATCAGATGCGGGATAGTGTACTATCAGATGCGGGACAGTGTACTATCAGATGCTTGACTATTTCTAGTAAGTAGTCTTTGCATGGTTGAGGAACTAGTGTCCTCAAGGATTACGTAGTTGGACCATTAGTTAACTTGGTATGTTTGGAATTAATTGCATATGCTTTTGTTATTATTTCCTAAGCAAACTGCGCAAGGAAATAGGGATTGGACCATAGGTAAAGCCTTTATATATAGGGCTTGGTTAGTTCATGAGACATATCTTCATATATTCATAGTTCTTTAAGAACTAGATAGCTTGAGAGCTGATTCTTTTTCTATTGTGAAGAGTATTTCCACTTGATTGATAATACATGGTTGGGGTTTTATGTTGGTGTTGTCCCCTGGATATATCTTGTGTTATGTGTGATTATTTCTCTTGATCAATTTTGCATGTTTCTACTTGATGTTGCTCATGAATTCGATTATGCTTCCGCTTAATGTTTTGTAGAAGTAGAACAAGTATTATGCTTTAGGACATTGCATATATCGGTTTGTTCTACAGGTGAAATTTCAGTCGAGAGGATAACATAAGAAGCATTTCCTTTAATCTTGAGGTTGTAGGTTATAAATTGCTTTTGGATAAGCTCGATCTTCCTCCAAGATTCTCTAGTTATACCGCAACCCCAAGCCTCACATCCATATAAAATAATAGGGGTGACAGGTGCCTCAAAGAAGAACTTCTTTTTACTCCATACCTAAAGATCAATTGACTTACAATTGTTTTCAAGTTAATAATAAACTTTCCAACCTCCTATTATCCTTTTCTCAATGCTATAAATCTAGTTGAGCTGATGATGAATGTCAATACCTAAATATTTGTATGTAGAAACCTTCTCCAAGTAATTGTTATCATAACTGAAATTATCATAGTTAATCTTTTTAGATTTAATTATCATGACTTTAGTGTTGTCGGTATTAATAGTCATACCCATCTTGGAGCAGTAATCATGGAGGATTCTAAGCTGCTTGTCGAGATCATCATGGCTTCTGGCTAAAAGAATAATATTGTCATTATAAAGGAGAAGAGTGATGACCATACCAACGAGCTTGGGGCTGTCCCATCCTACAACTTCCAAACACTTTTTCAGCTTATCAATGTAAATGCAAAAAAAGGTAGGGGATAAGGGACACCCTTGATTAACTATGATATTGCATTTAATTTTTAAAAACCAACCCTTGATGATCTTAAACTTGGCAATAACATTCTTGTATAACCTAACCACAACAACCTCAACTCAAGAGAAACCATTAATTTTTCATATCTTTACCAAAAAAAACCTTTCAATAACTTTTCATAATAATTATTATAACTAATAATTTATTATTAAAATAATAATTATTATAACTAATAATTTATTATTAATATTTAATTTTTTCTACGAACATGAATGTGGTCTAGATATTCAATAATTGCGACCTATTTTAATAATATATTCCTCTATTTAAATAATAATTTGATCCATTTTAATTAATACGGATATGGTTCTAAATCATACCATATTTAATTACGCCATTCCAAATATCTCGGTTTGAATTGCCCTATAATGGCAAAGATCATAGCTAAAGGTGATACCTTTGATGAACTGGGTTCTTCAGGTTTTTATCTGTCGGTTTGTGGGCGCCCGGGGGCGGGAGATGACAGTCTCGAAAGGAAACCCAATTTTTCACTGCTACATTTGGCGTGCAAGTTATCAAGCCAGGTGGGTTCTTCTGATAAGCTGTTTTGCTGCTTGAATGTACCTTAAATCCAACGCCAACTGACTATAGCTACATGGGTTCTCCAAATGTGGATGCCTTTTTACTCATTTGAATGCTGTAAAACTCAATTTACAGAGTTTCCAAATGTTAATGTTCATTGGTGAAATTTTAGGCTTACTAAATATGGCTAGATGGGTCAGTTTTTTCGTCCTGCCAAATTGGCCGGATGGGTTTTGCAAAGCTGAACTCATTGGCAGCCGCACTTTTGACCAGTTGGCTCTTTACAACTAAGTGCCAATGTACCTGCCTGGGTTTTGACTGATTGGCAGCCATATTTTTAACCAATTGGCTCTTTACAAGTGCCAATATACCTTCCAGAAGAAATTTATTTCCGCTGGAGTTGTTCAGGTGGGTCAAAATCTGCTCTTGCGAAAAGTTTCCACATGGAACCTGTAAAATTAATTTTTTGCAGAAACAGCATCGAAAAGGCCTCTAGTAAATTTAGCTAGAAAAACCCTTCAAATATTAATGTATCGATGGTCATGCGTTCGCCTGTTTTTCCAAGCACTGGTCCTTTGATAGGCTCAGAAATTCTAGGTCTACCAAACATCTCTTCGTGGGTTTGGGCTTATCTCCTGTAATTTGGCCAGGCAGGAATCTCAATCTTTGACCACCGTGAAGATTGACAACTCTAATCAACAGCTAATTGATTGAATGTTTTTTTCAAGATGGACCCCAATAATTTTCACTTCTGTTAAGGTGGGCTGGTTGTGTGCCAAATTTTAAGCCTCTGTGAAGTTTGGCTATATAGGAAATGGAAAGATCAACTTATGTCTAGATTCGTTGACACTCATAGGAAGTAATACTCGGCATGGACAGCCTAACAACTTCTGTCTAGACTAATTAACATCCATGGCAAATCTCAATTCTGCTAATATAACCTAGATGGGTGCAATCATTTTATCCTCTGATAAGTTGGCTATGGTTGTCATGCAAGATTGCATCATCCATTGTAACCAAATTTCTGTTGCAACTTTTGACGAGATAGGGTTCTAAAAAGATTCTATTCTGCTAAGTTTTTGACACACCGGTCCTGGATACACAATTACTTTTTGTACGCCTACTATGAGCTAAAGGCGAGGGGGGATGGTTATGGCGTTTACTATTGCTCTTCCTCCTAAAAGAGGACAGCGCTCACAACTACTAACGGCCTTACCCTTGTAAAGAAGCATAAGGCTGAAGTGCAGTGTAAGCCAAAAAAGAATATCCCACCTGCTATAAACGCAATAAAACCAAAAAGCATTATGGAAAGTGATGCATTTGTTAAATGCTGTAACAAGACATGCAATGAATTGAAGTAATGCATCTTCTTGCAATAACGTATTTGCTTTCTGTTGGCGTGTGGGAAATAATTTCTCGATTTGACGATGTTGGGTACAAGGGAAGACCTGGTAATCTTATAAGTCAAGATCCCCAATCACTCAATCCTGGCCTGACCTTTTATGTTTTTACAATGGAAGGCCTGCTTGTCGTATGGTCAAGATCTCAATCAGTTTGAGGCCTCACATTCTTTGTTTTTCCTATTTTTTGGGTTGAAAGGATCCTTAGAAAATCTTTGTTCTTCAAAATTTTCTCCGGGCATTTCATTATTTGAGGATATCACATTCTGCTTCATTGGGGTTAAATAACATTTTCTGCTTGTATTTGGGTATATCAATTCGTTTCCCCCAATTTTTTTGTGCCGATCTTTGGTTATCTGAATATATTCCATTCTGAGAAACAAGTGATATGACTTCATGTTTCTATTTGTGATTTTGATTGTCTGTATATCTCCTTCTGCCACACCGTGGATATTATTCTATTTTTGTTTTTGGGGATATTTAAACCAATTCTTTTAAACTTTGTGTCTGGATAATTTGATTACCAAAGTATCTTCTATTCTGCAATACAGGGGATATGATTCTATGTGTGTATTTACAAGTTTGATTTTTTTTCTGTATGTTCCTTTCCGCCACACTGGGCATATCAATGTATGTTTGCATTTGAGGATTTGATAATTGGAGTATATTCTAATTTGTCAAGCTGGGGAAGCCAGGCATTCTGTTGGACAGTTTCTTTGACTGCATCACGGAGATTGCTGCAGCGCTGGCTCTTACACGGATGGGTGAGGCTGGCTACAGAGTTGACACTACAGCCAGGCTTGCCCAATGGAGAATAGAAAATTTGGCTTCTTATACTTCCTACAGGAAGTCTGATCCTTTCAAGATAGGGATGTGGAATTGGTAAGCATCTTTATTCTGTTATTTAATCTATTTTTTCTTGAATCCTATGTTGGACACTTGCATTTTTTAGTATGTATTATGCCAGCTAGATGAGATGCCATGAAAGAAGTTATGTGCAACTTCCAAGTGAAAATTTATTGTGTGAGACTGCTTGTGAAACGTTGGTGATTTTTATTTTGTCAGTTAACTATTTGCTATAGTAAAGAGTAACAAGCTCTACGATGAGCATGGGAGGATTTTATCTTTTTTATTTCTTGCAGGATTTGTACATGTTTTAGACTTCCTGTCGTGTCTTAAGTTGGCTTTACTTTTCTGATTTCAAGAATCAAATCATGAGTTCTAAGAATCTGGGTTCAGTCGTCAACTCCTATATTTTCTACATTTTATTCCTGATTTGTTGGTTGTTGTGCTCGGAATCTCTCTGAAGGTTGATTCTGGCATCATAGTTTCTTTTGTCTTAGTGTCAACCAAATATCTTGCTTTGATTTCTTCGAACTTCCTATCTTTGGATATTTTATTTCAGATTTTTAGGTTTTAGATCTGTGCACTACCCAAGGCTTCTCTTCCTTCCTGGGTCTAAATCATATTTGTTTGGGGGTCAATGTGATTTGATTTATGATGAAGCCAAAGTTCGCTGCCATTTCGAATGTCAATTGCCTGCATCATTGTGTTTGTAAGCTACATTTATTTGGCCACTATACTCCTATTTGACCATTATTCTTCAGCCCAATTCTGCCTGATTGCCACTTGATTTGAGATCTACAAAATGAGCGATTCTTATTTCAGTGTCATGGCTATTGTTTGAAAAAGTGTGACATATACATTTTACAGAGGACTCCTAGCTGAAAATCTAGGGGGCTAGTAACATACTTGGGTCATTATCTCCCCTCATTAAACTTTATGAGCAACCTCGCCCTTCAATAAGAAAGGTGTTCCTCAACAGCTGTTCATATGAAAAATCAAGGGAAGCACCGCCTTGAAGTAATTTTATAGATAGAATTTGCAAGAAAAACATGTTTAAACAAAGGCATTCTTATTACAAGTGCAGAATTATGATCTTCCTTTTAGTAACTGGGTAGAATATTTCCAGTCCTATTATAGGCCATTTGCTTTCTAATAACTTAATAAGAGATATACTATCTACAATTGCATCTACTTTCCCTTGTTCTTCATGCCACTTATAAGTTATAACCCGTGAAACCAAATCAAACAACAACATCAATATCGTAAGCATTAAAAGATAAAGAGCATTTTGTTAATGAATTAACCAACCTCTTGTGGTCAGAATGTGTGTGTCAGGAAGAACTAATTTAATGTTTGTGATTGCATTTTTTTTCTTTTCAATTATTTTTCTCTCTGCCCCCTACAAGTATTGATAATTTACTATCTTAAATATACAATATTTTTACAGATGAGGGAAGGGGTTGCTTAGGCCTGATTTAGATGTCATGCTCATAACACTGGTTTTAATTTTGTAGGCACATTTCAATAGAAAAAAGTAAATTATCATATGTACGATGTTTTCCAGAACCTTCAAAGCTGTTGAAGGAGCAACCTCCAATAGCATCATTTACGGTTCAAATTCAGACCTTGGGAGGAAATCATCAGATTTTAACACATCCAGGTATGAGTTTTTAAATTGATTGGTCAACTCGCATTCATATAGCAGCTTTGTTTTTTAAGTTCTGAATCTATAGCAGGAGGTAAGGCCTTTGGAGTTGATTAGTATCTTTCGTTTTTGAGGGACTGCAGATTTGATTAGTTCCTTGTTTTTAGAAACGTTATTATGATTTCTTATCCTTATACAGAGCAGAACACGTGAGCCACACTTCCTGCATAGGGATCCCATCTGGTTCCAGAATTTCTCTGAAGGTATTTCTGGTGCGTTCAGTAGCACTAAAAGATTTTGCCTCTGTGCTACTTCTATATTGTCAGTCTAAAAGTAAAGATGGTATAGTTTCTGACAGTAAGTTATCTTACACATTCGATACTCTAGCTGAGATATTTTAGGGAAGTACTGGCAGTTTGTAGTCACTCATGAATCATCTCCATTAAAGAGGCTTGCAGTTGCTTTGGTTGATGTCTTAGCTGTTGGAAAATCTGGGTTTCTGGAAATCTGGTCACTACCCTTAAATTTTCTGGCCAAAAGACTAACAATGCAGTTAGTGCCCTGCTTATACCAGTGCAGTATTTCAATCTGTACAACCTTCTGCAAAGTAATTCAATTTCCTGCAGAGTAGCGCCACAGATAATCTGCACAAGCCATGCCCTAATTCTAATGTAAATAGAACTGCATTGAGAATCAGCGTAACTATGCTGAGCTGATACCTAAACACTTGTAAAATAAACAACTAAAATGAAAAACATATACCATGAAAGAAGTTGCTGCACAAAGGGTTGCAAAAAAAATCTTTGTTATCTGAAAAACTGTAAATAGTACAGCAATGACATAAAACGTAAGTTGCCATAAATGGCTTTCAAGTCTGTTGTATGGCTCCACAATGCTAGTTGCCATAATAGCTTTCAAGTCTGTTGTATGTCTCAACAATGTTAGTTGCCATAAATGGCTTTCAAGTCTATGTACAGCTCTCTAGCCCACAGAAGAAGATTTACAGCTCTGATTACTCAAACATGAAAGTTTACAGCTATAGCTGACAAAAAGTTTTACAGGGCTCTGACAATGAGTGCGGCTCACAATCTAATTCACTATCTTGCTTGATCACTTGCTATCATCAGTCTCAAATGAGTGAGGCGATTATATATTTATAGATTTAAGTGAGTGATCAAAATTGACCAAGTATCCCATGTGCTCTCCATAAAATCTGCTATGAACCCAAGTAGTTAGTGATCAATGTTAACTGTGTCAAGGAGTAAAGTTGACCAAGTCAAACTTTGCCCAATGGTTGCTTCCATGTCATTAATTTTCATTTGTACCATGTCACTTTAATCATGCCATGTCATTGATTCAATGATTTGTGTCATGTCACCTTCAATGCAACAAGCAGCTCTTGTGTGAAAGCAGTGTTGCACAAGAATACATTTGTGCTAGATTTTTCGGCAGTGTCTGAATTGAACTGCACTAGAGATATCCCTCCTGCATGAATGTGCTAATTCTGTGGTTGTTTTATTTCAATCTGTGGTGCTACAGAATTACATTCAGTGTTTCATGATTTTCCATTAGAGTTTCCAACATTAACTACTGCACTTGCAACATTACTATGGTATTTGACGCCTCCTCCTTGATGTTCCCTTGACCATGGCTATTTTTTCCACGAAGAGTAATTTTTGGTTCAGCACTTCGTGATTTTTTATTACAATTTCCAATATGAGCTTCCACATTTTGCAACATTGATGTAGTATTGGATGCCCCTTAGCTTTCTTTATGTTCCCTTGACCATAGTTATCTCGTCCAAAAAGATTATTTTCTAGTTTGAATATTTTGCACTCTTGCTAGGACCTTGTATGCTGTTGATATTGTATCTTGTTGCGCCAAGAGCTGGTTCTACAGCCCATTATGGAGGAGATCATGGGTAATGCTAGTTGTCTGGCTTGAAAAAATATAATACTTACTGAAAAAATAGTAATATACTATATAACGGAAAAATATAAATACAAATAGAAATAAAAATATCTCTCTATATATGATAGAGAGAGTTGTGAGATTTACACATGATATAAACCAGTGTCACAGAAATCACAATTTAAACTTCAAACCTCCAGATCATGAGTTCAAATCAGATCAGTAAGCAGACGGTATTTTGTGACTTGGACACGTGAAACTTGGTGTTGACCAAGATTGACTTGGTCAATGTGACTTTGATTTATGAGTATCGAGTTTGACTCGACTGAGTCCCAAGGATGCGTTCAAGAATCAAAACTCCTTTTCAGTGCGATTTCAGTCATTTTTAAAGCCTGTTTTAGCAAAATTTCTCTGCAAGTTGAATGCAAGTGACAATAGAGCTACACGAGTATATGTGTATACTTTTTGGTACTTGCTGAGTTTTCCTCAATTTATTCCTGATCTGATTCAAACTCTTTGCACATTTGCCTCACCAAGTTTTTACTGTATATGTGTATACTTTTTTGTACTTGCTGAGTTTTCCTCAATTTATTCCTGATCTGATTCAAACCCTTTGCACATTTGCCTCACCAAGTTTTTACTGATTCCGAGTCTGGTGACTATCATACAAACGTTTCTATATAGAGAGATAAAAAAAGGAGATACCAAATATAGTCATAAATAGAAGTATTCTAATAATATTATATAAAGCTATGTTCCACCATGTTTTCGAGATGGGGGAGTGAGGAGCAGGGAGACGCTCAATGGGGATGTGTGGGAACAATGCCAAATTTTAGGGAAATTCAGTGAGGGATGGGGGGACATCAGGGTCCCTAGCATAGGCGTCCCCGTCTCTAAGATTATAAAAAATAAAAATAATAATTGATAAAATCCGAACATTAACATTTCAACCCATGCAAATTCATCATTGTGCACTCCGGTGGAAACACTATAATGTTGCCCATCCTGAAATTCTGAAATCTATTAAGTCTGCTGAATTTCGAGTGGGATATGAAATTCTACTTTTTCCTTATGAAGTCCAATGAGGTTGGAATCATTCTCAAACATCATAAAACAATTAGTGGTAATGTTAAAACTTCAAGTAAAAGGTGACATTCTCCTTTATCTCACTGGTGTCATTCTTCTTAAAAAGTGATAATTATCCTTTATCTTGCTGGAGACATTCTCCTTCAAAAGTGTCAATTCTCCTTTGTCTTACCTTTTCTATGCTGTTACTTACAAGAATTTAATATCACCATTAATTACCAAGGGCACAGGCTACTTAAAGCTCTATTCCTATCTTTGTTCTATCTTCATGGGTTGTTGGACAGAAAATCTTAAGGAGCACCCAAGCATTGCCCTTATGGGGGAGGGGGGGTGCCAGGCGACCCCCTTTTGGGAAAATGCACTCCCCCAAAGGGTGATTTGGGGAAAATGTTTCCCCAGGCATTCCCCAGTGCCCAGTGTGTGGGAAACATGGGGGGTGCATCCCCCACTATGGGGGGCACATCCCTGTGGAACACTGATATAAAGAGAGATACTATATATATGAGCTTTAGATGGAAAATGTTGTTACAATGCAAACAGAAATAGCTTAATGATCATAAAATATTTATTTCAACATATCTATACCTTCATAAATTTTGAGTTGTGAGTTCTACCCAGTTAAGTGGTGTACCCAGTTAAGCACCACTTCCAATCAAGCAATTCACAGCTCAAGGTATTTGATCCCTCTTGCTGCTTGATGGATTTGTGGTGGCTGTATAATTTAGACCATGGCTTTAAGGATATTAATATTGTAAATCTCAAATATCTCATTGGTAAAATAAGTTTTAACTTAACAAATTAAGGATATCTGAAGGTCCCCAGGGTGCAGCTCAGTTGGCTATTGCTGTGATATGAAGTATTTTGTAAACTAAGAGATCCAAGGTTCAAATCCCTTGAAACTAACTTGGTCTACGGAGAAGAGGACAGGTTGTAGGCCCCAAAAGTATAGTGGTAGCAGTCGGAATCAACCCCGTGTCATGCGAGTATGAGCACAACCCAGTTGCCAATTCCTTTGGTTACATAAAAAAAGATATATCTGAAGGTTTTTCAGATTTAAGAACAGATCTATATTACTTAGCTCAGGCTTCAGTATGGATTAGACAATGAAAACAATGATGAAGCATTTCCAAATGAAGATAAAGACAAGAGAGCAATTTTACAATACAGTTCTGATGAAAATAAGGATGAAAAACGTTTTCCATTGAACAGGGAATCAGATATGGAATGGTGTCAAGGCATGATGATCTGAGAGACTAAGATAGATTCTGGCTTCCTGTCCAATTATGTCTACGAAGATATTGAAGAAAATAAACCAATAATTACAGATTACTAGTCCCAGTATTGGCCTCATAATCACCATAGCCAGTTGATAATATTCTCCTGTTCAAGCATTCGACAATTTTGGACTATGTCCTTAATCCTTGATTGCTATAGGAAATTCCTTTAACATTTTCACCATGGGAATTCCATGACAAGTACTTATAATAATCGAAGACCAATTCTTCTCACTGCAAACATCCTGTTGCAACAATTGGTTGACAATTTCTAATGGAAAACCTCATGGTTAGTAAAAGCATCATAGGCATCATCCTGATTCTAAGTCTCATGGTTCTGCTTCGAGTTTGGATCCCGCAACAATTAGGTTCTATTTAAATTTAAATCTTCTGATGAAGTTTGGATGAGGCTCACCATAAAGTTTGTCTGTGGATCATGGACCATCAACCTATCTGGTATAAGGTTTTTGGCTGTGGTAATGGAAGTTCAAATTCACACTGAGCAGAGAGTTGTGACTACAGTTAGTGTCGAGTGGTCACATGGTAGAGGGTTCTGGTTAACAGAGCTGAGGGTCGGTGGTATGAGCAATGGAGGCAGGTCAATTGAGTGAGGAGTGAACAGAATTCTAAGTCAACAGCTTTAGGGTTAGTAATTTTTTCTTTATAATTTATAAAAAATGAAAAAACCAGTAAAAAATCCCAAATTTGCCTTGAGAATCGAATTGGACTTAAGGTTTCCCGTTCAATGTAGATTTCAACTTGAGGTTTGGCCATGAGGTTCGATGAACCCTATTCCAACCTGAGAATTTTTTTTAGGTCTGCTGAACATTTTGAACTTCAAGGTTGAAGTTTGGTGAACCTTGTGGTATAGTCCTGATTAACATTGACTTTCAGGCAATTTATTTATTGCAAGAAGACAACTTCCTTGAAATTGAGGTTCTTTCAAGTAATATCCAGAAAATGTTAATGCATTCTAAACAGTGACTGACATTCTGTTTGCACCAGGAATTCATTGCTTAATTTATACTATTGTTAATTAAATTATTATATTCACTTCTGTATTGTTTTGGACCTTAATAACATGTTTAGAAGATTTTATTGACATACTTCTATCATCTACTGGCCACCATCTTGTACTTGCATCAAGAAGTTATGTATGCTCAATATATATTCACTCAATATAAGGTTTATTGATGCAGATCGGAGTCCAGACCCATAACAACCTGTGGTAGTAATAAGTATACATAATATTTATTAAAAGCTTCTTTGAATAAATTAAGGGATACTAGTGTTTGATACCCCCTCCTAATTTCTACTTAGTCGTTGAGCTTCTTTGTAAGGCTATATCTGTTCCACTCTACCTGGACTTTCTGGCTTAATGTTTTTTTAGTCAAACATGCCTATAAAATGGTACTCTGTATGACAAGCTGTCTTTTGATTTCATGTGTATAGATTTAAGCTACCTAAAGCGTTAAAGACAGCACCATCATAGGGTGCTTTCATAATTATGCTGCCTTCGTACATTTGGGGAGAAGAAAGGTCTAATGTTTATGCAGGGAAAGAGGCTGTCTATATCACATGAAAGATGATCGGATTTTGGTAACCAACAATATATATGCTTGTGTTTGGCACCAGATATTGATTCATAATCAATAGTTAGTAATTACATATTATATATATGAACAACTGCAGTGAATTACAGAATCTATTAGAAAGGAATCCCAAAGAGATTGTTGTGGAAGCATTTATTAATTGGAGGCATAGGCATACTTGGAGGCATAGGCATGAACGGAACCTTAATTAAATGACATGTAGCCAACAACTGGCGAGTTCTTTGTTCTATCCTGGAGAGAACTGCAAAACCAAGTATCTCCGGCCGACATTAAGGGCTGACTCTCATTTGAGTAGACATTGTTCATGATTGAATCAGCACCTTAAATGAAAAACAAAAAAACAAACAAGAAATGCATTAGGTGGCATGCTTACATTGATGATTGGATTGGTCCAAATAATGGAAAAAGGACCAGCATGTCACCTTAATTGGAATTTTTTGTTGTCTACTGAGACATTGCTGTAGGGATTCTTTTATAATGTGACTTGTATCTTACAAAACTCATGTAGTCACAGTTGTGATGAGTTCGATGTTCAAGTCAAAAGGTTTGCATTGTGTAAATTCTTATGACTAAATTTTTAAACATATTTTACTAACTAGTCTGTGACTATGGTCATTATATTTCAGTTGAAGTATTACAGTCATATATGGTGTTCTCTTTGAGTGCTTGAAACACGGTAATTGATGAAATGGCCTCCTTCTTGGTCCAGGAATATTCATTATTTACCACTAAAAATGTATGAAGACCCTTTACATGGGCTTCTCGATAAAGGGCATTTGTAGACAACTTAGAAGAGAGTCAGGGTGGATCTTTTCTATTGGTTTCAACTGTTTTAAGGCGATAAACGATGATTTGATAGCAAGAAATTGTTTGGGAACATGTAGACTTTATTTTTGTGGTGGGTCCTTGCCATTAATTGTTTCAATGTAGGTTACGCCCCAAAATTATGATAGACCATTTTAAGTCCTAAATGTGTGGTCCGACCCTATGAACTGGTAAAAGCATAAAGCTAGCAATGACCAATGCAGTTGATGCCTAAAAAGTTCTGATTGCATATATAGATATTCTGGCTTAATTGAATACAGTGAGATTGACCCATGCTTCTTATGATTGTTTTCTCATGCAGTCATGGCCTATAGATAACTATGCCAATGATCCTTAATCTCCCCTGCTTCGAAAGATTTGAGTTGTATAGACAATCCTGATATCAATTTATTTCATAACTAGAGATGATAGTCTCTCAATTTTCAGGGTCGAATGAACTTTTATAACCTTTAATGGGACTGAGTACAGAGATTACGCCCTGTCACTAATGCCATTCGAGCTTTTTTCTCCAAGTACATTTAAGATAACTTCTAAAAGGATAAGTGGATTTTAATTTTTTTGACAGCGGTATTGGCAATTGCAATAAAAAAAGCATGGACAGAATTTACCTGCAATGCTGATTTATTTTGGATTCTCTTTGTTGTAGCATTCTGAATGCTCTTGAAGGCATTCTGATGTTTGAAATCTCTAGAATAATTAGGACACTTTAATGCCAGCAATGGCAAGATTGATGGAAAAAGCTGAGCTTTTTATATCCATGAAGAAAACAAATTATGTTCTCTTCTATTTAGCTCGTTGTATTTATCCGTGTTATTTACTGTCAGTGAAGTAGAACTAAACGAGTCATTGGACAGCGATTCCTTTGTATTTGACCAGTGTACAGTGAAAAGGGTAGGATGATAAATAACTTCATAGAGTAGAACTTGGTAGATTTTTTTGATGATAATTTTTTGAAGCACCTTTGAGCCAGCGATTACAGAAGAGGAATATCAAAACAACTCTAAAATGAAGGGATACATTTTTGGACTCTGGTTTCTTTGGAAAATGTATCATATCATATTCACTTTAAACATGTCAACAGTTTAGCACCATTTTGCTTGTTTTGATCTCCTTTGTCTTTTTAACGATACTGTATATACCTGTTTTGTGTTAACTGTTCAGAATTTTAACAGGTTACTATGTTTCTGAAACAGAAGTAATTGACAAGGTGGTCAAAAGCAGCGAGGATTTTGTTTGGCAAGTGGAATTGCCATTCCATGGAAAAATGATCATTGATGTGGAGTTTCTGGATTTGAAAGTTGCATGTCCAAATGTAAGAGTCCACCTTTTGCAACTCAAGATTTCTCTTCATTGCTTTTTCCCACTAGTCAGTGACCTAACTTGTACTAATTAAAAGCTCTCATCAACTATTTTCACCATGCATCATTAATTCTATGCAAATTAATTTATTTTGCTAGAAAGCACAGACAATAGCCCTTTAATCTTTTTGATAAACTTTGAGCTCTTTGTTTTCGAAACCCTCAGCTCTATTTGTGAATAATGACAGCATATTACTCAAACTTGTCGTTTTTTTATATAAAGGGTGGTGGGATGCGATCAATTTGGTCTGATGAAAGTTTAATTCAGAGCCAACAAGAACAAGGTGCCTTGAAGTGTCTAGACCGCATGTTAGGTGATGGATTACATGCAGATGTGACTATAAATGCTTCCGATGGGAGCATTGGTGCTCACCGTGCTATTCTAGCTGCTAGATCACCTGTCTTTGAAAGTATGTTTGCTCATGACTTGAAGGAAAAGGAATCATCGACAATTAATATCGATGACATATCCATTGATGCATGCAAGGCTGTTTTGAGCTATATATATATGGATGTCTTACTCCTAATGAGTTTTACACACACAGGTTGGCTCTGCTTCGAGCAGCAGATAAATATGACATCGGTGATTTGAAGGATGCATGTGAAGAAAGCCTGCTCAGCGATATCAACTGTAAAAATGTCCTTGAAAGGCTCCAAGATGCATCATTGTATCGGTTGCCAAGGCTTAAGAGGGGCTGTATGAAGTATCTTTTAGAATTTGGTAAAGTGTATGCTCTACGTGAAGATTTGAATATGTTTCTTCAGTGTGCAGATAGGGATTTAGTAGTCGAAATTTTTCAGGAGATGCTAAATGTTTGGAAGGGGTGTTGATGAACCAGGTATGTGCATAAAATGGTGCATATACAGTGTATCATACTAGTTTCCAAGGTGTTATTTGATCCCACATTCATGGTGAAATATTTACAGTATGTGCACATGAACGTGTATATATATGCTTAGCTCAAAATATTAAGCATTCCTCATTGTGATCAGTCGAAATTCTTTTGTAAATATTTAATTACATAGGAATTTTGTTCCTCAGTTGTTTGATTATGTTCTTAGCTGTTGGTTTATAAAGGAATGTGATTGTCTTTTCTATGATCTCGTATCAGCATATTTTTATAACGAAGGCATCCCTTCTAAAAACTAGTCTTTTTTGGTTCCATACAATAATGCTATGGGCAATAAAGAATAATGTAGAATATAAACTTGTGGATATAATTCTACAATGTAGGAATAACTGGTGGTTTCCTAACTGGTGGATAGGAATAACTGGTGGTTTCCCAACTGGTGGATAATCCTAGAAAATAGTTGTAGATAGAACATGTGATATAACCTTCTCTTTTATGGAGACTCAGTGCATGCGTTTATGTAAAAAAGTTAAGCAATTGACTGTACAGCATAATGCAGAAGAGAAACATGTGAATATTCTCACCCTGTAGGAGTAGCATTCATATAATTGAAGTGTAATCGACCTCATCCATGTTGTACTATATGTTGTTGGTTTAATTGCTGTACAAGATACCTTTGGGGCCATGTTATATCTGTGCCACTTATATTGAGCTGGTGTCGACTTGAGGCACTCAAATCATCCTGTTTATGGTGAGCCATGTTTTTCTCAGGGAGTTTATATGTTTTGATTATTTTTTTGAAAATCTGAATTGAGGTCATCTTAAAATTGGTCAAAAACCTCTAGGATCAAAATTTCCATCACATGGGTGGAACTCTTACTTCCGGCATAATTTTAACCAGATTTAGAACTAAAATTGATCAGAAAAACGAAACTGTTTTGTTATTACACAGAAGGTGGATACCTAACCAAAATTACCACGTTGATCAAAATACACCATGTTATTAATGGTTTGACATTAAAACCCACTTTCATTCATGAAAATAGCTCAAGTAACCACTTTTACTAAGTTATTTTCAACATTTTAACCCGTTTACATGAAAATAACCCATAAATTCATTAGTTTTATATTATTTTACCTATTTATGTGAAACTAATTTATTTATTTTCACGCATTTTAACCACTCAAATGGAAATAATTTAATAAATATTTTATTTATGAATTATTTGTATTAATTAACTTAAAGGTTCATTATTGTTGAGTTAGTTAACCATAATAAAGGCCATTGACTACCTTTTTGATTTTGAAAGAGCGCGGAATTACCTGTTAAAGAGTTTTAATAACCCAATTATTCGGACTACAAAGTGAGTCTATCATCAGGGGAATGCTTCATCTCTTGAGAAGATATCATCTAAAGAAACAATAGGTTAGATATAGATTTTGCTTTGGACATTTGTAACTTTTCAAAATTAGATGCGCTGTCCAACATGTCCCTTCCATGGCAGGGCTTTATGTGTTTGAATAATGAGTCCATACAGGGTGAGTGTATTGAAAGAGTGTGGGATGCTCTGTTAAAGAGTTTTAATAACCTAACGTTTCGGACTACAAAGTGAGTCCATCATCAGGGGAAAGTAGGGGAACGCTTCATATCTTGAGAAGATATCATTTAAAGAAACGATAGGTTTTGATCTTTTCTTTTCACAAAAATAATAAATTACAAAAAGTGGTTAGATTTTGATTTGGTCACACAAATATTTCTTATTAATTGACCATACCAAATCTAACAACTATTTTGTTATAAATGGAGGGGTTTTCCTTGTTTTAACATAACCATTTCATCATTGATATTATCTTCACATTCCTTTTGAACTTTAATTGAGTTCCCACCAATAATTTCACAGGGTTAATAAAAGCCTCACATTTACGTATTGGACTAGCAGCAACCATTAGAAGTTTGTTTTTGTGCTAATCCTTGCTGCAAAAACATCCAATTTAAAAAAACATTTGGTAGTTGCTCCTAGTCCAATGAGTAAATGTGAGGATTTTAAAAGTGAAAAGGAAAAGCATTCTTCTCCAATCCACAAAAATCATATCCCTCTTCAAGGAATACCTTCGACAACAGAGATCAAAAACCTAAAGAAGAATAAAATTATATATTATCTTTCAGGACCTTCCTATGGTTTTTTTTGATGCAGCAGCTCAAGAGAATGTTTGTGGAGGGGGGTTGCTAAAGCTTACTGCAAACAACTCGGTCCGTTTCAGAATTGCCCTGGGTCTTTGGACAAACACTAAAGCAAAACTGATTGTTGTATGGGCTCTCATGACGCTAGCTAAACTCAAAAACATAAAAAACATTCTAATTGTCAAAGGCGCCAAATGTGTCATAGATTGGTTGACCGGTTATGCTCACTAAGAGGTCCTGAATCTTGGAGCATGGAAACCTAAGTAACCGGATTCGTTATATAGGGTCCACGAATCCAAATCCGTCGTGTTGGACACGCTTCACCCGAAAATCGTGTCCAAAAAACATGACACATCGAATCCGATTATGACACATCGAATCCCCCAGCGTGTCACGAAAATCAGCAGCGTGTCACGATTTTTGACATCATGTCTTGTTTTCTAGGACTCGTTTGATGGAAAAGTGACCTGTGCGGGTATGAAAAGGCCGCATTTGTTCATTATAGCCACGCATATTATCATTTGGCAAGCATTGTTTGAGCTGTTGGCAAGTGGAGAAGGGTTTGGAGCAAGGAGTTAAGGGAGTAGAGCGTTTGGAAAGGATATTCAAGCACCAAGTAAGTGCATTTCAACTCCATTTTTTTTGCATTTCTTACAACAGTTTGTATATGATTTTTTGTTTACAAATTTGTGCATGTTTTGTTCATTTCTTTTATAGTATTCATGGCTCAATCAAAGGCAGCAGTTAGGGGGCAAAGGAAGGGCAAGAATGTCATGGGTGGAGATGCCCCTCCTCCCCCAATATCATCAGAGTCTGCTGCAGGTAATGTTGAGGGAAGAGGAGGACCTAAAGACAATGATAAATATCCATTGTGGAAATATGTCACAAGAGAGGATGGGACAAACTCCAAGGGAAAGGGAGGAGGCAATGTGCAATGGAAATGCAACTTTTGTTACATTTATTTCAAAAGCACATATTACCGTGTGAAAACACATTTGTTGGCTTTACTGGGTTGTGGGATTGGAGCTTGTAACGCTGTTTCTTTACAAAAGAGAAAAGAATTGGAAAATGAGTCCAATGTTGGTATGGAACATGTGGCTTCAAAATAAAAAAAACCCAAGAATGAAGACTCCCTTCCATTTTTGAGGAAATCCACCACCAAATGTCTGTTTGAGAGTTCTACTTCTACTGGGGGACAAACAACAAAAAGAAGAGCACTTGGTCCAATGGACAAGATTTTCCAAAAAGAGAGACAGGAAGAGCTTGATCTCACCATTGCCTTCTTCTTCTATCAAAACTTCATATCATTTAATGTTGCACGCTCACCTCTATTTATTGAGATGTGCCGAGCTTTAACTCAAGGGGCTCCAGCAGGGTATGTGCCTCCTAGGTCAGAGAAGTTGAAAACCACATTGTTGATGAAGGCAAAAAAAGAGGTGCAAAAAATGCTTGAGCCTATTGTAGCATCATGGCCAACATCTGGGGTTAGCATTGTTGCTGATGGATGGATAGATCCAGCACGACTTCCAATCATCAACTTCATGGTGTCTTCCTTGAGTGGTCCAATTTTCATGAAAGAAGTGGATACACTTGGCGAATACAAGGATGCACAATTTATTGTTGAGTGATTTATTAAAGTTATTGAAAATGTAGATGTTGATTCTTTTGTGCAAATCATTACAGATAATGCACCTGTTTGCAAGGCTGCTGGCATGATTGTGGACGCTAAATATCCACAAGTGTTTTGGACACCTTGCATTGTCCATTCATTGAACTTAGCACTGAAATCCATTGCTTCTGATGTGCTTTGGATTGGAAGCATTATTGAGGATGCAAGACATATCCGTAACTTTGTGCAAAATCATACAAATGCCCTCACTATCTACAAGGAGTACACCAATCTATCATTGTTGAAGATTGCTGATACACAATTTGCCTCTTCATTCATGATGTTGAAGAGGTTGAGGGAGGTCAAGACCGCTCTTGGGGCCATGGATATTTATGAGTTTTGGTTTTTTTGGAGAAAGACAGATCAAGTAGCCTCTAAAAGAGTGAAGGACACAGTGCTAGATGATGCTTGGTGGGAGAGGGTAGATCTAATTATTTGGATCATGGACCCTATCATTTCTTTGCTTCGATTTGCAAATACAGACAAACCCATCCTAGGAGAGGTTTATGAGGGATGGGATTCCATGATTGAGTTTGTGAGGAGCATTATTCTACAGAGTGCCCCGAGTATGAGACATCACCAGAGGCCTTCTGTGATACTATACAGAATATTCTTGTCACCAGATGGGACAAGAATTGTACACTTTTACATTGTTTGGCGCACTCATTGAACCTCAAATACTACAACCATGAGTGGCTGAATGGTGGACTTTCCCGCAGATTCTCTCCTCACATGGATGGTGAAATCTCACAGGGAAGAAAGAGGCATTTAGGTGGATTTTTCAGGATAGTGCATTGCTTGCTGAGGTGGAGGATGCCTTTGCAGAGTTTTCCACTGGCAGTGGTCGATGTGGAAGTTATGATGTGATTAGAGACAGGGGGGCTAAGAAGCCCTATTCTTGGTGGGAAAATCATGGGGCAACAAGCCCTCCTCTTCAACGGTTAGCTATGAGGCTCCTCTCTCAGGTGACTTCATCCTCTTGTTGCGAGAGGAATTGGAGCACATATGGGAATTTGTATAGTGTGAAGAAGAGCAGGGTTGCGTAGTCCAGGGTAGAGACAATGGTGTATGTGCACACCAACCTTCGTCTTATTTACAGGGAGAGGGAAGAGTGGTTGAGGGGAAAGACAAAGATGTGGGATGTCTTTCCTGATGATATGGGTCTGGACACCAGTGTTGAGTTGGCATTGGCCAACATGGATCTCAATGATCCAGTGCTAGAGCTTGTTAGATTTGATGACTTAGAGGGGTCATCTTCCACACCAGCAGATGCAAAGGCGACTATGGATACAGGGGAGGAGGAGGATGCAGAGGAGAGCAGTGGGGACTGTTAGCTTTGCTATGCAAATGGATTCAAAATAGATTCAAAAAATCTTTCAAAGGCTGCAAATATGCTTATAATCATGCCCAAAATCCATGTTTGCTGTTGAAATCCTCAAATTGTGCATAAAGGCCTTCCACCGATGGGAAAAATTGCAAGAGGGAAACCCTTTGGAGGGCAGAATTACACTATCGGGAGGAGAAAATACCCAAAGAACTATATAAAATTCAAAAGCGCAGGATTATGAATCCGCATCAATCTCAGCTGTTGGATATGGCCGATCAACGGTCCAGATCGCATCGACATATCGCAGATCGGGGGATGGCAGTGGCAGCGACAGTGATGTGGTATCGCCGATGGGCGATCGCCGATATCGCATCGGCGTGTCGCTATCGGCGTTTCAATGGAGCATGGCCTTTGCATATATGAGTGATCGCCGATGGGCCGGACCCGACGACAGTATTAACCCCTTTTGATAAATACGCGGGTCCGCAACAATATCGCTATCGGCAATGGAAGGGGGCGGGGCTTTAATCATATGCATGCCTCCGACCCGATGGGCCGGACCCGATATGTTTCCATAGCAGAATGGCATAATATTTGAGGTCCGCCAAAGCTATTTTTATTGATTTTGGGGCATTTTTACATGTATTTTCAAATACAATGAAACAGAGGATTGGCTGGTTAAGATATGCATTGCGACCCGAAAGGGCGGACCCGATAGAAAAGATATATGTATGTGGGCCTTTGATATTTAAAAATGGCAAGGAGGGTGGTATTTCTCAGTGTCGCGAAGATGATTAAAGCAAGCATGCAACAGTACAACGCAGTAGGCAACTGCCTTCAATTAACAATATGGCCGAGGAGGAAGCAGGACACCACAGATCTAATCAAAGCATTCAATGGTTGTGGGTTTCACCCATATTTTACTCCACTTGCCCAAGGAGGACCGTAGAGAGCCAGAGAGGGTCAAATCTATTTAAAACTCAAATAGATTTGCATCAGCAGCCCATTTCTGAATGTAAATGTGGTTGGTGGCCATTTACGGGCTCCACGCATTGTTTGACAAAGATATTTTGTATTGTAACGCTATATATACTAAGAACTCAAATGTAATAGGATTTGATGAGTGTTTTGATGAATGAGAGCTTTGATGTTGCCTTTAACTTCTGGAGACTATAAATACTATGAGACCTGCAGCTTCTGGTCTTGATTTTCAACTAATACAAGCTTCTTTTGCTGTCACCTGCTCACTTTCCACTTCTCTTTCTTGCTCTAGGCTTTGTTTGCTTGCATTTATTTGATGTGTTGTGAATGTTTGATATCAGAGGGGCTGTCATCCCACTTCTATATTATAATTTAATAGTTCATCAGAATTGCTTGCAGATCGCTGTTGTTTTAATATCAGGGAGCTGTCATCTTGTCTGTATATTAAACAATAGTTTTGCAGATCTTATTACTAGTTGCAGCTAGCCATCACAGGGTCCTGTGCATTTGTTGGTGTAATTAGTCTTCTCCATCATCACCTTTATCTTAAACTGTGAGTAGTTGGTAGTTGAAAGCCTTGTAGTTTGGGGGTCTTCACCCATGTTTGGGGTAAATCATAGTAGGAGTGGTTATTTGGCTTAAATGTGCAACATTTCTTCATTTATCCATCATCTTATCCAACCATAATAGTTGAACTTTTAATGTTCCTGAGCATCACTGAGTTACAACCTAGGTGAGTTTCTTGGGATGATAACATTAATTGGCGCCGTTGCCGGGGAGAAGAGAATCGAAGCTCAGCTTCCTTGGGAGACGACATAGTTTCAAGCTTTGATGACAGACAAGGTTTGAACACAGTATTGGTTGTAATTTTCTGTCTAGCGACTCCATTGGTGGAAGACCATCCTTTGGCGACTCCACTTTGAAGTTCTGGCTCAGTTTGTGAGGCATACTAGAAGAAATCCGCAGAAGTCTCCAGCTGTTCTAGTGCCTGACCCTGAGAAGATTGTTAACCCGAAGAAAACATCACAGAAAGGAGCATCAGGATCAGGTAAGCCCAAGAAATCTTTTTTGTCTCTGCATGAGAAGTTTTTAGTTGAGGATACACAGTTTGAAGATTTAGAGCCAGCAGAGATTCATAAAGCTCCTTGTCCATTTAGTTCCCCTTTGAATCTCAGTCCAAAGAAAGCTTCCCATACTGTCCAAAACATCCCAATATCTCTGCCATCCATTACATTATTTCCTACTGCTCCATCTGCTAGTGTTCTTCCCCATATTCCAAACATGGCAGGACAACAAGCACCTACTAGGATTGAGAGGATTGTTGCTGCTAGATATGGACCGTTGGTATTGCTTGTACCTCTAAATCCTATGCCTGTGGGAGAATATCAAAAATATATGCCTAAGTTTACTGGAACAAAGGGAGTGACAGCAGAAGAACATCTTGAAGCCTTTTACAGTTATGATGATAATTTAGATATTAATGAGAATGATGTATGGATGAGAGTTTTTGTCCAAAGCCTTGATGGTGAGGCTAGGAAGTGGTTCAGAGAATTACCCCAAAGATCCATAATAGATATTGAAGCATTAGATGATGCATTTTTGAAGCAATGGGGAGATAAGAAGGACCTGCTGTATTATCATACAGAGTTTAGAAACTTGAAAAGAGAAAAGGGTGAGTCTTTGCCTGACTTCAATAAAAGATTTAATAGAATGTATAGTAAAATACCAGCTGAGGTAAAGCCTAACCCCACTGCTGCTAAACTCACATATGCCAATGCTTTTGACTCTGATTTCTGCGTATTGTTGAGAGAAAGACGATGTGCTACTCTGGGTGATATGCAAGAGGCAACCCTGGAGGTGGAATCCAATATTTTGGCAGCACAGAAGTTAAAGAATTAAGTTGATAGAAGAAGGCCGAGAGGTGAGGCTTCTTCTTCCCTTGCATCAACTTCAGAGCCTAATAGACAAAATGACTAAGATGATTGAGTCATTCGCTGCTGAAATTTCTAAGCTAAAAGTGGAGCAGTCTTCAGGCAAAACAAGGCAGCAATACACATTTGCTCCAAGAAATCCAAACCCATTTAGAAAAGCAAATGAGCAGCTACAAATTATGCAAAGGGGTGAAGAATCAAAAGAAGATGATAAAGTAAAAGCTCCCTTTCAGAATGCAGTCATGGAGGGGGAACAATTTGAAGAAGATGAGGATGAAATTCACTGCTTGGAGGATAAAGGCAGCGCTGCATTTTTAACATTGGCCGAGTATGAAGAGTCATCGCTGCCAGAGCAAAACAGTCAGAGGTGGGACAGTGGCGTTGTTCTGCAATCTGGTGAGAAGCAGCAAAGATATAATCTAAGATCCAATGCAAAGAATGTCAAAGAAAATGTTGCACAAGAAGCAGCTGCTCAGACAATGCCACATAATAGTAGGCAAAGAAGACCAGCAGCTGATCCTGTCACCCTCAAAGCTCCAGTTCAAGAGGTAAACACTGTTGATAAAGTATTCTCTTCTTTTAGTTTTGAGTCAGAAATTTAGAAATTGAAAATATCCATGCCTCTAGCTGAGTTGGTGAAGAGTGAATTATTTAGAAAACCCATCCTTGAGGCCCTTGAACTAGAACCTAAACAAACCTCCATTGACTCTGTCAATTTGCAAGATGACAAGCCTGCTATTGTGCTTAGTCCCATGATTGAACTTGCTGATAATAGTTTTCCATCTTTCTATGTTTCATTAACTATCCATGATAAAATCCTCCACAATTTCCTGTTATACACAAGGGCCAGCCACAATCTAATGCCTAAAACTGTCATGGAAGAGTTAGGCCTTGATATCACTAGACCTTATCATGATTTGTTCTCTTTTGATTCAAGGAAGGTAAAATGCCTTGGATTAATTAAGGATCTGGCCATGACCTTAACCTAGCTGCCCCTGAAAAGTATGATGATGGATATAGTGGTGGCTGATGTTCCTCCTAAGTTTGGTATGCTTTTGTCTAGAGGGTGGATTAAGAGGCTAGGAGGGACATCGCAAAATGATTTAGATTACGCAACTGTTTTGGTGTTTGGAGGAGAAAGCAGGAGGTTATATAGAGAAGCACAGCTGGCATACATCATTAGTGATGAGAAGAATCCTACAAACCATCCTATATATGCAGTGGACACTGATTTTGGAGCTTGCATTCTCCAAATAGAAGAATCTCAGAAGGCTGCATTGCAGGTTAGGAAACCAACAGCTCATGCTGAGCATGATACAGGTGGTCAGATTTGAGAGATGTTCTTTGATGGAGCATGTACCAAGGAGACTGCAGGAGCATGGGTGGTGCTGGTGTCTCCACAGCAAGAAACAATTCAATTGTCTCTAAAGCTGGTTTTTCAGGTGAAAAACAACATAGCAGAATATGAAGCACTGCTGTTGGGCCTTCATGAAGCCAAAGATAGAGGAATAAAAAATCTGAAGGTGTTTCGAGATGCTGATCTGATAATTCAGCAAGTAAATAAAACATTCCAAGCAAAGCATCCAAGGCTGAGAGCTTATAGAGATAAGGTATGGAGAGTCAAAGAGTTCTTTGATTTTTTCTGCATTTCATATATTCCTAGAGCCCAAAATCAGCTTGTTGTTTCCCTTGCTGTCTCTGCTAGTTTGTTCGTCCCTCCATCGCCTCCCAAACTAGTCTATGAGGTACAAATGAAGTATAGACCCTCTGTGCCTGATAATGTCCACCATTGGAAGGTTTTTGATGATGATGATGAATTAAATAGGTTCCTTCAAGTCATTGATGAGTTCTCTGAAATGAAAATTGACCAAAATAATGACGCTCTGTTAGAAGATCCCAAGTCCCAACTTAGAAATAAGATTGGCAAGAATAACATAGTCCAGCTTCCTAGTAACCATATTCCTAAGGGTCTAATTCCTCTTGAGAGATTGTTTGACCACAATGATGTGCCTTACAAAGCTGCCCAAAAAGAAGATCAGTCTGAAGTTTGCAAAGCATGATATAGGAGGTCCAGGTCAGCCCAAATTCATAAATCTGTCCACTAATCTATTTGCTGATCAGAGTGCTGAATATTGCAAATTGATGAGACAATTCGCTGATGTGTTCGCTTGGGAGTACAGCGATCTGAAAACATATGACAGGGATATAATTCAGCACAAAATTCCTCTTGAGAAAGAAACTATTCCTTTCAAACAGAAGCTGAGACCAATGAATCCTATGCTCCTTCCTCTGATTGAGAAAGAAATTAAAAAGTTGCTGGTTGCTAAGATTATAGTGCCTCTCAAATATTCTAAATGGGTGACCAATCTAGTTGTTGTGAGGAAGAAGAATGGAGAAATCAGACTGTGCGTTGATTTCAGGAATCTAAATAAATGCTCTAAAAAGGATAATTATCCCCTGCCAAAAATGGAGCATTTGTTGCATCAAGTCTCAGGTGCCAAAGTAATGTCTTTTATAGATGGATTTTCAGGTTTTAATCAAATCGCTGTGCATCCAGACGATCAAGAAAAGACAACATTTACCACTCGGGGCACGTTCATGTATGCCAAAATGCCATTTGGGCTAATGAATGCTGGAGCCACCTTTCAGCGCGCTATGGATATTGCTTTTGTGGGTGAAAATGATAAATTCGTGCTGATATATCTTGATGACATAACTGTTTATTCTGGCAGCCATCATGATCATCTACAACATTTAAAAAGGGTGTTTTTAAAATGCAAGAAATTTGGAATTTCACTCAATCCCAAAAAGTCCCAATTTGCTTTGGAAGAAGGGAAACTGTTGGGGCATGTAGTGTCTGCTGCAAGTGTTCAGATTGACCCAGAAAGAGTCAAAGCGATTCAGGCCTTGACTCTTCCAGGATCAAAGAAAGATATACAGTCTTTTCTTGGCAAAATTAACTTTGTAAGGAGGTTCATTCCTAATTTTGTTGAGCTGGTTAAGCACATAACCTCCATGTTAAAAAAGGGAGCAGAGGTGAAGTGGACTGATGTGGCTAGAAGATCTTTTGAGTCCATTAAGATGGCTATTGTAGAAGATCCTACTTTAATAAGCCCTGATTATAGCAAGGAGTTTCATCTATTCTCATTTGCCTCTAAGGATACCATTGCAACTGTCCTGTTGCAGCAAGACGAAGCAGATCAAGAGCATCCAGTGACCTTTTTCAACAAGAATTTGAGGGACGCTGAACTAAGGTATGATATTATTGAAATGCAAGCTTATGCTCTTATCAAATCTTTGAAAGCTTTCAGAGTATACATCTTGCATTCCAAAATAGTTGCATATGTGCCCTCTGCTACAATAAAGGATGTCTTAACGCAGCCTGATGCTGATGGAAAAAGAGAGAAATGGATTGCAAAAATGTTAGAATTCAACATAGAGCTGAAGCCCACCAAGCTGGTAAGAGGTCAGGGGCTTGCTAAACTGTTGGCTGAAGAAAATTGCAGGTCTTTGGACATTGATTTCTTGTTCAATGTAGCAGAAAATGGTCAGATAGAAGAGCATGAAAAAACTGAAACAAAGAGAGGACAGCCAGTGGCCGAGAACCTAGCTTCATGTAGCTGGTATGCTGCAATAATTAATTTCCTGCTAAAGCTAAAAGTTCCTTCAGAATTTTCTCAAAGTCAAGCAAGAACGTTAAAGCTCAAGGCAACAAAATATTGCATCAATGGTAGCTTGCTTTATTGGAGAGATCCATCTAGAGTGCTTTTAAGATGCCTGGATAGACAACAGTCAATAGAAGTTATGCAGCAGTTCCATGACAACATGTGCGGAGGACATCATTATTGGAGAACTACAGCCCAAAAGATTCTCAGAGCCGGGTAATATTGGCCCTCTTTATTTTCTGATGTATTTGCTTTTGTTAAATCTTGTGACAGGTGCCAGAGATTTGAAGGTAAGCAGCAGTTGAAATCCCTGCCCCTAAAGCCAGTAATTGCAAAAGGACCTTTTCAGCAGTGGGGCTTGGATTTCATTGGTGAAATCAACCCACATTCCAGTGGCCAGCACAGGTGGATATTAGTTGCCACTGATTATTTTACAAAATGGATTGAAGCAATTCCAACAAGGAAAGCTGATCATAATGTGGTCATGAAATTTTTATCAGAAAACATTTTCAGCAGATTTGGTTGCCCAAATAAGCTTATAACAGATAATGCAGCAGCCTTCAAGGCAAAGGAGTTGGTGGAAATGTGTGATTCAATGGGCATTAAATTCGTTCATTCCACCTCATATTACCCCCAAGGGAATGGTCTAGCAGAATCCTCTAATAAAAGTCTGATCAGGATTATTAAAACGCAAGTACGCACTTTGGGCAGACAGAGTGACCATTAAGAGATCTACAGGGTGCTCTCCATTCAAGCTGGTATATGGTACTGATGCTATTTTTCCATTCAGCTTACCCTTCCTGTGGCAAAGCTGCTCCAGACAACGCATAATGAAGAAGATGATATGGCAAATAAAATCACTGATCTAACAAAATTATATCAGATCAGGGAGCAGCTGATTGAAAAAGCTACAGCACATCAACAAAAAGTAAAGGAAGCCTTTGACAAGAAGACAGAAAGAAACAATTTCTAGGTAGGGGATTTGGTCATGAAATGGGCTGTTTTTAAAGAAAAGAAAGGCAATCATGGGAAATTCGATGCTCTCCGGACAGGCCTTTCATCATTTCACAGATTCAAGGAAACAACACCTTTATACTGAAAAGTATGGGAGGGGAACTAGTCTTTGATGGGCTAGTTAATGGGCGGTTTTTGGAAAACTATGTGATTTAAGGTCTTTTGGCCTTAAAAGCCGTAAATAGTGTGCTTTTATCAGTCTTTAGTATAGCTATAATAGACTCCATGCCCAATGGAACACTAATAATTTTGGCTAATCTGTTTGCTGCTGGAAAGGCATTGATCTGCAGGTTCTTGAGACCTGACAGGGAGGATTTCATCCCCAGAAGGAGCCAGTGTTAGCTTTGCTATGCAAATGGATTAAAAATAGGTTCAAAAAAGCTCTCAAAGGCTGCAAATATGCTTATAATAATGCCCAAAATCCATGTTTGCTGTTGAAATCCTCAAATTGTGCATAAAGGCCTTCCACCGATGGAAAAAATTGCAAGAGGGAAACCCTTTGGAGGGCAGAATTACACTATCGGGAGGAGAAAATACCCAAAGAACCATATAAAATTCAAAAGCGCAGGCTTATGAATCCGCATCAATCTCAGCCGTCGGATCTGGCCGATCAACGGTCCAGATCGCGTCGGCATATCACAGATCGGGGGATGGCAGTGGCAGCGACAGCGATGTGGTATCGCCGATATCACATCGGCGTGTCGCTATCGGCGTTTCAATGGAGCATGGCCTTTGCATATATGAGTGATCGTCGATGTGCTGGACCCGACGACAGTATTAACCCCTTTTGATAAATACGCGGGTCTGCAACAATATCGCTATCGGTAATGGAAGGGGGCAGGGCTTTAATCATATGCATGCTTCCGACCCGATGGGCCGGACCCGATATGTTTCCATAGCAGAATGGCATAATATTTAAGGTCCGCCAAAGCTATTTTTATTGATTTTGGGGCATTTTTACATGTATTTTCAAATACAATGAAACAGAGGATTGGCTGGTTAAGATATGCATTGCGACCCGAAAGGGCAGACCCGATAGAAAAGATATATGTGTGTGGGCCTTTGATATTTAAAAATGGCAAGGAGGGCGGTATTTCTCAGTGTCGCGAAGATGATTAAAGCAAGCATGCAGCAGTACAACGCAGTAGGAAGGTGCCTTCAATTAACAGTATGGCTGAGGAGGAAGCAGGACACCACCGATCCAATCAAAGCATTCAATGGTTGTGGGTTTCACCCATATTTTACTCCACTTGCCCAAGGAGGACCGCAGAGAGCCAGAGAGGGTCAAATCTATTTAAAATTCAGACAGATTTGCATTAGCAGCCCATTTCTGAATGTAAATGTGGTTGGTGGCCATTTACGGGCTCCTCCATGCATTGTTTGACAGAGATATTTTGTATTGTAACACTATATATACTCAGAACTCAAATGTAATGGGATTTGATGAGTGTTTTGATGAATGAGAGCTTTGTTGTTGCCTTTAACTTCTGGAGACTGTAAATACTATGAGACCTGCAGCTTATGGTCTTGATTTTCAACTAATACAAGCTTCTTTTGCTGTCACCTGCTCACTTTCCACTTCTCTTTCTTGCTCTAGGCTGCGTCTGCTTGCATTTATTTGATGTGCTGTGAATGTTTGATATCAGAGGGGCTGTCATCCCACCTCTGTATTATAATTTAATATTTCATCAGAATTGCTTGCAGATTGCTATTGTTTTAATATCAGGGAGTTGTCATCCTGTCTGTATATTAAACAATAGTTTTGCAGATCTTATTACTGGTTGCAGCTGGCCATCACAGGGTCCTGTGCATCTGCTGGTGTAATTAGTCTTCTCCATCATCACCTTTACCTTAAACTGTGAGTAGTTGGTAGTTGAAAGCCTTGTAGTTTGGGGGTCTTCATCCATGTCTGGGGTAAATCATAGTAGGAGTGGTTATCTGGCTTAAATGTGCAACATTTCTTCATTTATCCATCATCTTATCCAACCATAATAGTTGAATTTTTAATGTTCCTGAGCATCACTGAGTTACAACCTAAGTGAGTTTCTTGGGGTGATAATAGGGACCATGATGATGAGGAAATTGATGCTGATGATGAGGATTGATGCCTTGAGGTTTGTATACATGTAGTTGTTTTATATTTTCTATTTCTATTTGCCATTAGCATTGCACCAGCACTACGTATGTAACACATTTTGATTTGATGACTTAATGAGAAAACTACAGTTGTCAGTGTGTTTATCTTACTATCTTGTAGTTGTAAGTTGTTTTTCAGTTATGAATTATGAATCATGATTTATGTGACCAGTACCACTGACATGTATTTGAATTTTGTATGTATTATGCATGCTATAGATGAAGATCTATGTTTGAAATCAATAAATTTGTATCATTAATTAAAATTTGTGTAAGAAATATCTAATTTTTTATATATATATATATATATATATATATATATATATATATATATATATATATATATATTTAATAAAATAATATATAACGAATCCTACGTGTCCTGTTCTGGGGGTCAACGTGTCCGAATCCGACACCACGAATCCCGAATCCTACAAAACCTGAATCCCCATGTCAGGGGACTTAGAAGGAAACACATAATTGAAGAAACAAAACTGCATTTCCAGGATTCTGACACATATATAGAGAGTACAACAAAACAAGACAAGCTACCAAAAAGTGCATTGCATTGGCCCTTGGTACATTTTATATGAGGAATACATCGACAGTAAAGTCCATCCCTATAGCCTACATGAATTATATTTTTACCGGCAATCTCAGTGGCAGTTTGACCTGTCAGCGATTCAGAATGAAATTATTTTTTAGGATTGACTTGACAGGTTCCAGTTTTTCTTCTGATATAACAATCTGTTAAATTTTGTTCTAGAACTTTTTGCACGTATCTTGACATCATATTTATGCAGAAACAGTTCTATATTCTCTGTTTCTTAGGTTCTTCAAATAGGTGTTATCTTTATGTATTTCTCAAACAACCATAAAATTTCTGATTTTGGGTTGCTCCTCTTGCAGTTTTTTTTGTAAATAGCTGAAAAAGTTTTACTACAGCAAAGATTGTATTGTACTTTTTTTATTCTACGAAATAACAAAATGGTATCTTTTGGGTGAAAAAGGTGTGAGGATTTTACCAATCCTAAGAAATTATTGATTATATATTAAATGTTATCATCATATATATGAAGTAATATTAAAAAATAAAAGATAAAAATATGTGATAGATAACACAATGAACTCAATGATATCTCAAGATTTTTTTTTTAATTGTTTGTTTGTTTGTGAATTCTATAATCCCTTTATTGTTTTGTTTATTTGTGTTCTTATTATTATAACACCTATGGGGAGATCTCCATGCTAAAGTGTGTTTTTGTAGAGCTCCACCCTGGGAGGAATTTGTGATGATCCTATACCTACAAGCAAACCCCTTTATCTCTCTAGTGGAAGTGGGAAATTAAGAGTGATACAACTCAAAATGAATGTGAGGATAATGTCAATGATGAAATGATCATGGTTAAATCGTTGAATTTTCTATGAGATGAATAGTAGAAACCAAGTTTCTGATATGATAATTACTTTCTAGTGATCTTCAACCAATTTATCTTATGCAAGTGATATCATTGAGCAATTATACAAAGAAAATCTCAATAGTAATGCAGTGAAAATGGTAAGATCATAAAGAGAAAACCATGTACAACAGAGACAACAAATTTACCCGGGGAAACCCAAACTTGGAAGAAAACCCAACAACTTTTCTTTTAGGAGAAATTATTCCAAATATTGTCTAGAACTTTGTGCCAAAATCCAAGTCTAAATACTAGTCAAACTTGGTCAAAATTCCAACCAGTCAACGTCGGTCAAACCACCTAATAAGAAAAATCTGGTCAAGTTTCCAATCTGGTCAAATTAGCCCTTGTGGTCAACTCAGACTTGCAATTGACTCGTGATCAAACTCAGACCTGCGGTCAAATCATATTTTTTTGTGGTTAAACTTGGCCTCTTCTGTGGTCAAACTTGGCCAGATATATTGGTCAAATAACAAAGTTGTTGACTTGGTCAACGCTAGTTTAGACAATCAAGATATCATCTCAGTCAAATAGTCAATTCTTCCTCCTTTCTCCATGTTGGAAATATTGAGAGGGGGGGTGAATCAATATTTCTTTTTAATTGTTCTAGTTATTACCAAAAGCATATATATATATATATATATATATAACACAGAAATCAACAGCTGGAATTAATGCTTTTATTGAACAAAACACATTGCAATGAAATAAATACAATATAAGTATATATCTGATTGTGATTAGTTGCCAAGATCCAACTTGGACTTCAGTGAGGCTCCAACCTCCAGAGCACCAACTCTGTTTTGTAGTGGTTCTGCACTTAGGAGCACCTACCCCTAAAGACTTCAGTGTTGTTCAGTTCTGAGGCTCCAACCTCTTGGGCTCCAACCCAACCTTGGTATAAACTGATACACTGCTAATCTCTGTTCAGCGGAGGTTCTCCTTCACTCCTACTCTCCTGCCTCTATTGCCTTTACTGCCTCTGCTGCTTCTGCTACCTCACACTCTGGTTCTTCACCACTACAACAGCAACCACAATTCTATGTTTTTACTGTTTTATTCATTCCCATGCCTCCATCCATTCGTTTCCACTTACACCGCTTCTTAGGCTTCCTCCTCGTCGCTGCGGCTTCCTTTGTGCTGTGCGAGTTCAATGACTCTTGGGGACACGTAGATTCATTTGATAGGTACAAACAATCCACGAAGAACACATCTTCCCGGTTTACCGTAATAGTGCTCCTTTTGGCAATGATTGCAGGCATACACAGAGTTTTTTCACTAGTTTAATGGAGATGTTGTGTCCCGATCGCAATCATAATCTCCATGATTCACCCCTTTTAACTGACGTTCAACCTTCTGAACCATCGGAACAACTATCGTAAGCCTTTTGGCCTAAAACACCATGCGCAAGCCAAATATTTCATTACACAGAGTATATGAGAAAAACCAGTCAAAAGACTAAGGGGTGGACTTCAAGCAATATTACATCCACATCTAAACTGTATCGGGTCCGCAACTTAAATTGCAATCGGCGATTCACAACTCCTGGCAGTCCTTTATATGTCGGGCCCATGACACCGCTGATGGCCGACGACCGATCCACCACTGGATGCGATATTATATTAAGCCAAGTTGTGATGTCACATCGGGTCTGCAACATTCATCACAATCGACGCTTGGGTGTGGCAAGGCTTCATAACATATGCGATTGTGATGGATGCGATAATAGATTAACTTATATTGCAATGTGCGGTGGGTCTGTGTGGATATGCATCGCAGTCGGGAGTTGCCCCTGGCAGAGGTCCGATGCGATATCGCTATCGGCGATCGCAATGGACCGCTTGACATATTGTAGTGCCCGCTTCCGAAGTGCTGATGCGATTATCGCTATTGGCGATCGCAAGTCGCACAGGGTCAAGGCTCGACGTTAACGTAGACCCCTCATAGCGATGCGATGTGCCGGACTCGATACAACTCAACACTCCCATGTATAGAGTTTCAAGTCCGCAATCCGCCTCCGATAGTGTATTTGCCCTAGAGCCAAGTCTTCCGCCTCCGACAGTGTTAAGCCTATGTATATGGGCTTTCTGTCCGTCGATAGTGTTAAAGCATGCATACATGGGTTTTATGGGCCCGATGGCATAAATGTATATGTATAAGGTTCTGCGCCCCCGATAGTGTAAAAACATGTGTATGATATATGCTCCTTTGCTTGTATCTACATGCATATAGTTCGTTTGTGGTCTGATAGCTCCCAATAATATAAATGCACCCATTGCTCCTCTGATGGCTCTGTCTGCTTCCTTATAGCTCTTCTTGTTCCTCTGTTGCTTCGATGGTTATCTATGTCCTCTGTTAGCTCTGTTTGCTCTTGTACTTTGACATATATGTATGGTATATATATGGCTCCTCTGTAGCTCCGATAGCTCTATTTCGGCATATATGGTCCCCGAACGCTATTTAAATGCATGCACACACACACACACACACACACACACACATATATATATATGAGTGCTGCTCCTCTTGGCTCCATTTGCTCCTCGAATATTGCCATATTGACATCAATGACAATCTGTGTCCAACAATCTCCCCCTTTGTTATTGATGGCAATATTTTTCTGCTCTCCCCCTTTGACATCAATGGCAAAGGAATGCATACGGACTCCCCCTGTCAAACTGCTCTCCCTGTCCTGTTACATCCTTATGAATGAATTTGAGTGTTGATAAAGAAATAACCCCCATCTTTTGATTCAGATGTTCGAATGCTTCTCGAGGAAGAGGTTTTGTGAAAATATCAGCTATCTGCTCCTTAGTACTGATATATTCTAGGACGATGTTTTTTCAGCTACTTGCTCAAGGAGGAAACGATACTTGATTGGTATGTGTTTGGTTCTTGAGTGCATCACTGGATTTTTGCTGAGACTAATAGCACTTGTGTTGTCACAATATATGGTAATCGGTTGATCTGTACATATGTCGACATCTTTTAGAGCTTCCTTCATCCATACTATCTGAGTACAACAGTCTGCTGCAGCAATATACTTGGCTTCGACTGTGGATAATGATATGGATGATTGTTTTTTGCTGTGCCAGGATACTAAACAGTCTCCTAGGAAGAACACATTTCCACTAGTACTTTTTCTATCATCTATACTTCCAACCCAATGAGTGTCAGTGTATGCATTTATAGTCAGTGTTGAGCTCTTTGGGTACCAAAGATCGAAATCAAAAGTTCCTTTCAGATATCTGAGAATTCTTTTTACAGCTAATAAATGGGATTGTTTGGGAGCAGATTGAAATCTTCCCACCATTCCTACTGCTTGCATTATGTATGGGCATGTCATTGTTAAGTATAGAAGGGCTCCAATCATTAACCTGTAATGAGTTGCATCTACTAGAGGGGAGTCATTATCTTTGCTCAATTTGCAGTTTGTGGTCATAGGTGTGCTCATGGGTGCACAATTATCTATTCCATATTTTTTGAGCATGTCTTTTAGATATTTGGGTTGAGATATACACAATCCTGCTCTGGTTTGAGATACTTGAAGTCCAAGGAAGTGAGACAACTCTCCCATCATTGACATCTCAAACTCTTTTGACATGTTTTGAGAAAATTCATGGCTCATTTCATCATTATTACTAGCAAAAATCAGATCATCGACATAAACAAAGAGTAACTAGTAACTTACTTTCATCTGTCTTTATGTATAGATTGCTTCCAGCCACTCCCTTTTCGAAGCCTTGTTGTTGTAGATAGTGATCCAGTGTTGCATACCAATCTCTAGGAGCTTGTTTCAACCCATATAAAGCTTTTTTCAATTTATAGACTAAGTCCTTTCCTTCTATTAGATCAAACCCTTATTGCTGCTCCATGTAGACTTCTTCTTTGAGTTCCCATTTAGAAACTCTGATTTCACGTCCATTTGATAGATTTTGAATCCTTTTGAGCAAGCAAAAGCCAAGAACATCCTGATAGCTTCCATATGGGCTACTGGTGCAAATGTCTCTTCAAAGTCAATTCCTTCAATTTGTGAATAACCTTTGCAGACAAGCCTTGCCTTGTTTCTGATAACCTGTCCTTCCTCATTCATTTTATTTTTGAACACCAATTTGGTTCCTATTATGTTTTTGTCCTTTGGATGAGGTACCAGCTCCCATGCCTTGTTCTTCTCAATTTGGGACATTTCTTCTTCCATGGCTTTTATCCAATGAGGATCCTTGCTTCTGCAAATGTTTCTGGTTTTGTCATAGATAGAAGAGAAATAAAATTTCTCTTTGGTGTAATGGTCACCCTTCTTCGGGTTTGCATCCCTTCATCTCTATTGCCAATAATCTGCTCTTCTGGATGATATTTCTGGATAAACTTCATCTTTGAAGGGGTATGAGGTGGTTCTTTCTCCTCTTCTTCTTCCTCATCTATTTCTTCTTCTTCAGGTTCTTCTTCTTTAGGTCCTTCTTCTTCAATGAAAAGATCATCTTCATATTCTTCAATTTCTTTTTCTGGAAGTCCTTCATCAACCTTTACATCAATGCTTTCCACTATTTTCTTCAGTCGAAAATTGTAGCACTTGTAAGCCTTGCTCCGTGTAGAGTATCCAAGAAATATCCCTTCATCAACCCGAGAATCAAACTTTCCTGGTGAGCCATCATTGATTTTTATGAAGCACTTGCTTCCGAAGATATTGAAGTACTTCACTGAAGCAGGTCTTCCTTTCCATAATTTAGAAGGAGGTTTTCACAATTTGGTCTTAATTGAGTTCGATTCAATGTATAGACAACTGTCCCTACTGCTTCTCTCCAAAATTTAGGCTGCAAGTCTGCTGCTAATAACATTGTTCTTGCCATTTCTTGGACTATTCAGTTTCTTCTTTCAACTACCCCATTTTTCCGAGGTGTTCTAGCAGTAGAGAATTCCGTTTTAATTCCATGAATATTACAAAACTCACTAAACTCGTTTGATGTGAATTCTCCCCATCTGTCTGTTCTAAGGCACTTAATTTTTGAATCTTTTTCATTTTCTACAAGGGATTTTAGATTCTTAAAACACTCAAAAGTTTCATATTTATACTTTATAAAATATATCCACATCATTCTAGTATATTCATCAACAAATAACACAAAGTACCTTTCTCCTTGGAGTGCCTGATTTCTAGTTGGCCTACACACATCAACATGAATGATCTCCAAGGGCTTCGATGTAGAGAGCTCCTTTGTCTTGTGGCTGGTTCTGGTTTGCTTTCCATGTTGACATGGACCACATACTCCTTGATTTGGTTTGAACAGCCTTGGGATGTCTTGTACAGCTTTGATCTTGCTGATATTGATCAGATTTTCGAAGCTTGTATGTCCAAGTCGCTTGTGCCACAACCAAATTTTATTTGTCTGACTCAGGTAGCATTTATTTTCTTGAATCTTGTTCAGAATGTAAATGTTGTCTAGTGTTCTCACCCCTTTTGCCACAAGTTCCCCTGAGGCAGAGTTCCTTATTTCATAGTCTTTGGTGTTGAAGACAACCTTATGTCCTTGATCACAGATTTGGTTGACACTCAGGAGGTTGTGTTTGAGTCCATCAACTAGCAGAGCATTTTGAGCTTTTCCTTTTCCATTGATCAGAGTAACAGTTCCTTTTCCTGCAATTTTGCCAGATCTGCTTCCAAAAGACACATTCCCTTCCTTTTTGCTCAGTGAGACAAACTTCCTTTTGTCTCCTATCATGTGTTTGGAGCACCCACTATCCACAAACCAATGGTTTCCATTATTTTGAGCATATAGAGCCATGCCACATTTATCCATGTTGGAGTTCTTACTACTCGTCTTTCTTCCTTTGAGTGGGCAGTCTTGTTCATAGTGTCCATTATTGTAGTAGAAAGAGCAAATCAGATCAAATTTGGTCAAGGGATCAAATGAATTGAAGGTTTTGATTTGTCCCTGCCTTTTGGGGGCATTTGAATTGATTATTCGGTCCTTTAGCTTTGGCGTTTCACTTCTGCGAGCCATGCAATGTCTGGCTTGATGACCGAAGTTTTTACAGTGAAAACAGTGTCCAAGAAAGATGGTTTTGTACCTATTGAAGCAGCCATGGTTTGAGTCGATTTCCTTCCTGGGAATTACTCCTCCCTCATTCTTTGGATTTGAGATGGGCCCTTGGTGGAGTACAGGTTTGTATTTGCTGTAGTGTCCATGATTCGACTCCACGTTCTTCTTTGGAATAATTCTCTCTTCATTCTTTGGATCTCGGATGCACTTTTGATAACATACTTTTTCTTCTTTTGGATTGCAAGAAAGGGCATCGACATAGCTTTTCGCACATTTCTTAGTGCTTAAGGATTCTCCTTTGAAACCTATTCCAGAGTTGTCATGTTGAGGTTTTTGATTTTTCAGAATAGTTTCAAGTATTTGAGAGCTTTTACAACGATTTTTAATTTGCTCCAACTCCTTTCTCAGAGACACTATTCAACCTCACGTTCTTCACAAATCTCTTCTTTTTCTTTAAGCTTTCCTTCCAGAAGATATTCTCTCCTTCTTGTTTCCTCGTTTTCCACTTTGAGAGAAATTATTTTGTTCCTAGTTCCTTCCAACCCTGAGTCATCATCATTTGCGAGTGCCATGAATAATGTTTCTTGGCTTTCATCATGGTCACTTTCCTCATCTGATTTTTTTTTGATGACCACAAACCCATCCTCATTAGACTCATCTTGCTTAGAGAAGAAGTTCTTTTTATTGAACCCTTTTTTTTGTGTGCCATTCTTTTAGAATTTCCTTCATCATCACTGTCATGTTTATGAGGACATTTTGCTGTATAATGACCTATTTTTCCACATTTAAAATAGATAAGGGGGTACTTTTTTTTCAGAGGAAAAAGATGTAACCTTTTATTTAAAAAATGAAAAGTTACAATTGCATATGCATGATGCATTCCATAAGCTGCCCAAAGGGCTCGAGTGCCATGGCACCCTTTGCAACGTTACAAACTAACGTGCGAAAAAAATGAGAAAATAAGAGAGAGAGAGAGGGAAAAAGAGTGAAAGCAAGGAAAAAACTGAAATACATATGTGAGTAAGGCTCACGTTTCAGGTTTTTCTTCCTTTTTTCTTTTCGACCTTGCGCCACTCTCCTTGAGTGGGCTCAATCGAGGCTATGACTAACTGTGTTTCTGCTTCCTGCGGGGCTAATTCCTTGTCCGAATCTGATGTGTCTGATTGGTGGTGCCGCTTTATCCCTCCCATGTTCTGGTCATCATTTGTCTTCTCTGCCTGATTTGGGTGAAGCTGTGGAGCCTTGGTGTCTGATGTGGTTTCCTTCAGCTTTCTTTGTGGTAATATCTTCCTCTTCAGCTTCTGATTCTTCATCTTCTGAGACCGGAGGGGTAAAGAACCATCCTTTCTTCTGCTTTCCTTTCTGCTTTCTTTTGCTGTTTGCTTTTTTGGCTTCTGGACATGTGCTTTGCAAGTGTCCTGTTTGTCTGCAGAGCCTGCATCTAAAGGCAGTATTTTCATAATCTAGTGCTTGCAACCAGTTTTGTTGTTTATATATCAGCCTTATGTTGTCAGGCAGCCCTTTACTTAGGTCCACTTCCACACAAATTCGTGCAAAAGTGAAAATCCTTTCATCAATCCTTTCCCTATCTGTTTTGATGTATTTCCCTATGTTGTTTCCGATTCCTTCCAAAACGTGTTCACTCCAGAAGTGTAGGGGGAGGTTATATAGACGAACCCAGACCGACACTTTGGAGACTGTCATTTTGTTTGGATCGAAGTATGTAAACCATGGGGTCATGCGCAGCCCCGTCGTTCCCCAGAACCAAGGCCCAGCATTGATGATTGTATCTCTGGCTTCCCGGGATGCAAAAAAGACTATGAAAAACCCTTTAGAGCATAAGTGTATATCGCATTCCATGGTCCAATTGGTGAAGATCCAGTCGAATAAGTTCGTTGGTGTTGGCCAAAAGCTATTAAATCGGCAAATTAAGGCCTGCGATTCATATGACTTAACATGGTCATCCAGCCCTGAGGAATTGAAATTAAGGGCTGGAGTTTGCCCTAGCTGGTCTACTATGTATGGTCGAGGTGTATATCCACCTTGGTCTTGGGAGGATCCTGTTTCTCTGTTGCCTTGGAGAATGTTTTTATAGGATGAAGCTCCCTTAGGTTTATGCTGGGGTGCTGTTTTCCCCTTTTCCCCTCCTGAACTGCTTGGTTGTCCCTGGGCTGGTGCCCCTCCTCTCAGTCTGAGATTCAAGACAATGGTTTCTCCTGGGATGATCTCGTAGCTTCCCAGAGTTCTGTTGTCCTGGAGAGACCACCTGCCACTGACTAAATGTTGGATCTAGCCAGGATAACCAGTCAAATCACAAATTTGCTGCTTTAGCAGTGAAACAGAGCTATCTGCACTTACCCATACTAAGAAAGATTTATTCTCAGGGGTTTTAATAAAAATCTGGAAACAATTTTTAGTTACCTGATGTCTGCGATTTGGCTGAGCTCTGCCTGAAACAGTGTCTATGCTGGTTGCCAGATGGTCCAGCTGTGTACATTCTTCCAGATCTTGCCTCTTATTGGGTCGATCTGCCTTTTGTATGGCGAGAAACGCGTTCCCTCTGCTCATTCGGTGCCTATTCCCTCCGATCTGTTGTCTGGGTTCTGTATACTCTTGAACCTTGCTCCGATCTGTTAGATCCGGCCTGGATCTGTGGAGTTTGAGCCATGCATTTGTGTGATGGGTTGGATCTGCTACGTGCAATCCCCCATCATTGCATACAAAAGACATTAGTGGGGTGATTGGCCTGTTGAAGCGCCGACTGGCACGTACTACAAAAAAAGACCAAAACCCTAACGAATCTCCGCCCCCAAAATGGATTTTGGGCCAAAAACCAAAAATTTTCTGCCGATCTCTGTTCTCGTTCAGCTTCCCAGTCATTTCCTTCAGATCTGCCTTTGATTTGTTCAACCCTTCAAGCATGTCTGCTATTCCAAGAGCGTTGGGGTCTTCCTTGTCGATGGGCCGGAAAAACGCATCCTTGTAGGTTAATCGAAGGGGTTTTAGGAGCTCCGTCGGCATGCACTTGAGGCCGAGCCTGCAGAGGCCCGAGGCTATGGCCTTCCCTACCGCGCCGTCTCCAGCAATCGCCCAGTCGGTGACTCCATTTCCGGCGCAGTGAAAGCTTGCTACAATGGCCATCTTCCGTCTTCCGTAAACCTAGTTCCAGTCGGCTCTCGGATCGGCAATCCAAGTTCTCAGATAAGGGGGTACTTGCCTTTAAGCTTAGATCCTTTATTCAGCTTTCATAAAAATTGAGCCAATTCGGATTCCACATCTGACTCATCACTATAGTCATTCCTTTCTTTCCCCTTCTTTGACTTTGAGGCCTTGAATGCTGCATCTTTGGAGCTTGGGCCATCTTTTCTCATTTTATAGGCAGTGATAATTCCATGGAGTTCATCCATTTTGAGGGCATCTAGATCCTTTGCTTCTTCTATAGTGCTTATTTTGGAGTCAAATCTATCTAGAAGAGATCTTAATACCTTTTGAACAATGGCACTTTCTTCAATTTTTTCGTCCAATCCTTTAAGGGAGTTTACCACTTCAACTACTCGAAGGAGGTATGCTGCAATATCTTCTTCATCTTCCATCCTCAGACTTTCAAATTGTCTTTTGTGAGTTTGAAGCTTTGCCTTCTGTTGTGGTCACCAACAACCCCCCTCTTTATTTGGTATTAGCAATAACACCAAGCAAAGGGGGACCCTTAACAAAAAATCCAAAAAATATTTTTATCAAAATTTTTGTATTTTTACTCCCTAAAGCTATATCGCATCGTGAAGAGAGAGTGAAGCATTTCCTATGCGCGTAAATAAGCTGCGAAGAAGCGACGCGAAATTCAGCGCATCACTTATATTGAAAGCGCCCTTAAATGAGAAACTTAAGGAATCGCTGACGGCCGATATGCGACGTCGCATATCGCAACATCGCATAAGCAGCACACAGTGATTGAATGATAAAACGCGATCTTGCGATCTGCGATCTTGCGATCTGCGATCTTGCAATCTGCGATCCTGCGATTTGCGATCTGCGATGAATGAGACTATCAATTCCTGCGATGACACTTCTTGACATCGCAATCCTTGATACTGCGATGCGAATCGCAGAAACCACTCATCGCAAAATTTCCTCGACATAGTCTGTAAACCCAAAATTGAGCGCGCACCTTAAGGGAAATTAATGATTGTACGCCAAAGTATCCAAGAATGATTGTGTTGCGTTTTTCGAAGAGTCAAGTCATTATGAGTGTCATGATTATGCATTCATTAGAACTTAAAGCTTTCATGTCAATATTTTCGTCGTTTCTATTTTCCTTTGCGTAAACTGTAAGGCAGCAACTAATATAAATCAATATGCAGGAAACATCTAAGGAAAAGGGAAAAGCGCCAATACTCGGAGAACAGAGAGGAGATGCCTTCGTAAATGGATGCCGCATTCAGCAGGACCGCAGATTCCAGAGTATCACTCAACAGACACTGATGAAAATAGACTATCCAAGACTTAGAGTCAAAGGCGCACAAAAGCAGCATGTTTACAAAAGATCCTGAAGCTCAGATTGGGTAAAGCAAAAAGAAAGACGCTTCAGAAAAGCCTGGAACAAAGAACGGAAGCAATCTGCAACACATAAAATTGTTCAGGCAACGAAATCCTTAACTCATTGAGTCATTCGCACGGTCGGAGACCGAAATAGCAACAACACAATCAGTTTGAAAGAAATCTGGGTTATACCAAGTATACACACATCGAATACATCAAGCCAGAGGAAGATTTTCGAAAATATCTTCTAGTTTGTCAGAAAGCGGTGCCAGCTCTTGTTATTTCTACTTTTATCGCTCAAACAAAAGGAGAAGACAACCAACTGACTCTTCTCAGGCGAACATTGCATTGCTTACAACACTAAGGAGCAGATACATAAACGGTTAGAAATTAGATTCAATTTTTAGAAATAAATCTGTTTTAGTAGAAGGGCGGTCATTTGAAGCCGTTTCCTAAATTTGTGTAATTAAGATTAATTAGTTAGTAGTATTTAACCCTTCTCATGGCATTTGGAGAAGGGTCCGGAAATCTGTCAAAAAACTTGTCCTCAGAACATGCACTTTTGCACCCTCGGAGGGGGTCTTTGATGAATGGATGGATCAAGATTTATCAACGTTTGCATTTAATGTCTGCTACTGATGTTGCACTTCTGTACTCTTAGTAGATATTAGAACAAGTAGAGATAAATCGTTATTGCTTCAAGTTTATGAGTGAAATCAGTCATAAATGGTACTTTTATCTCTTGACCAATTTCTGCTTATATTCTTAGAGTGATATGCAGTTTTAGTTGTTTATATGTTAATGTATGAATGTGTGGGTTACCATTTGGCACTTCTGTACGATGGAGTCATTTATTTGTGCTTGACATATGAATAACTTATTATGCGATATGCTGTTCACAACTGTTTTGCCTAACTTTTTATGCAGAATGGTTTATCTTAATTGATTTATATTCTTATGATAGCTGAATGATCTTTATTACGAGTTATTGTTCGAAATCTCTTTAGATCGCATAATAGAAGAAATACACCCCGGGTTAGTGTAGATTAGATGTGTTGTTTTTATTAGATTACAATAGCATAGAGTTAGCTTAGAAGTTTGAATTAAATTAGCTTAAAATACTCCTAAATCAGCATCATTCAACTCTACACACACACACACACCCCCTAGATTGGGAAACTGGTCCCATTATCCCCAGTCGGACCCGCTATACCAAACGGACAAGGAGCTGCCAACCAAGTTTCGGACCGGGTGGGTATCCCCCTTGTTGTTGACCCGATTTTCGGGGCTTCAACATATTTGGCGCTAGAAGGAGGGCACGAACTATGAATGGAACCTAAATCAAAATCTAAATACCATTCCGAGAGTAAATCACCCTCATCAACTCCCCCAACTTCTCCAGTACGATTAAACTCGGAGTTTGAAGTCGCTCGAGTATCCACCGCTGCTACATACCCTAATATTTCAGACCAACTTATCATTGAACCCCCTGAAATCCAAACTCTGATTCGTAAACTCCAAGGATTCTCTATTTTTAATCAGAGGTCTGATAAATCTCAAAGCAGCGTGACTTCGCAGTACAATCCTGCTCATCCCCTGACCAGATTGAAAGTGAAAAGTTTGGCATCCAGCCAACTGAACTTCCTCTCCCCACTAGGAAAAGAGCAAGGAAAACACCACCAGAGTCTGACAGTGAGACTCTTTCATCTACTTCGTCCATTTCAACTCCCTCACCGCGAAGTCAACCACCCACATCTTCATTCCAAATCACTCATCCATCTTCCACAGTCCCTCCTCTTCAATCATCAAAGATCATAATATCTTCATTTTCTCAGCATCAGGGATCATCCTCTGCACTTTCATTCACTAGCAACTCAACGATGGCCCAGTCTCCATGGAACAATCCTGGGGCGGTTTTAATGCCTCCACCCCTGAGTCCAATACCAGCCCATCCTGAGAAATGGCTACCCAAATTCAATCCAGAAACAGGCATGCTAGCTGAAGAGCATATTAATAAGTTCATGCTTTCTATTAATCTCAACGGAGTTACCAACGAGGATGCTGTCGTCCGGCTTTTTCCCTATACAATGCAAGGAACAGCCGGGTCATGGTACTTTTCGTTACCTTCCGGGTCTATCACAAGTTGGGACATTTTTCAAAGTCAATTCCTTACCAAGTTCGGTGATGACAGATCAACGACGACGTTGATCAATGACCTATCCAATCTCAAAGCTAAGGCCAAAGAACCCATTAAAGATTTCAATTTATGGTTCAATAAGATCCTCAACAAAATTCCCGCTGCTTCCCAACCCAGCGAGGAAGTAAGATGTGAATGGTATATCATGGCCTTACCATCAAACTTGGCTATCTTCGTAGATAGGGCAAACAAGATGACCTTAGTTGAAAACTTGACAGAGGCGATAACAGTAGAAAAACGCGTAGTAGCCCTAGAAAAGAAATCTGCGATAGAAGAACGCAAATCTAAGAAAATCTCTTTCAAAGAAGACACCAAGAAGAAACAAACAAAAGATCCTTTCGATTTGGAAGGATTACAAAAAGTACTAAAGGCCATGTCCAATGAGATGATTGACATAAAAAAACAAGTAGCAGAAACTTCTTCAAAAAAGCCCTACAGAGTTTTTAAAAGAAATTCTCCCATGGATGTGAAACCACCCAATGCTGTCTCAAACGTTGAATCCGAAGAACAAGAAGAAGAAGAGAACATCACTGAAGGGCAGACCGATGATGAAGAAGTTGTGGAACTACAAGGAATGTGGGATTTCATCCTCCCACAAGAAGAATATCAAGAAGCATTTCCGGTTAACACACGAAGCAAAAATCAACTTGATCCTCCCCAAACTACCCCTAAACAGAAGGGCGCAAGCCCTGCAACAAAAGATAAGGTCGCAACAAAGAAAACAACCGCTAGAGCGACCCAATCTAGCCCAGTCCAATCAGATCAAGCACCTCCATCAAGAACACTGATAGTGTCGGATGAAATGGAGTATAACATTATCGATGACATGAAAAAGACTAGGGATAATATCACTCTTTACGAGTTGAGCAAATTGAAACATCAACAGAAAATAATGATGAAAGAATTACATGCCGTGCCTACTACATCTTTACCTACAGCTGTAGCTTCCCACAACATGGGAAGACCTCCAACCAACACGATCAATCAGATTGACCCAAATGACATCGCCTTGATTGGAGGAAGATCGAGATCTCATACTCCCCTTTTCTTCTCACTTATGAAATTTTCAATAAAAACGTACACAATTGCTTGGTTGATTCTGGTGCTTCAACGAATATTTTACCCAGATCAATATGTGCCAAATTGAATGTTCAACCACAAAAATCTGCAGTGCGCATAGTTCAGCTTGATCGATCTCAAGTCGAAGTAATTGGTGAACTTAATCAAGTGACCATAAGATTGTCGTCTAACCCGAAGGTATGTCAGGTTATCGACATTCTAGTAGCTGATATCCCTGAATTCTATAGATTAATTCTTAGCAGGGATTGGTCCGAAAAACTCCACGGATACTTCTCAACCGACTGGTCGCACATGTGGTTACCCTACAATGGTAAACCAAATCAAATAAAGGTTGAACGAGAGTTACACCAAAAGTACATAGTGACGGAATTGGAGGGAGAAAATGAAGCAATAGCATACAACAGCAGTATCATAGGCAATTACTCGGTAGATTCTTTCCTCGGCAATTTCAATGCTCATATTTCACCTTACTTAGAAAATTCAGTTTTGTCCCAAGTTGAAATTTTTTCCCAAACTGATAGTTCAAAATGTGTTAATTTTTTAGATAACCCTGTAAATACATCTTTGTTTTGGAAATTATATTTTGATGGCTCCAAATCTAACGAGGGAGCAGGAGCAGGATGCGTTTGATTATCCCAGACGGAAATAAGACCATGCTTACGTGCAGACTTGAATTCGATTACACAAACAATACAGCGGAATACGAGGCCTTAGTACAAGGCCTATACAAAGCAATCGGGTTGAACGTTAAGTACCTTCAAGTCTTTGGAGACTCTGAGATCATCTTCAAACAGGTACGTAACACCATACATTGCCTATCAGGTCATTTGAAGCACTATCAATCTTTAGTACAAGCTCTGACTGCACATTTCATAGCATTCAATATTTCGTCAATCCCAAGACTCCAAAATGCGAGCGCAGACCTGTTAGCTAACGTAGCCTCTAGACTTATTCCCTCCGAAGATTTTAGTCCAGATAGATTCTCAATAGAATTAATCTTTAGACCATCCATCCCTGAAAACATCACCAACTGGAGAGTATTCAATGACGATCCTGACATTGTAAATTTCCTCACTTCTGAAGGATCCTACTCAAACCAAATAATTGACGAAGACCATCATGATCACCAAATACAACAAAATAGCACTGATAATGCTATACCTAAATCGGTGGTTAAGTTAGAAGACTTATACGATCTGAAAAGTCGGTTTAAAAAATCTACCAATTCTAAACTTCACAGTTCGACTCTGAACTATGAATTAGTGAACCTAGGAACTGATGAGAAGCCACAAAACGTTAATCTAGGCCACGACCTAGCTCCTGAAGAAAAATTAGCATATATCCGTCTTCTGAGACAATACAAAACGTTTTTGCCTGGAATTACGATGAGCTGAAGACATACGACACCTCTATCATTCAACACACTATCCCTATGATTGACAACGAAAAACCTGTCCAGCAGAAACTCAGAAAAATCCACCCCAATTTAGAAAATCAGATAAAAACTGAGCTAAATAAGTTGTTGAGAGCCAGAATAATTTTCCCCGTCAGAAATTCCAAATGGGTATCCAATATGGTGCCCGTTAGAAAGAAAAACGGAGATATTAGAATCTGTATCGATTTCCGGAATCTCAACAAAGCCTGTCAAAAAGACAATTTTCCCCTCCCACCTATGGAGCAAATATTACAGGCAGTAGCAGGCTCAGAATTAATGTCTTTTCTGGATGGATTTTCAGGATACAATCAAGTGCTGGTACACCCCGATGATCAGTGAAAAACCACATTCCGAACTAAGTGGGGCACATACGCATATCGGAAGATGCCATTTGGTCTGATCAATGCCGGCGCTACCTTTCAGAGAGCCATGGACATCACATTTAAAGGTTTAGTCAATAATCTGTAGTGATTTACCTGGATGATATAACAGTGTACTCCAAGAAGCGAAGAGACCATCTCAAAGACCTGAAACAAATCTTTCAACGATGTTTAAGGTATGGGATTTCACTTAACCCAAAGAAATCTTTTTTCGCATTAAGTGAAGGGAAATTGCTAGGATTCATAGTGTAAAAATCTGGTATTCACATTGAACCTGACAGAATCAAAGAAATTTCCGAAATATCCATGCCTTATAACAAAAAAGCCATGCAATCTTTCCTTGGTCAAATCAATTTTGTAAAGAGATTTGTCCTAGATTTTTCACGTATTGTTTCTCCTTTGCAAAATATGATAAAAAATAATTCAAATTTTAAATGGGTTTAAGACGAGCATGAAGCATTCAACTTGATCAAACAAGCCATCATTAACGCTCCATCTTTAGCGACCCCAAATTTTTCAGAATCTTTTATCTTATACACATTTGCCTCAGAGAAATCTTATGCCGCGATTCTAACTCAAGCAAATCAAGAGAAGGCGGAAGCTCCAATCGCATTTTTTAGCTCGAACTTACAAGGTGCTGAACTCAATTATTCAGACGTGGAGAAATAGGCATATGCTGTTTTCAAAGCGATCAAGTATTTCAGACCTTTCTTACTTAAAGCCCATACCAAAGTCGTAGTACCGTTTCCGGCGGTAAGAAACCTTCTGATACAGAAGGATGTGGGCGAAAAGAGAGAAAATTGGATTACCGCTTTACAAGAAGACGATCTTGAGATCAAGCTAGCGAACATCGTAAGAGGTCAAGGCTTCTGCAAGATGTTAGCTGGAGCATCGCAAATTCCTGAGAACTCATCTGAAGAGGTACATACGTATGAGGTAAGCCTAAACGACGCAGAATCATTATATGCTGACACCATTTATTATCTTAAGAAGGGGTATGCTCCATCACACTTGGATCACACCAAGAAAAGAGCTCTGAGATTGAAAGCTAAACAATACCAGCTCATAAATGATGTTCTGTTTAAAAGGAATTACGATTCCGTGCTTCTTAGGTGTCTTGAGAAAACTGAAGCCGAAAAGGTTTTGCAGGAACTCCACGACGGACCAGCAGGCAGACACTATGCTGGAGACGCTACTGCACATAAACTATTACGTGCAGGATATTATTGGCCCACGCTGTTCAAAGACTCGTACAATTACGTAAGGAAATGCCAAGTCTGCCAGACTGCTGCAGGGAAACAAAAGAAATTGTCCATGCCACTACAGCCGGTTAACATCGAGCAACCATTCAGTCAATGGGGCTTGGACATAATAGGTGAAATCGTTCCTCACTCTCCTAAGCAACATAGGTATATCCTCACGACAACTGATTATTTTACTAAATGGGTAGAAGCAGTTCCTCTCAAGACAGCTAATTCTGAAAACATTATTGAATTCATAGATCAATTTATAATCACTAGGTTTGGATTGCCAACGGCCTTAATGTTTGATAATGCCTCATACTTTTTTGGAAATACAATGACTGAGTTTGCACTTAAAAGAGGGTTCAAACTGAAATATTCTGCCAACTACTATCCACAAGGTAATGGATTGGCTGAATCAACAAACAAGAACCTAATCAGGATTATTAAAAGAATAGTCGACCAAAACCAAAAGAATTGGCACAAAGCACTGGTAAATGCTTTATGGGCAGATAGAATTACGAAGAAAGCTTCAATCGACACTTCTCCCTTTAATTTAGTTTATGGGAAAGAAGTGGTTCTTCCAACTCACTTAGTCATTCCCTCTTTGTCTTTAGTACAATACATCGATGAAGTATCTAATTCCTCCTTACAACTGAGACAAATGGAAATAATCAAATTAGAAGAACAACGAGAACAAGCTAAGAAAACCCATGGTCATCACCAGGCGCTAATAAAATCCTCTTTTGACTCAAGCATAATGACCAGAAATTTTTTTCAGATGGGAGATTTAGTTTTGAAATTGGATAAGGCTCATGAAGAAAAGGGCAAACATACAAAATTTCAGAAGCTGTGGCTTGGTCCTTTTCAGATTGTAGAAGTCATAGGCCCATCGACGTTTGTGTTGCAGGATTTGGCAGGTAGAAGAGATTCTTTGCCTGTTAATGGACAGATTCTTAAAATATATTTTCCATAGAAGATCATTCTTCTATTTTTGTAAGATAGTTTTAGTTTTTATTTTGTTTTTCTCTTTCTTATAAATAAAACCAGTGGTAGATGGTCACTAAAAGGATTCATGAAAGAGCACACCAATCCTCTATCAGATTTTGATTTCGCTTGTACAAGTAGCAAAAACTTTTCGAAAAATCTGATTTTTATTATTGACAAATAGAGTTAACTTTAGCCTAAATATGATGTTAGTTTCAACCTCAAAAAACTTTGATGAAAGCAACCTTTGGTAAAAAATTGTTTTATATCAGCACAATGAAAGGTATCAATAATAGAATAAATATTCTCTGTAAAGCTGCTGTTTTCAAACTCTATTATTGTCGTCCAGAGATTTCTTAAGGAAAAACAATGACTTCCTCCCTGCTAAAGGAAATCACAGCATTCAGAGGAACAATCCGAGAAAACACTATATCTCAAAGAATAAGAGGTCTCATCACGAGCCGGCTTATCATGATCACAAATATTATAACTTGCTGACTTTGCCAAATACTGTCTACCAAAACAGGGCAACGACTCAAAATTATTGCAATCAAAAGACAAGGGGTCTCATCACGAGCCAACTTGTTCAACAAAAGTGTAAATCAAGTGAATGACCGTGTCATAATTTGGCCACCAAACCAAGACATTGTTCTTTAGAGAATAAAAAAGGAAAAAGTGTCAAAAAGGTTTTTCTCAGAAATGTTGTAAATAACCTCAAGTGGGATAAAGGATCATTGCTGGATAACAGGTAACCCTGTCGAGGCTATGGACGCTTGCAGGCAGCAGAGGTTCTACCTACGACAAATGAGCATATTTTAAAAGCCAGTACGCAGAGAAGACCTTATTTTATCTTTAAAAGACCAAGTAATGTCTGGTGCGAATACAGGAACTAAGCCCGAGGAAGCAAACAATTGGAATATGAAAAGGTTGAGACAAAGTATCATTGACAGGATAAAGGGTAATGTACTCTATCTGTCCATAACAAAATTTATACATACGAAAATTTTTCTGTTTCGGAAGTGGAAATTCAATAGAAAAGCAGAGATAACTGGTTCTTCATAGTGAATCGCCATTGTTGTGGTCACCAACAACCCCCCTCTTTATTTGGTATTAGAAATAACACCAAGCAAAGGGGGACCCTTAACAAAAAATCCAAAAAATATTTTTATCAAAATTTTTGTATTTTTACTCCCTAAAGCTATATCGCATCGTGAAGAGAGAGTGAAGCATTTCCTATGCGCGTAAATAAGCTGCGAAGAAGCGACGCGAAATTCAGCGCATCGCTTATATTGAAAGCGCCCTTAAATGAGAAACTTAAGGAATCGCCGACGACCGATATGCGACGTTGCATATTGCAACATCGCATAAGCAGCACAGAGTGATTGAATGATAAAACGCGATCTTGCGATCTGCAATCTTGCGATCTGCGATCTTGCGATCTGCGATCTTGCAATCTGCGATCCTGCGATTTGCGATCTGCGATGAATGAGACTATCAATTCCTGCGATACTGCGATGCGAATCGCAGAAACCACTCATCGCAAAATTTCCTCGACATAGTCTGTAAACCCAAAATTGAGCGCGCACCTTAAGGGAAATTAATGATTGTATGCCAAAGTATCCGAGAATGATTGTGTTGATTTTTCGAAGAGTCAAGTCATTATGAGTGTCATGATTATGCATTCATTAGAACTTAAAGCTTTCATGTCAATCTTTTCGTCGTTTCTCTTTTCCTTTGCGTAAACTGTAAGGCAGCAACTAATATAAATCAATATGCAGGAAACATCTAAGGAAAAGGGAAAAGTGCCAATACTCGGAGAACAGAGAGGAGATGCCTTCGCAAATGGATGCCGCATGCAGCAGGACCGCGGATTCCAGAGTATCACTCAATAGACACTGATCAAAATAGACTATCCAAGACTCAGAGTCAAAGGCGCACAAAAGCGACATGTTTACAAAAGATCCTGAAGCTCAGACTGGGTAAAGCAAAAAGAAAGACGCTTCAGAAAAGCCTGGAACAAAGAACGGAAGCAATCTGCAATACAGAAAATTGTTCAGGCAACGAAATCCCTAACTCATTGAGTCATTCACACGGTCGGAGACCGAAATAGCAACAACACAATCAGTTTGAAAGAAATTTGGGTTATACCAAGTATACACACAGCGAATACATCAAGCCAGAGGAAGCTTTTCGAAAATATCTTCTAGTTTGTCAGAAAGCAGTGCCAGCTCTTGTTATTTCTACTTTTATCGCTCGAACGAAAGGAGAAGATCACCAGCCGACTCTTCTCAGGCGAACATTGCATTGCTTACAACACTAAGGAGCAGATACAAAAACAGTTAGAAATTAGATTCAATTTTTAGAAATAAATCTGTTTTAGTAGAAGGGCGGTCATTTGAAGCCGTTTCCTAAATTTGTGTAATTAAGATTAATTAGTTAGTAGTATTTAACCCTTCTCATGGCATTTGGAGAAGGGTCCGGAAATCTGTCAAAAAACTTGTCCTCAGAACATGCACTTTTGCACCCTCGGAGGGGGTTTTTGATGAATGGATGGATCAAGATTTATCAACGTTTGCATTTAATGTCTGCTACTGATGTTGCACTTCTGTACTCTTAGTAGATATTAGAACAAGTAGAGATAAATCGTTATTGCTTGAAGTTTATGAGTGAAATCAGTCATAAATGGTACTTTTATCTCTTGACCAATTTCTGCTTATATTCTTAGAGTGATATGCAGTTTTAGTTGTTTATATGTTAATGTATGAATGTGTGGGTTACCATTTGACACTTCTGTACGGTGGAGTCATTTATTTGTGCTTGACATATGAATAACTTATTATGCGATATGCTGTTCACAACTGTTTTGCCTAACTTTTTATGCAGAATGGTTTATCTTAATTGATTTCTATTCTTATGATAGCTGAATGATCTTTATGACTAGTTATTGTTCGAAATCTCTTTAGATCGCATAATAGAAGAAATACACCCCGGGTTAGTGTAGATTAGATGTGTTGTTTTTATTAGATTACAATAGCATAGAGTTAGCTTAGAAGTTTGAATTAAATTAGCTTAAAATACTCCTAGATCAGCATCATTCAACTCTACACACACACACACCCCCTAGATTGGGAAACTGGTCCCATTATCCCCAGTCGGACCCGCTATACCAAACGGACAAGGAGCTGCCAACCAAGTTCCGGACCGGGTGGGTATCCCCCTTGTTGTCGACCCGATTTTTGGGGCTTCAACACCTTCTTGAATTTTGAGTCTCCATCGTATAAGCCAACTAGCTTCTCCCACATTTCTTTGGCAGAGGTACAGTGCATGACTTTTGCAAACTTGGAATCAGTGATTCCACTAGTGATGGAGTTTAAGGCCTTTGCATTTGCGATGCATGATTTCCTCTGGTCTAGACCTATTGGAAGAGTGGTAGTCATTTGGTATTCATTTTGAACAAAATTCCAGACTTCAGGTCCAAGGGACATTAAGTAGTAGGTCATTCTTTTTTTCTAGAAACCAAAGTTAGTGCCATCGAACAAAGGAGGTCTTCCTGATGCTTCGTGATTTCTCATCATGGTTGCAGATCCTTCTTCAAGCTGTTACACTAGTATGAAGAAGCCTGCTCTGATACTAATTGTTGGAAATACCGAGGGGGGGTGTGAATCAATATTTCTTTTTAATTTTTCTAGTTTTTACCAACAATTGGAATTAATGCTTTTATTGAACAAAACAAAGTGAAATGAAATAAATACAATATAAGTATATATCTAATTGTGATTAGTTGCCAAGCTCCAACTTGGACTTCAGTGAGACTCCAACCTCCAGAGCACCAACTATGTTTTGCAGTGGTTCTGCACTTAGGGGAACCTACCCCTAAGGACTTCAGTGTTGTTCAGTTCTAAGGCTCCAACTTCTTGGGCTCCAACCCAACCTTGGTATAAACTGGTATGCTGTTAATCTCTGTTCAGCTGAGGTTCTCCTTCACTCCTACTCTCCCGCCTCTATTGCCTCTGCTACTTCTGCTGCCTCTACTGCCTCTGCTGCTTCTGCTACCTCACACTCTGGTTCTTCACCACTACAACAACAACCACAATTCTATGTTTTTGCTGTTTTATTCATTCCCATGCCTCCATCGATTCATTTCTGCTTACATCGCTTCTTAGGCTTCCTCCTCGTCGCTACAGCTTCCTCTGCGCTGTGCGAGTTCACTAACTATCTGGGGACACGTAGATTCATTTGATAGGTCCAAACAATCCACAGAGAACACATCGTCCCGGTTTACCGTAACAGTGCTCCTTTTGGCAATGATTGCAGGCATACACAAAGTTTTTTCACTACTTGAACGAAGATGCTGTGTCCCAATCGCAATCATAATCACCATGATTCACCCATTTTAACTGACGTTCAGCCTTCTGAACCATCGGAATAGCTATTGTAAGCCTTTCGGCCTAAAACACCCCGCGCAAGCCAAATATTTCATTACACAGAGTATATGAGAAAAACCAGTTAAAAGACTAAGGGGAAGACTTCAAGCAATATTACATCTGCATCTAAACTGTATCGGGTCTGCAGCTTAAATTGCAATCAATGATTTGCAACTCCCGGCGGTCCTTTATATGTCAGGCCCATGACACTGCCGATGGCCGACAGCCGATCCACCACTGGATGCGATATTATATTAAGCTAAGTTGTGATGTCGCATTCATGCAATCGGCGCCTGGGTGTGGCAAGGCTTCATAACATATGCGATGGTGACGGATGCGATAATAGGTTAACTTATATTGCAATATGCGGTGGGTCTGTGTGGATATGCATCGCAGTCGGGAGTTGCCCCTAGCAGAGGTCCGATGCGATATCACTATCGACGATCGCAATGGATCGCTTGACATATTGTAGTGCCCGCTTTCGACGTGCGGATGCGATTATTTCTATCGGTGATCGCAAGTCGCATAGGGTCAAGGCTCGACGTTAACGTAGATCCCTCACAACGATGCGATGTGCCGGAATCGATACAACTCAACACTCCCATGTATAGAGTTTCAAGTCCACAATCCGCCTCTGATAGTGTATTTGCCCTAGAGCCAAGTCTTCCGCCTCCGACAGTGTTAAGCCTATGTATATGGGCTTTCTGTCTGCCGATAATGTTAAAGCATGCATACATGGGTTTTATGGACCCGATAGCATACATGTATATGTATAAGGTTCCGCGCCCCTGATAATGTAAAAACACATATGTATGATATATGCTCCTCCGCCAGTATCTGCATGCATATAGTTCTTTTGTGGCCCGATAGCTCTCGATAATATAAATGTATCCATTGCTCCTCTGATGGATCTGTCTGCTTCCTTATAGCTCTACTTGTCCCTTTGTTGCTCCGATGGCTGTCTGCGTCCTTTGTTAGCTCTGTTTTCTCTTGTACTTTGACATATATGTATGGTATATATATGGCTCCTTTGTAGCTCCGATAACTCTATTTCGGCATATATGGTCCCTGAACGCCGTTTAAATGCACACACACACACACACACATATATTTGAGTGCTGCTCCTCTTGGATCCTCTTGGCTCCATTTTCTCCTCGAATATTTCCATATTGATATCAATGACAATCTGTGTCCAACACTCCACTCATGTGAACGCTCTTAGAGAGATAAGATGTTGATGATGATCATCAAAGTGGAGTAGCACATCATGTGTTTATATAGGTTGAATCGGTGAATTTTGTTAATCAAGGTTGTCATTGATGTCAATATGGCATTGACCGAGATGTCAATATTCTTGAGATGCCTGGTTCCAAAGGATGATGTCATGACTCTTGGTTGACAAGATACCATCAATGAAGATTTCAAGTGACGAAGAAGTCAAACCAGTAATGAAAGAAGTCCTAAGAAGTCCTTGATCGAATGTTGCATGCACTTGATGATCTAGACCTTAACTCTTGATGACATATGGAGTCATACACTTAATGATGTTAGACTCTTGAAGAATGACCAACTTGATGATACTTGATGATGTCATACACTTGATGGTGGTGTTGACTTGATGGGGCCTGACCCATGTTTAACGTTAGTTGTGCCAACCAACAAAACCCTAAACTGTTGGCCCTTTCGGCAGCGACCCACGTAGTGCAGGCTGTAGTCTATGAATCAATGTTGATGGATGACAATGATAGGTTTCTGCATCCAGAGGTTTGTGTGATGGGTTCTTGTGGCTTCTCGGGCTTAGTTATGTCTTCATGAACCCTAACCCTTCTAGAATAGTTAATAACAATAAATCTTATACACAACAATTATATCTTCGCGAAGGTCCTTAACTAGTCATAACATGCATAATTTATACTGATCTACCTCTTTCGTGCATTAGATAAACAATTATTCATATGTTTTCAGATACAGAGCGAAAACACATAAATTGCAGAAGTAAATACAAATAAGCAAATACACAATGTATGGATCAAAACTTGTCTTTATTAGATGTGATCTTCAAAGTAAAAACTTCCCTTCCCTACACACTTAGCTACAGGGGCCTGTGCACTTAGCTTGCGGACTTACCAAGGTTTCCGCACACTCAGCTGCAAGAGCCTTCCCCTTCACCTAAGTACAAGAAACAAACTTTCTTGTCTTAGCTTTTTTTCCCAAACAATGATATTCTATCTTATCATTTCTCTTAGACTCTCTATGAATCTTCTATTTATAGTCTTTCCTTTTACAATACCATGGTCCGTAGAACATGGGCAGGTCTCGAAACCTTATTAACACCTAACAACCTATGAGACTAAAGCCCATTTAAATCTTACTATCTTCGCACTCCGCTTCAACAAATCGGGGAAACTTTACATTTTTACAAAAAGGAAATACAAAATTTAACCCAGGGACCCCATACCAATAGGCCCCCAACATAATTTGGTGACTTGTCTTCGAGTCACTTAGTGGGCGCTTCAATCTTCACTTGAAGTTCGTGAAAATCCTACTTCAAAACCAGTAGATCAGCAGTACCCTACATAGCTTCTTGTTGCACTTCCTCGACTAATTTCTCTGTAGTAGGGTGTTCCACCGCGAGGCCCATGGTCCTTTGAGTCTGCTGCATGCCCTTAAGCTTACTTTGCACTGATAGAGTTAGCTGGATGGCCTCCTCTGTCCAAGTTTTTGTTCTTGCCATAAGAATGGCCTCTTTCTGATGCATCTCTTCAGTCTCATTTTGAAGCTGATTCCCTTGTAGTTTTGCGAACTGTTGAACTGGCGCCAAAGTGCGTGCAGTCGATCTAATCTCATCGAACTTCCGCTGTTTTTCTCTATGGTCTGAGCCAATCTTCTGCAGAGTGGGGTCCTCCTGCAAAGATGTCCATAGCTCCATGGCTTGCTCGAACAACTCTATGCAATCCTTGACTATTGCATCTAGTATGACCATTCCTTCCTTTATAGCAGCCGCGCTACTCTCGAACCTTTAGCGGAGTTGTCCGCTGCAACTTCAATTGCAGCTCCTAAATCTACAACTCTAATTCAAATCAGACTCGACTGATTTCATCTTTGTTCGCTTTGAGTGCCGCGACCAAATTCTGGATCTTTTCGGTCGACGTTGCATCAGCTGCAATGTTAAGTTCAGGAAGCTCATTACACGTTTGTGTAATCGCTGCTTCTAAGTGATCACTGTGCGTAGCAATCTCTTCTTCTTCCTTTAATACTTATGCCTTTTCCTAAAAAATATACGTGTCATTTGTTTTTACTTCAGTAATCACCCTAACCCTCAGCTCATCCTATACTCCTTGGTGTAACTCACGTAGGGTTTGGATAGGGAGGACTGCGTGTTTGATGCCAAGATTCTTGATCTGCAAAAGCTGGGTGTTGGCCTCTTCTGAGTTAGTGTACAGTGTCCTGTCTAGTAATTGAATCACACAGAGATTCAAAGTCCGATCCGTGTCCAGCACTGTCGCGCTCGCTTGATGCAGGCTCGCCTGAATCTCGCTCGCTTAACATATGCTCACTTGTAGTCGACCTGTCTAGATCTGCAGATCCTTCTGCACATTTCTCAGCGCCTACTGGTACTACTGCTCAAACTGGGTCCATAATTCTGTTGTAGTATCCCGGACCTTGTCACCAATTTCGTCTAAGTCCCCTTTAGTGAGGACTAATGGATCCACATGGGTGGATCTAGTTGTCTTGTGTTTCTTTCACGGCCCCAAGGTTGTCTGCATTGTTCTTTTTCTTCCCACGAAGGGGGTTCCCTACTCCACACCCCCACTCCCTTCTACTTCTGAACCTTCTTGGTCCTATGTGTGCTGAGAGTCAGACTCCTCAACATCGATTGTGGTTTCTTGGGTTGCTTGCTCTTTGTCAGCAACTGCCTTGGCAACAACTTCCTTAGCTGTAACCTCTTTCCGCTGCGCAACTTTCTCCTGGGCTGTAGTCTTCTGGGCTTCCTTTTGTGTCTCTACTATTGATGTCTACATGGTAGCACCTTCTGCTGCCTTGCTCGTTCCTGTGCCTAGATCTGATGGGTAAAGGCACTCTCTTGTCCATTTACCTACAACGTTTGCGACATCTGCCTCGCTAACAAGATAAGACAACTTATGCAATCTTCTTCGGATCCCTTCTGGAGCGAACAGAGACATTATGAAAGTCAGCCTTGAAGTCGACATAAGGCTCATACTACTCATATAAGGTAGGTGACAACCTTGGCCTTTGGCTGATCACCATGCGTAGATCCATCTCCACTAGCACCCAGAACATCTTGGTCTCTGTGACCCGCATAGGGTCCTTCGTTGCCTAGAGCGAAGTGAACTTCGCTGCCTCCGGGAGGTCAGATTCTTGGGGAGGAAACTGGCTGTCCTCCGACGTCCTCCATGCTACTAATGCAATTAATAATAGTAACCAGGCATAATGAAATGCCTTGCCCTCATCCTGGGCCTCCCGACAGTTCTCCAAGAACTCTTTGCATAGGTACTGAGCCCAGTTGTACTAGACTTCTTTGGCACACTGCACAACTAATGAGATCACGGGCGCTATAACCTCATCCGCGCGACACTGCAACATGATCTTGCAGGCTAATATTTGCGCGACGAATTGCACCACAGGGTCTGTAATGGAGCGGATGGAATATTTTCACGACTTTTTAACCAACCCGAACTCGTTCTTCATCTGATCTGCGAGTTGCTTCTCCTTCGTTTTACCTACAAATGCTTATGCTGGATCCACACCTTGATAGGGAAACACGGTAATCCAATGGATCAACATATCAATAATTGAGATGGGTTCTCCTAGCCAGAGACACCCATTGTGCACCAAGGTGAGTAACTATCGGACACATACAATGTTAATGATGGTGCGACTGAAGTGCGACACCCATAGCATGTTCAGGAGGCCTGCTTTCTCAACACCCGTGACCCACTTCATAGGTTCCAATCTCGTAACCCCGGTTTCCTCATAATAGATTTTTGATAGATATTTGGCCGATGCAAGCTGAGGGAATTTTTCATGATCTCCCAAATCTCAATCCTCCAGCTTGGGCGTCGGAAAGCGGCCCAACATTGCACCCTGAAACACCACCTTTTCTGGCAGCAGTAGTGTAGAGACCATACATTTGGCATTGTTCGGGTCCTTAGGTACCTTAGTTATGCCCTTGTGCAATGGGATATACTTTGGGAGTTGAGTCATAGACTCATCCTCCTCGGCATCCATCTCCTTGATGCTGCCACATAGTTATTCTTCATCCAAATCAAGGGGCTCATGTGGCTGATGCGCTCTGTCCATCATCCATTTTTGGTGGATTTTTGTGGGAATTTTTCGCGGTGATTGCCTCACCAGAACCTACTGTGGTTTTTTCTATTTCTTGTCAGTTGCAGAGGGCTTAGGCCTAGGATATCTCGACGCCATAGTCGGAATTTCCGTAGGAACAAAGGGTGTTGCTTCAACTGAAGGTGCGGCTTCAGACGGCATTGCTTCTATTGCGAGGGCAGTTGTAGTCATGTTTGCTATAAATTCCTTACGAAAATATTTGAGGACGTTAGCCAGTCTAGGTCTTGAGAAGAGTTCTTCCCAATTTGGCTCGGACATATAGTTCAACTCTTAGTGCAACACAAGGAAAAAAAGCTCAAAATCAATTCTCAGGATGTAAAGTGTTCTAATGCGGGGCAACATGCTAGATTTATAGGTGAATTCAAATTTGAATTCAACTGTTCCCTCCATATTTCTATCATTAATGCATCTTTGGCAGTAGATTTCCAAAGACATGCCCCATAAATGTGCCTTCCCCGCTCCTCCTAATGGAAAATTTTCCATCCAATCATCTACAATGCTTCCTATTAGGGTCCTACAATTTGTAGGATCAAATGATGATTGAATAATTTCTTTCAGTATTTCAGATTGTAAATAATATTGCATACTGCAAATGATTTTCATAAAAAGATAGAAAAATGAAAATAAAAAATGAAAAGAGGGTATAAATAGAAAAAATAGAAAAAAATAGAAATAGAAAAAGAAATGATAAAAGAACCCCACAAGAAATGAATAAATATGAAAGTGATGCCAGTTGAAGTGCCATTGATAGTCCAATAATTTTGTAATAATAAATTCAAGAAATTGTGTGTAGCTTGTTTAAAATGTCACAATATTTATTTTTGTTTGAAATATACAGTTTAATCATGTTCAAGAAAATTTCAATTTATGTCAATTAGATTAGAGTGAATAACTTAACCAAATAGTATAATCTTGGCTGGGACTAGATAGGTAGAAAGGTGAATAAATTAATCCAACAATTTAATTTGGATTAATGCAGTTGGTAGATTAATTTTGTTGTTTGAAAAGATGTTTTTAGTCCTTTAAAAAATGGCAAAATAAATCAAGGTTTGCACTTTTATATACACCCTAATTGGTTTAGTTAGATCACTTTAGGAAAAAATGAAATTTATTGCATAAAGAGCTTTTTGTAATATGTTGATTTGTCCAAAGTTGGACATTAGTCTAAAGAGATATTTGCCCGAGATATGATGTGGGACCGCTGACATTAAACTATGCACACCTCCCCGCACCCGATCATGATCCCATTTTAATCCAACAGCTCTAAAGCCTTTTCGGACCCCCCGCTATATTTCTCTTTAACAACATGGGGGGGGGGTCCGAAAAGCGGTTTCCCTGCCGCTACGTGTCCTTCCCTCATGATTTCGAAACACCCCCCCCCCCCCCCCCCCAAATAATACCATAAACTACTTTGATTCCCATCTGAAAGCTATTTTCCCTGCTCCCGCATTCTCGCCAACGGTCACCCGCCACGTATCCCTTTCTCCTATCACTTCTCGGCAACAACCCCATGCCTCCATTCACCTATCCCTTGGCGCCACGTTGACGACCATTACATTTTTCCATTGCAGTGCCCTCCTGTTGCCTCTGTCCCATCGCTGAGTAAATGCCCTTGAACATCCGTTTATCCAACGATCCCACTCTGATTATGAACTATAAAGCTCCATTTTCTCCCACAATCACAACCTTTTGTCGCTTTCCTACTATTACATTGCTCCTGCCCTTTATTTTTTTCCTATCAGTGACTGCCCATAAAATAATTCCCTCTAAGTTTTCCTACGAAATTAACAGTGACTTCAACAGGAGAGGAAGCAGACCTTCTGCTGAAACAAATGAATTTCCCTCTTAGCTTTACATGGTCTTATGACCCCTTTGGGTAATTTCGAAGTTAAGTGTGGAACAGAAGGCAACTCCCTATGTGCATACCCAAAAACCAGAAATAGAGAAGTACATGAACCGACACAATTGGGTAGAGAACACATTGTAAGAGGCCAAAGAGCATGTGCTTCCTAGAATTGCCTCAGAGACTCCTATACCCAGAGAAAATACTGAGAAGAGACCGAGAGAGGAGGACTCTCCTTCAGTCACAGAAGTCTCAGCGAAAGAATTCAATATCTATATAAAGAAGATTAAGATAGGTTCTAAGATAGACTTCCTACTATTGGAGGAAACACAGGGTGCCATTGTACTCTCCAGACTTCAAACTTTGAAGTTTGACAACAGTACCACTGATTCTCCATCATCTTCGACTACTAAAGAGACTCCAGCTACAACACCTCATAGAATAGAGACATTCACAAAACAAAAGCAACTAGATATTTTCCAAAAATATAAAGAAATTAAACACTAGAATGAAGCCCTTCATGACAACATCTCCTCAATTTAGGAAGCAATCTTCCTCAATCCAACATAGGCTCATTTCAACCTATGACACAGAAAAAGGAAGAATGCATATGCCATTCTTACAGGCACAGGTTCCACAACCAAAATCAACAGCTGACTTCAAGTAGACTACCTTTGAGTTTGAGGCAAAGGATGTTCACCCTTTGGATCAAATGGATATGCACAAGAAATAGGAGAAATGGTCTACTCAACCTTTACACAGACTGCCCACACTGCTTCCAAACTACAACTTTCTTTGAACAATGTTCAATCTCATCTTAAACTGGAGAAAGTTTCCTCTCTTGATAAAGACAACATAATTAAACATTTGGAGGAAATGGTGATCAAAACAAGTTTTGATCTTGGCAATTCAAAAGCCATGGAAGAAATTATTAAGAAGAAGAATGATGACATTGTTATCACTCAGGTTGTTCCCTTTGACTCCTAAGGGAATACGACCGAGGTAACCACATACCAATCTTTGGATTGCAGGTCCTAGCCTACCTGCAATCAGAGAGGGCTCTCTCTTTATGATTTAGCTTTGTTTTGGGGTGATTTTAGGCTAGTTATGATGTGCAGGGATTTTCTTTGAGTTTGGTGGGATGGGTGATGTTTTCAAACAGAGATGGCATGCAAAGTGTGAGAATTTTAGACCATTGGGCATGGAGTCAATGAATATGAACTGTCGGGTGTGTTTTCTTTGATAAAAGAGAGGAATACAGAGCAGGATAGCTAAACATGGAACAATATTCAAAACTATAATTAAGATGAAATGGAGGTCAGAGAATGAAAGGCAATTAAGAATCTTTCATTCAGCTAATAGAGGGAAAGTGAATGAATAATATCTAGGAGCAATGAAGGATTCCTAAACAACATTCAGAAATGAGGGAACTAGCGTAAACATGATCAATGAAGTATACATATTCATGACTAATTCTGAAGAAAACATAGAGAAATCACAGAAATTGAGCACAGAGTACAACTAAGTAACATCTAAGCTATTCTTCTTTCCTGCAATCTAGATCATGATACATAGATAATATACTAAACATAGAAACTGAAAACAGAGGTAAGAAAGATTTATTGAACCATGAGGAAGCACGAGAATTCCATATTTTTCTCTTCAGCCATTAAAACCACAACCAACCAGTTCAAAAGCAAACATTCCAGCAATCTTTGATCATAAAAGTTCCCAGGCTTAGAGCGCAAGTCTAGAATGACTTAATCAACCAACCAACCAACCCTTAAAACATTGTTTGGGGAGGTATTTATAAGAAAAATATCTACAAAACAGATCTGATAAAAGATCTCGGGAAATCACTGCGATTAACCTAACTTCTACTGCAAGTAAAGAAAAAATATCTATCTACTGCTGCGCTGGAGGCAACTCCTTCAAAGATGAGGCTATGGGCGTCCTTTGTAGCTTTGTGCTGTCTATCTGCAATAACTGTTCCTCGGCTTTTGATCTGTTCCTTTTAGCCGGCTTCAATGTTCATCGATCCTGATTAGATTTAGCTTTTAATAGCCTTTAACTCTGTACTGATACTCTTTGACTTTGTTGGATGTTCTTTAATGTTCCTTTGATGTGGCTTTAATTCTCCACTGATATTCTTTAACTGATACTCTTTAACGCTCCGCTGATACACTTTTCGCTAAATCGGGACTCTTTTGCCCCACTGATACACTTTAACTCTGCTAAATCGCCCTTGCCTACCACTTTATGGCAAAAAAGAGCTGCTGCGGTGCTTTCTGCGGACTTTGGAAGGTCTATCGGCGCTGGACGATCAAAATACCATCAAAAAAGGAGTAAAAACTGCATAATATAGGAGGATTTGTGGACTGGTAGCTTGTGCTGAGGCCGTGCTCGTTGTCCGGAGCAAATTTGGGCCGAGGCAATAAAAAATGGTGAAGAAATGACTAAGCTTTCTTTGAACTAGAAACGCGCGCGGGCGTAGATTGAGAAATATGAGGAAAATGGCCTTTTTACCTTTATTAGGAAAAAACACTTTACACAGGAAATTTGAGCTTTGCGGGGGCGGGAGCAATCACTGTAGTAGGGAATATATCAGGGCTGTTGGATCTAGCGAGAGCAGATCCAATGGCTGCGATTAGATCGCAATATCACATCGGAAGGGGTCATGGGGGCAAAGGCTTTATATATAAGCGATGGAGCGATGGGATATGGGCCGTTAGATGAAAGGGGGATCAGACAGCTGACGCGCAATCGGCATATCGCGTCGGCAGAGGGCAAGAGGTCGGGACTTATATATATGCGATAGTGAAATGGGGGCTTGCGATAGCGATATCACTTTCGGGTGCGATAGCGATATTGCATTGGAGAATGGATCAGAGGGATGAATTGGGGCACATATATGTTGCGATACGCGATTGCGAAATCGCAATCGGCGGGATTGATATCGGGGAAACCACATAAGGGGGCCAACAATGCAACTGCTACCTCTAACTGCGATATCGCGTCAGAGGGGGATAAATGAGATCGAAGGAGGGTTTTTTGAAAGTCGGAAGAGGTTTTTAATGCATCGGAAGGGGTCCAAATGCATAGGAAGAGGGCTCTTACTAAGTTTCAAGTAAACTTAGTAATTCCCAAAGCATTATTTATGGTTATATTTCAACCAAAGGAGGGGATATGTATATATGGGGGATTTTATCATATTTTTAATAAGGGGAGGGGAAATCACGGGATTTATATACTAAAGTTAGAAGTTAATATGAATTTTGAGAAGAAGGCGCTAAGTATAAGAAACTTAGACTTTTGAAGGGAAAAAGGACTTATAGAAGAAATATGAGCACCTTTAAGAAAAGTAGATCTTTACTTAAGCAAATGTTGTGGAATATGATGAATCTTAGAGATATTGAGCAGATCTTAACATCTTTAAGGGAAATTAGTGAATGATTTGGGGAAAAGGTAGAAGGGGAAGTTAGTCATGCCTCCCTTGAGCTGCTCCAAGGGAAAAATTTCCTTGCACTTGTGATCTGAAGTAGATTTAACACTTTTGAAAAACAAAATCGATCATAAATCTTCATTCTGCAACCTCAAAACTGCCTACCCAGCCTACTTACCTAACATTTTTTCTTCTCCTTGTTTGGGTGCACTTGAACTAGTAGACCCAACTTTTCTTCTTTTCTTTTGGCTATCCTCCTATCTAAATCTATCCTTATTTCTTCCAGGGGCTCAGATTAAGCTGTTGAGCACCTGTGATTCTCTACCTATCTAACAATCTACCAGGATTAAACAGTTTGGACAGATTTTTATTCTTTATCTCTAAAACAAGCAATTTAAACCTAGAGAGGCCAAGATTAAGTTGTTTGGCCTTCCCTTAACTGTGAAAATCTTCAAAAATGAAATAGTTGTTAAAAAATGGAATATAGTAGTGGCACTTGAGCTAGCACACTTTCGTGGCCTCTTGATTGGGGTTCATTTCTTTCATTTTTTTCTTTGGCCCATTCATTCTTCTTTTTTGCCCTTTGATTTTTCTTTTAGGGCATACCCTCTTTACATTTTTAAAATTTTTGATTTTCTTTGGAAATATGGAACCTTTGCAGCATGAAAAAGATGACATATTTTGAATTTAAACAGTCAATCATGAAATATGAAACCTATTGTATAGGAGGCTAACAATGGCTCCACATGGGGATGGTTTTTCCAGATGAAAAGCCAAGAACAACAGGTCAGAATGCCTTGGTCTTCAACTGTTGCTGTAATCTGAAAACTTCCTTCTCTTGGATGCTTTTGACTGAATTCTTGTAAGCTGTTATACTTTTGAGCTGTATTGCAGAAAAATTACAGCTTTGCTTCTTGCCTTCTGAGTGCTTATAAACATATTCAAATATGCCTGAGCTCTTTCTTTGAGGTAAATTCAAAACAACAATCGGAATGGTCTGACTACAGTGAGAAATTGATGACCAAGGCTAAAGAAAATTCCAAAGTTACAGGAGGAAGAATTAGTATGACTCGAAAAACATTCTTGGAAGCATTGGCATATGACCTGGACATTTAGTATGAAAATAAACACATTCATTTCCAAACCAACATTTGCTAAATATACTGAAGTGGATGAGGGTTACAAAAAGGTCTTGAAGACAAGAATCCTGAGTGAGCAATGTTGGGATAAGTTATGCGAATTACTAGAGTAAGCAGAGGATTTGGTTGTACAACTCAGCATCAACAACACAACATGATTCGAAGGGCCAAACAGTCAGCAAACCCACAGATTTAGTGCCAACACTTTAGACAATTCAAATTTTCCTAAATTTTTGTAATAAGTTAGATAGATTCTGTTTAGGAATTCCTAAATACATCCTAGTCGGTTTTGACAAGATTTTTTTATAAATATCTTATAAATACTTCTCTTTTAGAATTATCAAGGGTTGATTACTGTGTGGATATTTACATTCTAGAACACTATTGCACTATTTTCATTTGATGGGTTGATTAGTGATAAAAATGACATTCTTCACATGATTCATGTGTTAGACTATTTGGTGATGTGCTTCTCTCACTGTTAATGTTTTACTACTTTGTTTCCATGCTTATGTTTTATGAAATCTGAATTATTTTACAGAAAATTGATGAATAGAATTTGTTGAAAAACACACTCTGCTTCCGGCTGTAGATAATTTCCATGTTTTCCTCTGATATCATGTTAAGGAATTCTTAATTTCTCTTTAACTTCTATTGAAATTATATATGTTCTTCCATTCCATTTCACTTAAATATAAAGGATCCAATTAGTTTAGCTATCTTGCCCTGTGAAACTCCTTTCTAAAAGCTGAAACATACCCCTTTTAAACTGTAGACTCCATAACCCAATGGAAGGTTCAGACACTTAATCAACCAATCAATTTAAAACCAAACTTCGAACACTCATAACTATCCTAATATCTAATACAAAAAAGTTAAATCTCACATAGAAAGCCCTCTCTAACGCTGGCAGGGCTAGATCCCAGCGTCCAAAGTGGTTTGTGGTTACCTTTGTGATTTTCTTCTGCAACCTTGGAAAGTTATAGAGTGCTAACACTTCCAACTGCTATTTTTTGACTAAACTACATGATGCCATCCTTTGTGGCGCAGCTTCCCTCAGCGCCCTTCTTTCTTCCATTATGCGAGCCTCTTACTTTGTTGTTCCCATTTTTGGGCAGTGTAGTTGATAGTCTCGTACTTCCTTGCAGCTGCCTGGGGTACTAAGACTATCCCACCATCATACAATCATTGCGCAGGGGAGACATCACCCTTGTATAACTTCAATCGATTGCCATTGACTTCCTGGAAACAATTCTCCATTCAGCTTTTTGAACTGAACTGTACCGCAATCTGTAATTTCTTTTATCACATAAGGTCCAAGCCAATGCATTTGAAACTTTCCAGGAAATTTCGTAAATTTGTTGTCATATAATAATACCAAATCATTAACCTAGAAGGTGCGCTGCTTTATATGTCGATCATGCCATGCATTTTCACGCTTCTTTTGCACTTGTTGGCGAAATCATTCTAAAAACCGATCCTCCAATTCCATCAGCTGCACGAGACATTCCTCCATAGTATTGCGATCAGCCATATCGGTCAGTGCTGCAATCCGCAAACTCGACACAATATATTCCATGGGCATCACAACCTCCTGCCCATAGACCAACCTGAAAGGGGTTTGGCCTGTCAACTTTTTACAAGTGGTTCTATACGCCCACAGGATTGTTGGTATGCGCACATCCTAGTCATTTCGCTTTGCGTTGCAAACCTTCGTTAAAGTGCTTTCTAGGATTTTATTGAAAGCTTCTTCTATACCATTAACTTGAGGGTGGTAGGGTGTACTATTCTAATGATAAACCTAGAATTCTTCAAGCATCGCGAAAATCACTTCATTTAAGAAGTGTGTGCCCCTATCACTCATTAATATCATAGGGCAGCCAAATCGGGACAAGATAGACTCAAAAATAAACTTCGCAATGGTATCTGCACTACAGTCCTTTATTGGTTACACTTCCTCCCATCACATCAAGTATTCAACTATAGTAATAATACATCGCACTCCGGTCTTTTTTCTTGGTGGTTGGATCGGATCCACAAAATCAATCACCCATTTATCGAACACTTGCAAATTTATCTATGGATTTAAGGGCAATTCGTCCCTCTGCGATGATCTCCCCGTCCTTTGGAAAGCATTGCATGCCCTACAATACGCTTTAGAATCCTTATGCACTGTTGGCCATCAAAGTTCTGTGCACATGATCTTCTATGCTGTCGCTCGACCTGCATAATGTCCTCCCACCACTCCTCCATGTGCTTCTGTGAGGATGCTTGGTCGTTCAAACTTTGGAACATATCGGCGCAGTACTTCATCAGATCCCATTTTATATAAGTGTCTAATTATAAGTCAGCTGCGCAAAACACCAACTCTTTCTTGTGCTGTGTAGAATATCTTTCTAGGGTTGTGCCAATTGTCAAAAAATGGATTATATCAGCAAAGTGATCATCTGCGACACAAACCACAAAGTGCTGTGCATCAGACAACCCTTCTTCTGAACTACTAGGTTCATCATGAGCCTTAATCCGGGATAGATGATTAGGACAACAGTCAATCGTCCAAGCTTCACAATCACCTCAAAATCATACTCATGAAAGAGCAACAACCATCTGCAAATCTCCCCCCCAACACAGGCTTATTAACTAGGTATTTTAGAGCATGATGGTTTGTATACATATTGAAGTGCGTGCTTAACAGATAGTGCCAAAATTTCTGTAGTGCGTACACCATTGCCAGTCCTTCGCGCTCTGTAGTTGAGTAGTTATTCTCAGCGTTTAACAATTTCCTACTCACAAATTCTATATGATGAACAATATCACATTCACCTGGTTGGGTAAACACCACACTTAGTGCAATACAAGAAGTGTCCACATGAACATGAAACTCCTTTTTCCAATCCGGGAACACTAGAATTGGCGCGGTGACCATTTTCTCCTTCAAAATGTCTAAACTTCTCTGACACCCTTCATCCCAGCAGAATGTCACATCCTTCTTCAACAGTTTCTCCATTGGCACAATGATTTGTGCATATGCTTTGATAAACTTTCTATAATACCCTGTATGGCCCAGTATCACACATAGTATGGCGATCTGATGTCTGTGACAGGTATCCAACATAAGGCGTAAACTTGCAACGTGGCACTTTACCAACCCAAATACAATCTAATCATCAAAGTAGACTTCTAAGAACTTATGGATAAATTCCTTAAAATATGCAATTACTACCCTTGAGAAGATCGAAGGTGCATTCTTCAGTCTAAATGGCATTACTGTGTATTGAAAACACCCCCATTCCGTCGGGAAGGTGGTCTTATGTGATCCTCCAGTGCGTTCTTGATTTGATAGTAACCTGAGAACCCATTAGTGAATGAGTAGGTTTCCTTCCCTCCAACATTCTCCAGAACTTCATCTGTAAACAACATTCGAAACTGGTCATGGAGGCATGCATCATTGAGCTTCCTCAGATCTATGCATATCCAAATTTCATCCTGTTGCTTCTTTCCCTGCACTACCATAGGACTTACCCAGTCTGATTTCACCACAAGATTAATGATCCCAACCTCTAACATTTTTTCCAACTCTTTGTGCACCTTTTCCTTATATTTGGGATTTAAATGGTAGGGTCGTTATTTTACAGGCTTCATGTTTGGCTTCAAATTAATCTTCATCACGCCCAGGTCCCCTACTATCCCCTTCAGATCTGAGAACTTGGTGGGAAACAAGTCGTGGTATTCGTGTAGAAGTTCTGTGACCTTATCAAATTTACACTGATCCCAGCAGTCGCATATTTTCACAAACTTCGGTTGTGCGTCCGATCCAATGTTTACCTGTCTAGTCTTAAATGACTCTTTTATGTCAGGAATTGTTGCTTTGGGTCCTTCAACTTCGCGCTGTTCCATAGATTTCGGGATGTTGATATTTCTAGGGTCATCTTCTTCTTCTTCTGCGGTCATGTTATAACATTCCAACGCATGGCGCAATTGCGTATTCCAGTTTGGTTGAACCCATTCTACTAGTTCGTCAGGAATTCTAATGATTGCAACCTTAATTTCTTGGAGCACCTCATCAATTCATTCAAAGCCATCCTCAAAGCTGAAGGTTAGCGGGAAAATTTCCCTCAAGATAGCCCACTCGGCCGTCCCATGGCGCAACTTAGTTTCCAGGTACTAGTTCATCAGAATGGTATCCAAAATTTGACAAAAGACGTGCATCCATTCAGGTTGAGGTTCCTCTCCCCAAGCTTTAGTCCACTGCGCCAAATGCTCACGTGGATCATATTTTACTGTATATTTCTCCGTCATATAGGTATTTGCATACCTGAAACTAAGCTCCATCATTCACATGTATTCTTTCCAATCAGTGAAGCTATCGTTATGTGTACCCCACTAACCAACAGGCGTAGCGCGCAACGCCAGATCTAGTTCCTGGAACAGATGCTCTTCTGGCACCTCCCTTTCAAACTTATCCAAAAATAAGTTAACATCATCTAAACCATCATAATGAGGTAGATTTCGTACCTTCGTGGATATGCAGCGAAGTGATTTTGTCAACATGTTGTAGCACATCGAGGAGATTTTGTGTAATCTGTTCTGCCAATGCCCAAGTTCTTTGTCGGAATCTAAGGTGCAAGAGCTATCTTTATCCCATGTAATTTGTCCATCTGTTGTAGGATTGATCCAATCCTCATCACACACAATGATATTATATATCTGATCCAGATCATCCTCTTCTTCATAATCACAAACTGGTTCTGTGTATTGCACACCTTTAGTTGGATATAATGGAACAATTACTCGGAGCACATTCTTTTCAAATGTCATTCTGCATTTCTTAAGATTAATGAATGCATCCATGTCGAAGGCCCAGTCAATTCTTAATAGCGCAGGGTAAGGATTACTATAGTCCACTATCTCTATCACTTCAAAGTTGGCCAGGGCGCTCGCTCCTTCAATATCCACCATAACCCATACATGCGCCCCATAGGAATGATATTTTGTTGATTTACCATGCGTACCTGGATAGGAGATCACTGTCGCATAGGTCTTCCCATTCTCTCCCAAGTCTGTTTTGGTAGTACATTCGCATCAGATCCTAGATCGAGAATTACCTAATTCTTTTCATGCTCTTCGATCTGCGCAGTTAGCTTCATTTCACGACCTGTTCGTTTCTTTTTATTTCCCACTTTTTGCACTGCACACTATTCTAGAAGAGTCTTAGCCTTACCTATATAGTTATGAATTAACTCTTGGATCCATTCTACCACATTTCTATCCCATAACAACTTTATACAAGTCTTTAGAAATGGTGTAGGGTAAAAACCCACACATAGCCACAGTATGCGTAAAAATGCATAAACAAATTTGCCCCAGGTATTTGACTCTCCAGAGAGTCAAATCTACAACCATAAATGGTTAAGGCCCTCTTAATCAACAGTTCCTTTTTATCGGAACACAATCACCCCGCTTAAACCTCTAATCGAGACTATTATCAATCCTCACACCTTCTTATAAGCCTTCGTTACCCCTTAACCACATATATATAACCTTTCCCTTCATTACATGGTTAAACAACACTTATTGCATAAAAACCCTTCCATCGTTGGACTTATATATAAGATCCCATATATCGCGCTACTTCCTTCAAGACTCATTTACAAAGGAAAAAATGCAATACACATCATTCCACCTCGGTACGGTCTTTGCACAGACCCCGAGGTTAACCTCATCGCAATCGGCCATCGTTATTTCTATGGTATCACCACATATGTGCCATATCACTCGTTCTCCTCCGATATGCGATTATCAGGAGCATTCATATAACGCATAAGCCTTAAAAGGCTCGGGAAACACTTTTGAAAAATACAAAGAATATGTGGAATTACATGAAACCTCGCTCCAAACACATATAGCAAATTTCAAATACTATGCACCGGCATATATGATTATTGTCGGGTCCGCTCATCACTGGACTCTCTACCACGCCACTCCTCCGATCTCCAATTCACCGACACTTCTGAACTCCGATCGACTATTGCTATATCGGGGGTTCGCGATATCGCAATATCGCTATCAGCCCTTCGCTATGCACCTTTGCCAACCTTTTACTTCCTCCAAAATGCAATTATGATTTAAATAATGACCGTTGATTTGGTCCCGATCTAATGGTCCACGACCAATCAACAGTCGCTTGCTGATTTCGATGCCTCCAAAAGGATTCTGTCGATGCGATACGATCTGGACCGTTGAGCTCATAGATCTAACGACTCCTGAGTGATTAACACTTCACTTCTTCGCTCGTACCTTTACTTAGTTTTTACACCATTTCTAATGGTTTCCACGGTTCTTTTTGGTTCTTCAGAGGTTCTTCCTCCTTCGCTGTTTCGCTGCGACTCTTCCTCCTGGCTTCACTTCGCATGCTCCTCTAATTGCTGTCACTTCAAAGCAACTATTGATCCTTCAAGTGGATCAATAGGATTTCTCCGAATTGTTCTTCTTCTTTGCGCATCCTTCAAACTCTGCCTTCTTCTTCCACAACTCTGCTTCCTCTGAGTTGGGCTCCATAGCGAATTATTGCTTTGCAACTCCTCTACAAAGCTAACTTTGTCTCTTCACTTGGATTCAATGATCCCTTTATGATTCCTCTGAATCATTTTGCTCCTACACGTGTTCCACTTAACTCTGTCTGCAACCCCCTGTTACAGAACCTACAATTTCACATAAAATCCAACACTCGAAACACGCATTCCACTCAGAATTGAGATGATATTATTAATAATATAAACAATGGTTACAGAATGAGGTCTCTGTGCCTCACACATGGTCTGTTCTTCAATATTGTGGCCTCCCTCTTTTGACTTTGCCCATAGGCTTACATATATGCTAGGAGTTTTGTTGAACTATCCTAGTTCAACTCCTATATCTACTAAACCGACTCCTAAATCCTCTGTCCACTATGTCCACTTCTAATTAATTCCTAAAAGCTCTCTCTCATCCTCGAATCATGCAACTGTTTAAGAGTTATAGTTGACTTTGGATTGTTTTGGCATTACTGCCCACTCATGTTATCATTTATTCGAGAGCACTTACAATTTCCTCCCATTATCTAATTAAATCACTAAAAGGCCTAAATTTCATTAACTTGAAACTTAGGAAAACTACTTCCTAAAAATACATGACCCCTTATGTCTACTTAATTACAATGATTTCCTCCTGGGTTTAATGCTCCTGCATCAGACTGCCAAAGTAGAAAATATTCATGATCTCCTGATCGTGTGTCTTCTGGTCTTGGTCTTCCTAGGTCCCACACTTTGTTCTGTAACTGTCCACATGCCTTGTTCCCTTGTTGCTGCTGCACTTCTGCTGTCTTTTTCTCCATTTTCTTCTTCTTGTCAAATCAGGTTCAAGTTCTGATTGATCTTGCTTGTTGCTGCTACCATTTTCCTCCATTTGGACTACTTCACCATCAGTTGCCACATTTCTTCAATCTCTGTCTCCTGTACATCTTTGGACTGGTCCATATTCTGCTTCATATTTCTACCTCCTTCTCTTTGTTTCAGGTTGTTGTTGCTGTCCACTAATTCTTTAAACTGCTGCTGGTTACTTTCTCTTTGTAGTTGTTGGTTTACTTTTTATTCTTCTTTTGAAATTGATCCAACTTTTGCCTTGCTTGCTATGACTTCTATGCTGACTCTTGCTTTGCTTGCTTCAACCTTTGCCTTGGTTTCTTTGCTGACTGCCTCCCTATCATCCTTACCCTCTTTCATGATTGAATCGTGACTGTTCAACACTTTCTCCAGCAAATTAATATCCTTGCTCCATGGATTAAATTCTTCCACAGAATCTCCTTCTTTCATCTTTAAGTGGCTTAGCTGTGCCAAATCTCCTCCAACATTTGCAACAAAACTTGCACTCAAAAAACACTTGTTAAAATTAAAAACACAAGGCTGTTGTGCCTTGTTTTCCTTTGGTAACCATTCAATTTGTTGCACTGTTTCTTCCTCCACTGTCAGCACATCAGTATGCTGATTTGAACTCTCAAATGAATTCATGAGACTGTCCATTAGTCTCTCTTCCATACCATATTCTTCAATGATATCTCTATGCTTTTGTCCACTATAGTGAACTCCTTCTTTTGCAGTGTCAATCTGTGAAACTCTCGTTATCACCTCCTTTCTCTTGTGACTGTCATTCATGACAATTATTTTGTCTTCCTTCTTCAACAATCTCTCTTGAACATCTATCCTCTATCTTTCCTACTCCCTTCTTTGAAAATCTAATTTTCTATATAACTCAACAATTTCAATTGGAGTAGATTTTGGAAATTTCACATAGTTCTCCATACCTTCCTTTGTTATGGATATATCATCAGATATCCTTTCTCCCTTTGCTAAGTCTTTTCCATAAACTTCTTCTTCCTTAACATCTTTCAATAGATTTCCTTCTTCTTCAGTAACTGTCTCAACAACTTCCATGGCTATTTCCATTGTGCCTATCATTATGATGAATTGATGATCTTTTACTATGTTTTCAGCTAACATAGTCTTTTCTTCTTCAGTACATTTTATCTTGTTGTCCCTCTGTAACTCTTTCCCCAGAGTTATCCTTGTTTCACCATCTGCATTAGCATTCTCATGTATTTGTTTTTCATCAATAACATTAATCAAACTCATTTGATTACCTTTATGAGACAAAATTTCTTCATTCTTCATCAAAATAATATCTTGATTCCTTATTTCTATGACGGCTTCTATATACTCATCCATAGACATTTTCTTCTATATGCAGTCAAATTTCTCCTCTTCTGAAAAGTTTTCTTTGTCACCTTTTGCTTCTAGATCTTCATCTACTCTGAAGATATCTTCAAAAGGCTGCTTTTCTCCTGCAATATCTGCTATCATACACAAACTATCAGTTTTAAAAACATAAAACCCTGTGGTCTCACTAGATGCTTCAGCCATCATATCTCCTTGCTGTTCTAAATCCTTCATATGATTAAGAAATTCTTCGATTGTTTCCTCTTCAATCTCTTCAATCCCTTTACTTGGTTGCTTGATAACTTTCCCCTATTGCATATAAGACCTATTTTTGTGATCTTCTCCAAAAACAAAATTTAGATTATGCTTGTCTTCTTTCGCCTTTATGACAATAGCAGCAAATTTTCCTTCTTACATGTTTCATCTCTTGGCCTCACTTGAAGTTTCAGTCTTCAAGTCTTCATCTTCACTTTCTCCCAGAATTTCTCCATGTTCTGGTTCACAAATGTACTCTTCCATTTCCATTTCCAATTCAGCTTCCTTGAGTTTTCTCATCAACCACTTTACGTGCTTTTGCTGTAGCCTTCTCTGCATCTCATGCCATTCCACTGGCTTCTTGCTCAAGACCCAACCTTGTCTCTGGCTTTCCTCAAGCATTCTCCTTAATGCATTGAGTTGTTATTTTAATTCAGCAACCTCTTTGTCAATTTCTTCTTGACTCATCCTTTTTCCATTTGCTTTGGCATCCTTCTTCTCATATCCTATGTTGTGGCTTCTTTCTGAACCTCTGCTATGACTATCAGTAGTTATCTTCTTCTCTTATTTCTTCATGATCTCCTCACTCATCTGCAATAAGCCTCTGCTACAGTTAGTCCTCTTGGCTGCAATCTTACCTCACTAAGCTCTCTTCACTCAGTCTTTTGGTAAGCACGGTCCTCTATCTAGAACCTCCTCTTGAGCAACATATTTGCCCATTCTAGGCTTCTGCAATTTCTCATTCTTGCTTGAGCACACTTCAGCTGTCCTCTATGTCCAATCTCTTGTTGGATTCTTTAGGTTCACTGCCACTTCTCTTTTAGAGTATTCTCCTTATTCTGTCTTCAAGAACTCATTTGGTTCTCCTCTCACAGCTTCTCTTGCTGTCACCTATACATTAGTATAAAAACACACATTCTCAATTTAAAATAGAACATATTACCTCACCTTCAAGATATTAGCATGATCTTGTTTCACCCTTCTTCAGCACTTTGAATGGATTGTTCTTTGTTTTGTCCCTCAAGTCCTCTTTCCTTCAGAACTTGCATTAAGAAATATTTCTTTCTCTTTCCTTCAAGGAATCCTCTGTTCCTGCCTACTCCAAGCCTCTGCTGGAACTGCTACAATCTCCCACTATAGTCTCTATCATTCATCCATTTAACTTATGCACATTATCTTCTTCTGTGTGCAACCTCACTTTCACAGAAATCTTTCCTCGCCTGATTTCAATTCTACTCTGATACCACTAATGGTGCAGGGTGAAAACCCACACATACCCACAATATGCATAAAAATGCATAAACACAATTGCCCTAGGTATTTGACTCTCCAAAGAGTCAAATCTACAACCATAAATGGTTAAGGCCCTCTTAATTAGCAATTCCTTTTTATCGGAACACAATCACCCCGCTTAAACCTCCAATTGGGACTACTATCAATCCTCACGCCTTCTTATAAGCCTTCATTACCCCTTAACCACATGTATATAACCTTTCCCTTCATTACATGGTTAAACAACACTTATCACATAAAAACCCTTCCATCGTTGGACTTATATATAAGATCCCATATATTGCGCTACTTCCTTCAAGGCTCACTTACAAAGGAAAACATGCAATGCACATCATTCCGCCTCGGTACGGTCTTTGCACAGACCCCGAGGTTAACCTCATCACAATCGGCCATCATTATTTCCACGGTCTCACCACATATGTGCCATATCACCCCTTCTCCTCCGATATGCGACTATCAGGGAGCATTCATATAACACATAAGCCTTAAAAGGCTCAGACAACACTTTTGCGAAATACAAAGAATACGTGGAATTACACGAAACGCCACTCCAAACAAAGATAGCGGATTTCAAATTCTATGCACTCGCGTATATGATTATCGTCGGGTCTGCTCACCACTGGACTCTCTGCCACGTTACTCCTCTGATCTTTGATTCGCCGACACTTATGAACTCTAATTGGCTATTGCTATATCGGGGGTTCACGATATCACAATATCACTATTAGCCCTACGCTATGCATCGTTGCCAACCTTTTACCTCCTCCCAAATGCGATTGCGATTTAAATTGTGACTGTTGATCTGGTCTCGATCCAACAGTCCACGATCAATCGACAGTCGCTCATCGATTTCGATGCCTCCAAAAGGATTCTGCCAATGCAATACGATCTGGACCGATGATCTCACGGATCTAATGGCTCCTAAGTGATTAACACTTCACTTCTCCGCTCATACCTTTACCTAGTTTTTATGCCATTTCCAATGGTTTTTGCGGTTCTTTTGTGTTCTTCAGAGGTTCTTCCTCCTTCGCTGTTTTGCTGCGAGTCTTCCTCCTGGCTTCACTTCGCATGCTCCTCTAATTACTATCACTTCAAAAAAACTCTTGATCCTTCAAGTGGATCAATACGATTTCTCCGAATTGTTCTTCTTCTCTGCGTATCCTTCAAAATCTGCCTTCTGCTTCCACTGCTCCGCTTCCTCTGAGATAGGATCCTTAGCAAATTCTTGCTTTGCAACTCCTATCCAAAGCTAACTTTGTCTCTTCACTTGGATCCAATGATCCCTTTATGATTCCTTTGAATCATTTTGCTCCTCTGCGTGTTCCGCTTAACTTTGTCCGCAACCCCCTGTTACAGAACGTATGAGTTCACATAAAATCCAACACTCGAAACACGCATTCCACTCAGAATTGAGATGATTATATTAATAATATAAACAATGGTTACAGAATGAGGTCTCTGTGCCTCACACATAGGCCTGTTCTTCAATATTGTGGCCTCCCCCTTTTGACTCTGCCCGTAGGCTTACATATATGCCAGGAGTTCTGTTGAACTATCCTGGTTCGACTCCTATATCTACTGAACCGACTCCTAAATCCTCTGTCCACTATGTCCACTTCTAATTAATTCCTAAAATCTCTCTCTCATCCTTGAATCATTCAACTGTTTAAGAGTTATAGTTGACTTTGGACTCTTTTGACATTACTGCCCACTCATGTTCTCATTTATTCGAGAGCACTTACAATTTCCTCCCATTATCTAATTAAATCACTAAAAGGCCTAAATTTCATTAACTTGAAACTTAGGAAAACTACTTCCTAAAAATACATGATCCCTTATGTCTACTTAATTACAATGATTTCCTCCTGAGTTTAATGCTCCTGCATTAAGAAACGTAGCTAATAGCGAAGGATCTACATCTTGCGCTTCATTGTTTTCACCAGAATTTTCCTGATTGCCTGAGGTAGAGGCCTCTGCGAAGCTCTTTTTGGCTTCCATAAAGGTTTCCTTAGCCCAACTTAGATCGAATCCCACTTCCTTCTTGGTAGCCTTTCGCACCCATCGTTCAGTTTCCAGCTGCTTTCCTTTATCTTCTCTAGTGGCAATACCACTTCGCGTCACTATATTAATGTTAGACTCTTCTTCTCGAGGCTCCGCCCTCATCATCTGAATATTCTGCGTAGGTTCTTGAGCCTTTTTCTCATGCATCTTGGCTATTAGGACCGAACAATCTTCTATAACATGATCACATTGTCGGAAACAATGATAGGAGGGATGTGTTGGGTTCTGACAGTCACGTGCAAAATGACCTACATCTCCACAATTATAATAAATGACTTGTCCGTGACCCCTTCCAGCCCCTCCTCCTCATCCTATTCCTTGACCTTGGAATCCTCTGCGCACTGAACCCGTGGCCTGATCCTGAGGCCGATTTTCTACCTGCATTCTATATGTAGGGGTCTTCTCCATCATTAGTTTGTAGCTCTGGCAGTTTCTCTCATCATGCCCAACTGATTTACAAGAAATACAAAACAACTGTTGCAGAGTTTGCAAAAACTTTTGTAGGAGATGATAGTTGTCAGTCGTGTGCTTCCGAGCGATCTGACAAATAGTGTACCATAAGGCTACCCTCGTGCTAGGTCCAATGATATTTTCTGGCTTTAGCAGAACAAGACCTCCCCAAATGAGGTAACTTTGATAGACTGGACAGTGGTCCTTATCATGACCATGGCCTTTACATTTCAAGCACCAAACTTCTGTGCACGCCTTGGGCTGGACTTCCTTTCTCTTCTTAAGGCTTTGAAACTGCATGTGCAATCTCATTAGCTACGAATGAATTGCACCCATATATTCGTATCATACACTGGTGAAACTTCTAATCTCATGGCGATTTCCACAGCTTCTGCTTGCGTTCCTATTTTCTGCTGTGACAATGGTAATCTTAGATGAGGTAGGAGTGAAGCAATGTACTAGTCTCTATGCTAAGTATCTGTAATGTTCATATTAGCCTACTGAATCAAACATTTTAATCTTTGATCAAAGTCCCATGCAAACTTGTTTACCCGCTACTAAATCTCCTTAAGCTCTGTCACAGATTGGGCTTACGATTTGGGTTTCTTGAACTCATTGTTCAACACTTGCTGGGTTTCTAGCATAGTTGCGTTGGGTTTATTTGTGCAGAACTTGATGTACCAACTCAACGATCTGTTGTACAACGCTGTGATTAATTGCACTTTCTTCATATTGTCATCAATGATCTTTTGTGCTTTCCATATAGCATCTACGATGAACCAAAATTGTTCGGGGTCTTCAGCTCCCACACCCTTAAACACATGCATCTTCATTGTATTCACCATTTTAAATGATGGAGGTGGAGTCAAAGGTGTAGGTGTGTGAGGTGGAGTCGGAGACAGGGGTGGAGTGGATGGATGAGGTATCCCTGTGATACCTTGACTTATGATCTGTAGTGCTTCATGGTGTTCTCAGAATATTACCGTCGTCGTCACTATGAGATGATCCTAACAATGGACTGTATTCAAACCCTGATTCTTCATTCCTTCTGAATGCTCTCCCACTTTGCGTAGTTCCAAACATCAATTTAAAGGCACAATCCTCTTTTCACATAATAACATCTTAATCTAGGTCTTTAGAGATTTCAAGTACTTACCTCTTGGTCCCCTGAAGAACCTGTGCTCTGCTTCACCATAGTTGGTGGACGGGTCGATCATGAAATCAATGATGAATCCTCCCAGAATACGATTGATCTTGTGGTCAACGGCCCGCACGATGTTATTTTCTAAAGCCTCCAAGGGATTCACCAGTTCTGGGGTCTACACAATAGGACCGTTAAGCCTCCATGTACCTTGACTATTCCCTAATTTGGATAGCCACTTGTGCAATTCACAGGGGATAGAGAAGAATAATATTTCATGTTTGTCTGTGAATAGGTATCTATTCAACCACTCTTCCTTCAACAAGGGCATATCTTTATTCTCCTGGGCTACAAACACGTGCAACTTTCGGTCGATCCACTTTGCAATCTCTTTCTTTGTGGGGAACCACTTATCACACATTCCTTAGCAAGATCCTAGTCCCGACAACGGAACCATTTGTTGGCTTGATGGGGCCTGACCCAGGTTCAACGTTAGCTGCACCAACCAACAAAACCCTAAACTACTGGCCCTTTCGGCAGCAACCCACGTAGCGCAGGCTGCAGTCTCACCCGAAGCAGTATTGGGGGATGAAAGAACTAGGTTTCTGCATCTAGAGGTTTGTGTGATGGGTTCCTGTGTCTTCTAGGGATTAGTTCTGTCTTCACGAACCCTAACCCTTCCGAAATAGTTAATAACAATAAATCTTATACACAATAATTATATCTTCGCGAAGGTCATTAACTAGTCATAACATGCATAATTTATACTGATCTACCTCTTTCACGCATTAGATAAACAATTATTCATATAATTTCAGATACAGAGCGAAAACACAAAGTGTAGAAGTAAATACTGCTATGCTCTTAACCTGCAAAAAGATATCCAAATACAGAATATGCGAAGAAAGATACCCAGAACATAGAATAGTGAGAGACAACAACAAATATTTTATTATTCAGAAAGCAATGTTCACTGGCCTCTTCAAGGGGGAAACCTCCAATAGAGCAGAGCTCGATACAAAAATAATACACGATGCTCCTCGCAGGGAGTCTCTATCCTTTATATATGACTCATACATGCAGTACCATGGATCAATACCATGGGTTTTATTAATACCATCTATCTAATACCATGGCCCATTTGCAACTAATTGTGGTCCCGCCATTAATTGCGGGTTAATCACTTACAATTATTAATATGGTCTTTATTGACTCTTTACTATGACTCGATCCCACTACATAAATAAGGGGGTTAGGGTGGGACCCTAACATGCCCTCCCCCTTAAGAATAGCCTTGTCCTCAAGGCTGAAGCTGCAGAAAATGCTGAAGAATAGTGGCTGGTTCCCAAGTTGCATCTTCCGGAGAGGTGTCTTTCCACTTGACGAGAACTTCCCTAATCATGCGGCCACGCAGGTGCCTTTCTCGTGTGTCTAGGACTTGTTCAGGTTGGAGCCAGATTGACCCTTCCTCGTCCAATTCAGGTAGACTGGTTTGAATTCTGAAATTGTTCCCAATCACTTTCTTGAGGCATGAGACATGGAAAACTGGATGGATTTTTGTAGTAGGCGGCAAAGCCAGCTTGTAGGCTACTTCTCCAATGCGCTGAAGTACTTGATATGGTCCGTAGAATTTTGGAGATAGTTTCTGACAACCCTTTTCTTTGAGTGATGTTTGCTTATATGGTTGCAGCCTCAAAAAGACCTGATCCCCTTCTTGAAATTGGCGCTCTGAGCAATGCTGGTCTACTTGTTGCTTCATGTGGTTTTGAGCTTGATGAATATACTCTCAAAGATGGGCGAGCATGGTTGCGCGGTTTTGTAGGAGTTGATCCATTGCTTGTACCTTTGAGAACCCCTTGATATAAGAAGTAGGAGAAGGAGTGAGTTGACCATATACTGCTTCACAGGGAGTCATTTTAGTGGTGGCATGATAGTTGGTGTTATACAACCATTCAGCCAAAGGTAACCACTGTACCCAAAGGTGTTGCTTTTCTGAAGTGAAACACCTAAGGTAGGTTTCCAGACATTTGTTGACGACTTCAGTTTGACCCTGTTTGTGGATGATAAGAAGTACTGAGTTTTAGTTGGGTGCCTTGTAGCCTGAAGAGTTCCTGCCAAAAATTACTAGTGAAGATCGGGTCGCGATCGAACACAATAGAAGTGGGCATGCCATGCAATTTGAAGATCTGATCCATGAAAGATTGAGCGACCAAAGTCGGTGTAAATGGGTGGGGTAGGGCGTAGAAATGAGCATACTTCAAAAGTCTGTCCACAACCACCATGATGACTGAATTGTTTCCTAACTTTGTAAGACCTGTAATGAAATCCATAGAAACCTCCGTCCATATTGCTGCTGGGATAGGCAACGGTTGTAATGTGCCTGGTGCTTTGACGGTCTCCCCTTTGTGGCGTTGACAGACATCACATTCTGCTACAAAAGTAAGGATGTCCTTTTTCATGCCTGTCCAAAAAAATGATCTTCTGGTGCGAGCATACGTCTTCTGAAAGCTTGAATGTTCTACAATGGAGGATGAGTGCAATTCTGCCAAAATGCAACTTTTGAGGGTGGATGTTGGTGATATTACGACTTTGTCCCTATAGTGAAGAATCTCATCCTGCCACGAGTAGCCCTTGGTGGAATTTGGATCCGCCTGCAATTGAGAAATGAGTTGGGAGAGCCTGGGATGTGAAAACCATTCCCTGCGAGCCTCTTCAATCCATTCTAGAATGGGAAGGGAAATTGCTAATAGGGTACTTCCATCCTCAAATTGGCAAGATAATGCATCTGCTACACTATTTTCTTGTCCTTTCTTGTAAATGATCTCATAATCATATCCCAGCATTTTGGCGAGCCATTTATTTTGTTGTGGGGAGGATAGGCGTTGCTCCAAAAAATATTTAAGACTGTGATGGTCTGTGCGGATTTGGAAACGTCGCCCCAATAAGTAAGGTTGCCAGGTCTCTACTGCATGTAAAATGGCCATCATTTCCTTCTCATAGGTAGATTGGCCCAGATTCTTCCCACTTAGTTGTTGGCTTGTGAAGGCCAAAGGTTGCCCTTCCTGCATTAAGACTGCCCCAATACCCGTACTTGAAGCATCACATTCAATGACAAAAGATTTGGTGAAGTCAGGGAGTGCTAAGACTGGAGTGGAACACATGGCATTTTTGAGAGCTGTAAATGCCTGTTGTGCGTCCTCATTCCAGAAGAATGAATTTTTCTTTAGGAGTTGAGTGAGGGGCTTCGCTATGCGACCATAATTGCGGACAAATTTGCGATAATAGCTTGTGAGACCCAAAAATCCTCTCAGGCTCTTCAAGGTCTTAGGTTGAGGCCAAGCCTGCATTGCCTGGATCTTTTTGGGGTCCACCTTGACACCTTCACGCCCCACAATGTGGCCCAAATACTCAACTTCTTCCATGCCAAACAAACACTTGGACATCTTAACAAATAATTTATGCTTGCAGAGCAGTTGGAAGAGTAGATCTACATGCTGAAGATGTGCGACCCAAGTGCACCTATAGATGAGGATGTCATCGAAGAAGACAAGGACAAATTTCCTGAGATATGGTTTGAGAAGGTGGTTCATAAGGCTCTGAAAGGTAGATGGGGCATTACAAAGACCGAATGGCATGACCAGGAACTCATAATGGCCTTCATGAGTTCGGAAAGTAGTCTTTGGTATGTCAACTTCCTTCATGCTAATTTGGTGGGAGCCTGAGCGAAAATCTAGCTTAGTGAAGAATTGAGCCCCATTGAGTTCATCCAGCAAATCATCAACCACCGGGATGGGAAATTTATCTTTGACTGTCAACTTATTTAGGGCCCTGAAGTCTGGACACATCCGCCACTCCCCATCTTTCTTGAGCACCATGACTACCGGTGATGAATAAGGACTAATGCTAGGACGAATGACACCTGCTTCCAAAAGTTCCTTGATTATTTTTTCTATTTCATTTTTTTGGGTGAACGGATATCTGTATGGGCACACATTTGGGGGTTGGGCCCCTGGAACCAAGGTGTTGCTATGATCATGTTCCCCTCTCGAGGGTGGAAGCTCATGAGGCTTGTCAAAGACCGGCAGATGGTTATTTAAAATCTGTTGCATCTCAAGATGAATCAACAGAGACTTGGTTTCGACTGCCTGGATGGCATTGAATTGAGCTATAACTCCATGATGGCCCTTTTTTAGTAATTTTTCCATCCTATGTGAGCTGATGATAGAGGGAGCTCCCACCTGGAGTCCACGGAGGGTATGTGTGGAGTTGTTCTGCTTAAAACTCATATATAACTCTTGGAAATCCATTGTGATTGGCCCAAGGGTGCGAAGCCATTCAACATCGAGGACAATGTCGTAGCCTCCCATGTGTATGGCAAACATGTGGGTCTTCAACTGATAATCCCCCATTTGAAGTTTGACATTTTCATAGCGGCCTTCACATTTCATTGTGCCCCCATGCGCAATTTGGACTTGGAAGTTAGAAACTTCTCGTACAAAACAATGCACTGCTTCCGCGACTTTTTGATGGATGAAATTATGTGTACTTCCACTATCAATCAAGACTACTACTGGGCGATGTTTAATAAAACCTCTGATTTTGAGAGTTTGAGGTGAATAAATCCCGGCCAAAGCATGTAGCGAAATAATGGGTTCGTCAGGCACATTGTCCTTTTGGTTGACCTCTTCTATCGCCTCATGTTCCTCCAGTGGTGGATCTTCCTCCGATGAGCTGTAATCAGTGGCATCAATTTGAAAAAAATTGGGCTCCTTGCATTTATGACCTGGGGAGTATTTTTCATCATAGTAGTAACATAATCCTTGCTTTCTTCTTTCGGCCATTTCTGTAGGTGACACCTTTTGAACCTTAAGTGTTTGAGTCGTGCTGTGAGCCTGTGGGGGGAGACCCTTAGCTGTGAAATTTGGGCGACTGTACTGGGCTGCTAATGCACGTTCCACGTTACGAGCTACCTTGCAAGCCTCCGTCCATGTGGGAGGGTGGTGCAGTAGGACGTGGGATTTTATGGCTTCTTTAAGACCACTGATAAAACATTCTGTGTAGAACACATCTGAGAGACTCCTAGTGCAGAAGGCTACGGCTTCAAAGGCTGTAACATATTCATCCACTGTGCTAGTTTGTCGGAGCTTAGTAAGACGACCCAGAAAAGAAGAGTCTTGGTCAAATCGGTCTGTAAGAGCTTTTTTGAAGGTGGTCCAAGTCACAAAAGGTCCATTGCAACGTTGATGCCATTCCCACCATTGCCACCTTTTAGTGTCCAAGTACATGCTCCCCACCATAAGCTGAGTCTCATTATCTAAGATGTTATTCAGATTGAAATACTGCTCCATTTGTGCTATCCATGCTACCGGGTGAGAACCATCAAATTTATGCATATCCAACTTGGGAGGTCGCAGACGGGATTGTTGGTGGGGGCCCCAGAGGTGAAGAGAGTGGCTAGACTCACCCTCACTGTGTCCATTGCCAATAAACGCCTCCTCGTGGGCTTCCTCCTTGCCCTTCGGGATTATGCTAGTTAGTCTGTCAAGTTGAAGTTGGAGGGATTGCAAGGTTTTTTCTAGTTTGTCCATCCTCTCATTGGCCATAGCTTGAGCTCTAGTTTCTACCATGCACTGACCTGATGTTCTTGAAATTTGGGACCACCCAAAATTTTTTTTCACTAAGAATTGAATGGTACCACCATGCTCAGCTCATCGTCCTGATTCTGATGGGCTAGATCACCAATAAGCGCCTCGGAAGATCTCAGTTTTTTTTTTTGAAAACTCTAGACGGAGTTTTACTCCTTCCTTAGGAATACTGCAGTAACCATATCCTCAAAATTTCAATGTTGCCAAAAGTCCTGCGAAAATCATGCCCCGGTGTAGGAACCCCACACAACTACTCAGATTCAGTGGATCTGAGAGATCTGAATGGCGGATCGGATAGCTCTGAGCGGCGGAATAGATTGTTGCTGCGGATCTGATGGATCTAATAGATCAGAATGGCTGGTCAGAACTGCGGGACTGATGTATGCTGCTGCTGCACCCATTTGCGCGAGTGGATCTGGCATAGATGATGCGTGATCCCAAGATAGAAAAGGGAACTATGGTCTTGAGGAGTGTCAGGTGCTACAGATCCTAATATACATAAGGTTTTGACAGTAGTACTCGGCCCAATGTTTCAGGGCTCTAACTAAGGAGGATCAACCATACCCTTAGCTGTACAACCCAACTACCCTATCATACGGTCAAGTAATCTCTCCAAGTGCTATTCTCGGTGTACTGTAGCAGCAAGACAACCGACAGTTTATCTATGGCGAGGTTGCAGAGGAGCTAAGGGGCTTCCGATATACCCAGAAGGTACTTGGACGACAGTCCGTACGTGGTTCTGTCTAATGCGGTACTACTTGAAGGGGTACTCACAGGGGTTACAAGGGAGTCCAACAAGCGTGACAACCTCTTGTATTTCCTGCGTGCATGCCTCCCCAAATCCGCAGGTTTATGCGCTCAATGACAGATCCCGTGGTTTAAAGACGTCGGAACACGTCTCTAGCCAAATTTTTTTTTGCTAAGAAATGGAGATCCCACCAGCGCTAGAAAGTGCTATGATACCACTTGTTATTCTCTTAACCTGCAAAAAGATACCCAAATACAAAATATGCAAAGAAAGATACCCAGAACATAGAATAGTGAGAGAAAACAACAAATATTTTATTATTCAGAAAGCAATGTTCACTGGCCTCTTTGAGGCGGAAACCTCCAATAGAGCAGATCTCGATACAAAAATAAGATACGATGCTCCTTGCAGGGAGTCTCTGTCCTTTATATATGACTCATACATGCAATACCATGGATCAATACCATGGGTTTTATTAATACCATCTATCTAATACCATGGCCCATTTGTAACTAACTGTGGTCCCATCATTAATTTCGGGTTAACCACTTACAATTATTAATATGGGCTTTATTGACTCTTTACTATGACTCGATCCCACTACATAAATAAGGGGGTTAGGGTGGGACCCTAACAAATACAGATATGCAAATAAGAAAAGTATGGATCAAAACTTGTCTTTATTAAATGTGACCTTCAAAGTAAAAACTTCCCTTCCTTGCGCTCAGCTGTAGGGGCCCATGCACTTAGCTATAGGGGCCCACACACTTAGCTTGCAGACTTACCAAGGTCTCCGCATACTCAGTTGCAAAATCCTTCCCCTTTGCCTAAGTACAAGAAACAAACTTTCTTGTCTTAGCTTTTCTTCCCAAACAATGATATTCTATTTTATCATTGCTATTATTCCTTTTACAACACCATGGTTTGTGGATCATGGGCAGGTCTCAAAACCTTCTTAACACCTAACAACCTACAAGACTAAAGCCCCTTTGACTCTTACTATCTTTGCGCCCCGCTTCCACAAATCGCGGAGACTTTACATTTTTAGAAAAAAGAAATACAAAATTTAACCCGAGGGACCCCATCCCAATAGGTGGTAACATGGTTCGAGATCATACAAGAGGTTCATTATAGCTATACCTATTTTCTGGGGTTCATTATAGAGCTTACCCTGAAGACTTAAGACCCGTAGCTCTGCAAGTCAATCCTGCAACACTGCAACTTGTACTTGTAACTATAATTTGGTTTCGTGCCATCCATTTTAGACCTACAACATCAAAAAAGGAACACAGAACTGTAATATCCCTTGAGTTTTAGCATCTAGAAGGAGCTCAGATCTATTAAGGACTAGTAATCAGAATTTGGATTGACCTTTGGTAGTTTGGCTTTGGAATATTTGGCACCATTTGGAGCAGATTTGCAATCTTGAAGTCAAGACGTGTGGAGCATTTGAATTCAAACTTGTGGAGGCATCTAGGCACTTCTATTTTGTACCTACAGTGACATAATATTGCAGATTTTGGTTAAAGATTTTTTTGTTTTGTTTGCAAACACATTTTTGGCCTTGGTTTGTTGATCTCTAGAAGCATAAGTGTTGACAGACATTGGAGGCATTTTGAAACCATTATTTGTACAAGGTTCTATGAGGATTTTTTAAAGAAGACTTGAAGGCTATCTTGACATTGTTGAAATGCTTGTTGAAGGTACTTACAACTTTCTTGAAGGTGCACTGTTTCTGAAGTCACTCTTATCTTAGGCTTGGAGCAGTTCGTGTAGAATTTTGGAGAAGTTTGAAGTCCTTGTCAAAGTAGCCTCCTTGGAACTTTTTTTTCTTGAAGACTTATTAAGACAAACCTTAAATTAGTTCATTAAGCTCAAATATTGAGTGTTTTGGAAGGTATCTTTGAAGGAGTTTTGGAACCATTTTGAAAAAATTCCTTAGCATTACTTGGACAGGTCAGAGCAAACATTTTGGACTATCTTGTGGGAATTTGGAAGAGAACCCTGTGATCTCTGAAAAATTCATTTTGTAGACCCTGTTGCAAACTTCTGGCTATCATAAGATCTTGGAGACATTAGTGAAGACTTCATAATGCATTGGTTGAAGGACCTCATGATATGACCTTGGAGACACTCTTGAAGACATTTTGGTGAAGTAGTCTTGAAGATAACATTGAAGACCATGATTCATCACTAATTTCATCATGAGGTAACTTGGAGAAATTTCTTGGGTATTATGAAGAGTAGTGGCGACACCTTCTAAGAAGACAAGGTTGTCGTGTATGAAGTAACGTGGAGACCAAAGCGAATACTAAGCGAAGATTTATAGGGATTGTTGAAGAAGACATTGGGAGCCGTGAAGTATAACCAAATACATCTTGAGGAAGTGAAGCTGAGGGTTGGAGCCTAAAAAAGACAAGGTTGGTGCCTTGGAAGATAGGTTTGGAGCCCTAGAGGATTGGAGTCCTCAAGAAACCAGGTCATAGCCTGAACCAGATATAGGGTTGGAGCCCTTGCGGTTGGTGCTTCTAAATTGACAAGGTTGGAGCCTTGGAAGTCCAAGTCGGTGCTCGGAAAAATATTGGTTGGAGCCTGGGAGATTGAAGATCAATGTCTTCATTAAGGTTGGAGACCTATATATTGTACTTGATTTATTGTAAAGAAGAAATTAGTAAAAACTTTTATTCTTATTTTTGATTTTGTGTTCTAAATATAAGTGATATAAATGGTAAAAATAACAATTGAAAAAAAATACTTATCAGCCCCCCTCTCAGTGTTTCCAACAGTTCGTTTCAGAGTCAGTACCTTCACTCAAACCCTAGTAACTTGAAGGTTGATCCTTAGAACAGAAATGGAGAATCCAAGGAAGAAAGCCTCCAATCCTCCTAAAGATGTCTCTTTATCAACCATGAAAACTGAAGACAATCAAATTGAGAAAGTTCCAGTGTTCAATGGAAACTTTGATGTATGGAAGGTAAGAATGAGAAATTTCTTAATGGCTCAAGGCGTTGGAGTATGGGAATCAATGATAATTGATAGCACAATGGAAGATGAATCCAAGGAGTACAATACAAGAGCAGGGAAGAAAATTTTGAATGGGCTACCAAATTCTATAAAGGCCAATTTGGAAAAATGTTTGTCAGCAGAAGATATATGGGACAAAGTTCATAGCCTTCACTTAAAAAGGAGAATTGACTGTGACCTCTAGTCAAGAAGATGATGGAAAGAAAGAAGGAAATCCAAATCCCATCAAGGAAGCTGAAAATAATAATGATGACATCAAGGCCAAAGAAGACCTAGAAGAAGAAGAAAGCAAAGAAGGCTTTGAAGAAGATCTCCTGACTAAAGTTATAGCTGCCATGGAAGAGATTAACAGTTTGAAAAAATAAAATGAGGCACTTAAGAAGAAAGCGCAAGATGGTGACTAGGACAAGACAAGGAAGGAAGTTGACCTTTTCAAGCTTCAAGTACAAGAAAGAGATGAGGAGATCACCAAACTTAAGGAGGAATTTCATCAAAACAAAATAAATCATCATGAAGAAGTCATATCCATGAAAAATCAATTGGATAAGGCAAAGAAAAGGGAAGAAAATTTTTCAAGCCACCTTGAACAAAGACTCAAGAGTTTAAACAAAATTGAAGCAGAGATTGGTCAATACAAGGAAGAGGTCTCCTCCCTTAGATGTCAACTAAAAGAAAAGGATGAAGAGATTTTCCTAAAAAAATAAAATGACATCTCTCTAAAAATCGAAACACATGAAGTAACAAGGATGATGGAAGAAATGAAGAAGCAACTATTTATGAAAGATGAAGATTGTGAAAAGTTTAAAGGAGAAATTGTCTTTCTTAAAAAGGAAGTTGACTTGTTGAATAAGAAATTGTAAAGCTCTCAAACCCTAGATGACATCCTAAGTCATCAAAGGTACCCCCTTGATAAATAAGCTCTTGGCTATGCAAGTGAATCCTCAAGCAAGAATGATAATGCTTTAAACAACAAGGATATGAGGAAACCAGAAAGAAATGTTGATGCTCCTAGTTCCAAGAAAGGTAAGGAGAAGAGTCAAGACAACTATGAAATAAATCCTACTCTAAGGAGACCTTCAGATGGTGTCAAGAATACAAAAGGCAATGAATATCATCAAAGAAACCCAAGGCAAAAAGACTTTAGAAGTACAACAAGGAAATCTTCATCTCCCAGGTACCAAGTATATTTCTTGGTTATTTCTATTCTTGTACAAACATTGGGCACATGGAAAAGGATTGTAGGGCATATCACATAGACACATATAATTCCCCCCATCAATCTCCTAGAAGAAATTTTGCAAGAATAAGTCATGATTACTCATTCATAAACAAAATGGAGTGCTTCAATTGCCATAACATTGGACCCATGGCACGTGATTGTAACTAGACTTGGGTCCCTACACAAGCTAGAACCATGACAACCAAGACAGAAAAGAAACTTACACAAGTATGGAGAAAGAAACAAATTGGATTTGAAAGTCTCTTGGCAAACAACACATGCTATTGATTTGATGAAGTCATCCTTGATGTTCCATGTGTTTGATAATGAGACTTTGCTAAAGAGGATCATGCATACTATTAGGGGGAGCTTATGATTCTTAATCATTCTTGCAGAAGCTATATTCCATGAATGGGCCCTATGAAATCCTTGATGAGTCACACATGGAGAATCATATTTTGATAGATCATCTCTCAGAAGTAACTCCATTGAATAAAATGATCCCTTACTCATCCGATGGAGTATTGTTGAGGATATCTTCCATTTGATCACTATGAAAGTAATCTTTCTTGATGTGGAGGAGTTCATGCAGACAGGGGGAGTTGGTTCATCACATGAAGAAATGTAGACACATCTACCATGGACCACATTTCCAGAAGGAAGAGCACCATGGAAGGGGGAGTAACATACCTACGAAGAACTATTATTCATGAAGAAAAGAAGAAACTTGATAGGGGGAGTACTTGGGCACCCCATTTTCCATTGATGTCAAAGGAGGAGATAATGTTAGAAGGGAAATAATATTGCCATCAACGACAAAGAGGGAGATTGTTAATCAAGGTTGTCATTGATTTCAATATGGAATTGACTGAGTTGTCAATATTCTTGAGATTCTTGGTTCAAAATGATGATGTCACGACTCTTGGTTGACAGGATACCATCAATGAATATGTCAAGTGATGAAGAAGTCAAACCACTAATGAAAGAAGTCCTAAGAAGTCCTTGATCTAATGTTGCATGCACTTGATGATCTAGACCTTAACTCTTGATGACATATGGAGTCATACACTTAATGATGTCAGACTCTTGAAGAATGACCACACTTGATGATACTTGATGATGTCATACACTTGATGGTGGTAACATGGTTGGAGATCATTTGAGGGTTGGAAGACTATTTTGGAGTTCTCCTAATGATGTTGCACTATAACATATCACTACACCATTATGTGATGACATGGATGATACACTCATTGCTGGACACTATCATGATGACGTGGATGTCCTACATGATCCTATGATGATAAAAAAGATAAACAATGGAGACGCCAAACAAAGAGAAGTCATGATGTCCTAGTTAGCTTCTGCACTAAACAATTTGAGGACAATTTCAAAGAAAAATAAAATTGAAGATCTTGGAGGCAATCTTTCAACACGGGACCTAGACCATCTTAAACATGATTTTTTCCTCTTTCCAATGAGCCCTTACTTGCCTGGAAATTCCAAATAGTTTGCGAGATATTGAATTTTCAAGTAAAGAAAAATATTTTTGGCAGTGAGATGACCTACACTCAGTCATACAAGTTGGCCTCACTTCAAATAGATGTGTCCCTTTAGTTATAAAGGAAATCATTATAAATAAACATCTAAACACTTCATTTTGATCAGGAATTTGGGCAAGAATTCAGGGGTACGAAGTACAGAAGTATACCAAAGGCTGAGGAGAACAAGGAGACTGTTGTTTAGGCCAAGAAGAAAAAAAGGATAATTCTATTTGGGCATAAAATCTTGGTCCTATATCTACACCTATTTTTTGGAGTTCAGTGATAGAGCTTACCCTAAAGAATTCAAACTTGTAGCTTTGCAAATCGATCTTGCAACACTGCAACTCAGACCTGTAACTGTAATTTGGTCCCATGCCATCCATTTCAGACCTGCAACATCAAAAAAGGAACGCAAACCTGTAATATCACTTGAGTTTTAGCATTTATAAAGAGCTTAGATCTATTAAGGACTAGTGATCAGACTTGGGCTTGAGATTTGGTAGTTTGGATTTGGAATATTTGGCACCATTTGGAGTAGATTTGCAGTCCTGAAGTCAAGACACGTGGATCATTTGAATTTAGACTTATGGAGGCATCTAGACACTTCTATTGCAGAGATATTGATCTGAATTTGAAACTACTTGAAATTTGTTTGCAAGGTATTCAATTCAGAATTAAACATATTTAAAAGATTTCCATGTCTTGCAGAAAGAAAACACATGAAATTTTCAGCTGTTCATGACCCATTTAATCATAACAAAGTTATTTCCTTTTACTGTTTAACACATTAAAACGAATTCGTTCTGCAAAATAAATCAACCACAAATGCAAAAGAATTTGATAAAGCAGTTCACCCCCTCCAGGGCTACGTCTGCTGGGTCCAAAGCTCCCAACCGGGCTTGTCCTTGTTTTTATTAAATGCTCAAATTGAAAATACAGCTGAATAGAAGCATCTACAGGAGAAATAGATGGTAAAAATGGATTCAGAACACTTGAGTCTTTCAGGATTGACTATTGGATCACCTCCAATGGATACCTGCAACCCTATACAATGTTCACAAAACTGGGCCCTGGTGTCTCCTAGAACTTTCACGGCTCCAAAACCTCTACAAATGACCTCAGATGGATGTAAGCCCTCCACCAATGGCTTCAGAAGGTCGAAAATACCCAAAATAAAAAAAAAAATTCGTCCAAAACCGACTTTCCTAGCCAAAGTTATGGCCATTTAAAGTTTCTCCAATTTGCCCCTAGAAAAACTCCAGCTAACTTTAGTTAACTCCAGTTAGCTCCGCCAATTATGGTGGGTCTGCCAAATTTGGCGCTCCTGCCAAAATTCCGCCAACTTAACTGCAGTTACATTTAATGTTTGGTGGTTGCCTCGGATTTCGTGCCAGGCGGAATATTCCTTAAATTTCTGATGTTATGGACAAATTCTTCTTTTTGCCATAAATTCCTCATACGGCGACTGTTTTTCGAACCCTTTGCGGTGCCGGAATTGGGAAGACGAGCAATTTCTAGTCATTCCACTTTGAACCAGTTCTAAGCACTTTAAATTTTGAGCATTTTACGACACTTAGGACATGAGCACCTGATCACGCCTCCCCATTGGGAAGCTTTTGGACCCCAAAATCCTTCAACTACCTGTTAAAGAGGTGAGGGTACAACTCCCTCACTCTGTCTGTAGAAATTTTGAATAATATGACACATATTCAACAGAGATTATCCTGATCATACAATTTAAGCGGAACATGTATAATACATAATCTCCTCTACGTTGATCATCAAATTACAGAAGCAGAAACATCCACAGGCACACATAGAAGCATCAATCAAACTCATAAACACAGTATGTATCCCGGGGAAAGCATCTCGCTAAAAACCCCACACTATCTGTATATTATATTGATTGAATCATGTAACAATACAAAGCATAATACTTCTCACAAGTATCTCCACCTGTTACACACAATACAACTCAGATTTGATCTCCAAATCTCTCCCGCTGCTTGCCTGCCTCCACTGCTCAAACTTGCTCGAGAACTGATGAGAATAGCTTCCCAAACTCGATTTTACACTACAAAATAGTCACCCACACTATGTTGGACGTGAGCAACAGCTATAATATCATGAAGATACGTGAGCAAACTCATTGGCATACTCAATCCTTTGATTGTGCAAATCATCATGCACAGCTATAGTCACAACTGATAGCAATCTGATCCTCTAACACCTGTCCCTGCTGAACTGAACATGCACTGACATGCAACTGAGTTAACTGATGTATTCTATAGTTGCATTATGAGTTAATAACTTGTGAATTAATTAATAACTAATTCACCCAACTCATCTTTAGTCTATTGATCAGTTAGACTAAATACAACCAGTTTAACAAAGTTAAACTGAACACAACTCCATCAACTGCACCTCCAGTCCACTAAACTCAACTCACTTGAGTTCTAACTGAAGTCCTGCATGCAAATATTAGTCATCCCATAGGTAACCACGTATTTCCTTCTGGGATATGCATGTACCACATCCGTAGCTCATCCTGAAGTGCTCCAAGAGAATAAGATTAAGTTTATAGTCCAAATATTATTGTGAGATAATAATATTTGACTTTTCTATTTTTGACTTTGATCACTCACACTGTGATCACTCACACTGTAATCACTCACACTGTGATCACTCACACTTTCATCAAAAATAGAAGTCCATCTATTTTTCCCAACTTGATCAATCATCCATAGACATGATCCATATGTCTAAAAATAGACATAGTCTAAAAATAGACTTGCGCCAAAAATAGCCTGCGGGCCCACTTAGTGAAGGCGACTCTTTTCACTAAGCTCCATCATCTTGTTGCACTCTCAACAAGCATTTCTTGTTGCACACTTTTCAACACTCCCTCTCAACAAGAAAGGCTTCCTCTCAAACCCGATCCTGTAACTCTGGAATGTTCTCCATGCAACACATTTGGCCGGTCCACTTGCTCTGTCATCAAAGTCTCTGACTGCTATTGCCTCTGTCAACTGAAACTCTGCATCTCTGTGCTCTTCAGTATCTGACTGCTCTAGCCTCTGTCGTTTTGATCTCTGACTGCATCCGTGCTGCTGCTGGTTCTATCTCCCAGCATTGCATCCGCACTGCACCTCCCAACTGACCTCCCTGTTGGGATAGAAACATCCTCTGATGCTGAAGCTCTACCTGCTGCTGACAAGTGCTCCCTCTCTGACATCTGCGCTACTGCAACATCTCCATGCATCTCGCACCATTGCACACCTCTCTGTGCCACCTAGCACTGTGCAAAACACTTGTGCCTCTCGCATTGCTACAGCCTGCTAGCTATGCGCTGTCCTGGGATTCCCTGCACTGTCGCTCTCTCTGCCGCTCCATCCGCATCTGTCTCTACCCAATCAGTCAGTTCCTGCTACTACACATCGGGGCTCCCGTAGCAAGGTCTCATCTAAGAGGTTGGGTACCTCAAGGATCCTGCCCCTCCTCCTTGGGACAATCAATCCACATCACCCCACCTCCTACCTGGAGGTATGGCTGCATGCGATCCCTCAGCCCACCTGGCTTGAAGTTTCCCCCTACTGGAGGTCTCTGGATGAGTAGATGTCTCTACTCGATCTCCTCTCAGCTTCCCTTGTTGTGGCTGCTCCACAACCTCCTGAAGCTGCTGCACCAATCGTGGCTCCTCCACAATCGTCTGAGACTTCTTCTGGCTCTGCATGTTGAGAGGTAATATACACTCCCTCTCAATCACCAAGTCTCCATCAGTTGCCTTGCTACTCAAGGCTTTGCATGCATCTTGAACCTCAAGAGCATACAGGTTCCTGACCCATGAACCAATCTCATGACAACGAAAGCATCGCACCTTCGACTTGTCAACCTTCTTCCCACCACTGGAAGAACTGGATTCGGAAAGAGAAACCTTCTCCTTCCCCTTCTTCACCTTACTCGCTAAGGCACAGTTCTCCTCATCCTGCATGGATGAAGAACTGTCTCTGGTGCTCCGTCTAATCTCCTCCTGCACAAGATACGACCAAATTCTCTCCCATCCTGACAGTTTCTCCCTTCCATTCACCGAGTCCTGGTAGCTATGCCAACTCTTAGGAAGGTCAAGGAGTACTAGACTCACCATCCTCATCCGACAGTCACCCCCACACTTCCCAGCTCATCCCGGCATTGGGTGAACTTCGTGAGATACTGGGGCATACCGTCTCCATTCTCGAACTGAATGTTTCTGAGTTTTATCTCTTGCTTTGGAATTAAATTCGAATTCCACCAGCACAAAACTCAACTGCTTCCGATCTAGAATTCGTGAGAACACAATATTTCTCGTACAGAGATTGACTGTATGGGCTTTCACCGGCTATTTCACCTTCCAAAGGAAGGATGAATCCAGAGGCTACCTGGCCCGATTACAGACTCTGCCTAAAGAAATAGAATGTAAACACTTCCTGAATAGTAGATCTGATGATCAATCCTCGCTTGATATCCTGTAAAAATCTCTTCTACAAATCAAGCAGCTCCGATACCATGTAGAAACTTTTTCTACAATTATCTAGCTCTGATACCATGTAGAAATTTTGAATAATATGACACATATTCAACAGAGATTATCCTAATCATACAATTTAAGCGGAACATGTATAATACATAATCTCCTCTACGTTGATCATCAAATTACAGAAGCAGAAACATCCACAGGCACACATAGAAGCATCAATCAAACTCATAAACACAGTATGTATCCCGGGGAAAGCATCTCGCTAAAAACCCCACACTATCTGTATATTATATTGATTGAATCATGTAACAATACAAAGCATAATACTTCTCACAAGTATCTCCACCTGTTACACACAATACAGCTCATATTTGATCTCCAAATCTCTCCCGCTGCTTGCCTGCCTCCACTGCTCAAACCTGCTCGAGAACTGATGAGAATAGCTTCCCAAACTCGATTTTACACTGCAAAATAGTCACCCACACTATGTTGGACGTGAGCAATAGCTATAATATCATGAAGATACGTGAGCAAACTCATTGGCATACTCAATCCTTTGATTGTGCAAATCATCATGCACAGCTATAGTCACAACTGATAGCAATCTGATCCTCTAACACCTGTCCCTGCTGAACTGAACATGCACTGACATGCAACTGAGTTAACTGATGTATTCTATAGTTGCATTATGAGTTAATAACTTGTGAATTAATTAATAACTAATTCACCCAACTCATCTTTAGTCTATTGATCAGTTAGACTAAATACAACCAGTTTAACAAAGTTAAACTGAACACAACTCCATCAACTGCACCTCCAGTCCACTAAACTCAACTCACTTGAGTTCTAACTGAAGTCCTGCATGCAAATATTAGTCATCCCATAGGTAACCACGTATTTCCTTCTGGGATATGCATGTACCACATCCGTAGCTCATCCTGAAGTGCTCCAAGAGAATAAGATTAAGTTTATAGTCCAAATATTATTGTGAGATAATAATATTTGACTTTTCTATTTTTGACTTTGATCACTCACACTGTGATCACTCACACTGTAATCACTCACACTGTGATCACTCACACTTTCATCAAAAATAGAAGTCCATCTATTTTTCCCAACTTGATCAATCATCCATAGACATGATCCATATGTCTAAAAATAGACATAGTCTAAAAATAGACTTGCGCCAAAAATAGCCTGCGGGCCCACTTAGTGAAGGCGACTCTTTTCACTAAGCTCCATCATCTTGTTGCACTCTCAACAAGCATTTCTTGTTGCACACTTTTCAACACTGTCCACCTCCATCCACTTTTCCTTGTTCGGTTTGCTGCCTTTGAAACCAACCCGAACATAATCTACACTGCCCCTTCTTGAAGTGCGTGTCCTTCTGTCAAGGATTTATCTTCTTTCAGCTCATCTAAGAATTCTGGCGGGAAATCTTCTATAGATGGTAGCTGAACAACATTTTGATGATCAGCAATCAAAGGAGGTTCATACAAACGTAAGTTCTCCACATTGACAACAGAATACATTTGCATGTAGGAAGGCAAATCTAATTGAAAAGCACTATTTCCAACCTTCTTGAGGATTTTGAATGGACCATAACGAATAGGCTTCAACTTTTTACCTTCTCCTTGCATCCTTTCCTTACTAATGTACAACCATACCTCATCTCCTTCTTGAAACTTGTGATCAACTCTATGCTTGTCATGTCTTTCCTTGTACTTGCCTTGACTCTTCTCAAGCTGTTCTTGAATTTTCTGATGTATTTGCTGAATTCTTTCAATGAATGAACGAGCTTTGTCAATGTCACTATGTCCCTCAATGGCGACATCTTTCTCAAGAATGAAGTCAAGAGGTGATTTTGGCAAGTAACCAAAACAAGCTTCAAACGGTGAGGTGTTTGTGGAAGAGTGCTTGGCACGATTGTAAGCATGCTGTATGTAGTGTAAATGTTCATCCCAAAGCTTGGGATGCTTGCTGCAATAACCTCTCAAGAGGTGCACAATGGTTCTGTTCACAACTTCGGTTTGTCCATCTGTTTGCGGATGGAAAACAATACTTTTCTTCAACTTTGTGTCCATCATCTCCCATAGGTTGGACCAAAAATTCCCCACAAATCTGGAATCCCTGTCACTAATAATGGAAGTAGGAAAACCAAAGTGAATCCATACATGATGAAAAAATAATTCATCAGTTTGTTCAGCAATTATAGTTTTCTTACAAGGCATAAGTATACACATTTTGCTGAAACGATCAACTACTACATATAAATAATCATGCTGCTTTCGAGATTTTGGAAAACCTCCTACAAAATCCATAGAGATGCTCTCCCATGGTCTAGAGGGTACCGGCAAAGGAGTATACAAACCAAGCTTCCTATTGCTAGGCTTTCTTGTAGCACATAATGAACAACCTCTTATGAACCTTGAAACAGAATCTACCATGCGAGGCCAATAGCAATACATCTGTAGATGTGCAACTGTTTTGCTCACACCAAAATGGCCAGCAATAAGAGAAGAATGAACTTCTCTTATGACATTTATCCTCTCCCCCTGTGGTATACACAACTTGCCCAAATGAAACAACAAATTGTTATGCATGTGATAGTCATTTTCCTCTACATGATTTCCTTTACTCAAGTTAGCATACACATCTTTAAAGTCATCATCAGATGCATATTGTTCTATGTAACTATCATGTACAATGGAATCATTCTTAAGTAAAGTAACAACACCAATAATAGGCCTTGAAATCATATCAGCAACCTTATTCAAAGTACCTTTCTTATACCTTATTATCAAATGGAACTGTTGCAAGAAGCCCATCCATCTGAAGTGTCGTGACTGTTGTAACTTGCTTTGTGATTGCAAGTACTGTAAGGGCTGATGGTCGGTATGTATAACAGTTTCTTTGCCCATCAAGTAGTGTTTCCACTTTTTGACGCTTTGTACCAACGCATACAACTCCTTATCATATGTAGGATAATTTACAACATCACCATTAAAAGTTTCAGAATGAAAAGCAATAGGCTTACCATGCTGTAGAAGAACTGCACCCATAGCATAATCACTAGCATCAGTTTGTATCTCAAATGGTTGTCTCAAATATGGTAATGCAAGGACTGGAGCTGAACTAATCTTCTCTTTCAAAGATTTGAAAGCCTTTTGCTGCTTGCCTCCCCATTGTAAAGCATGCTTCACACTTTTCACTGCATGCATAGGAGCTACTATAGAAGAGAAGTTAGAGATAAACTTCCTCCAATATTGAGCTACACCCAAAAAACTTCTTACCTCTGTTATGGATTTGGGAGTAGGCCACTTCACAATAGCCTCAATCTTAGCAGGATCAATTCTCAAAGCACCTCCTCCTACTATGTGTCCCAAATAAACCAAAGAAGTCTTTCCAAATTCACACTTTGACATTTTAAGAAATAATTGATTCTTCTTCAAAACATCAAGTACTTTTCTAACGTGCATGACATGATCTTCTCTAGACTTGCTGAAAATTAAGATGTCATCTAAGTAGAAAATAACGAAATCATCAAGAAAAGGATGCAAGACATCATCCATTACCCACATGAAAGTTGCAGGTGCATTGCACAAACCAAACAGCATCACAAGCCACTCAAAGAGTCCTTGTTTGGTTTTAAAGGCTGTCTTCCAAATGTCACTTTCTTCAATTCTTACTTGATGATATCCACTGCGCAAGTCTAGCTTAGTGAAATATCGAGCATCTTTCAGCTGGTCTAGCAAATCATCTATCCTTGGGAGTGGGTAACGATTCTTTACCGTTATCTTGTTCAAGGCCCTGAAATCAACACACATACGCCAAGTGCTATCTTTCTTTGGAATCAATACAATCGGTGACCCACATGGCGAAGTACTTGGCCTTATGAAACCCTTGTCCAACAAGTCCTTGATTTGCTTCTTTATTTCAACATTCTCCATAATAGACATGCGGTACATGCCTATTTTTGGAAGAGGAAAATCTGGATGCAAATGGATTTCATGCTGAATCTCCCTCTTAGGAGGCAAACCTGTTGGCTCCTGAAACATCTCATGATATGCATCAACTACATCATACAGATCTGATTTAAGTTTTGGATCACAATTGTCAAATGACTCATGATTCACATCAACCTTGGGCTTAATCATAAGAAGAACAAAATTCTTACTTGAATTGACCAGCCTTTTTACCTGTCCTGCATTCACCATCGCTATATTTGTCTTCTTGCGATGAGCTCTAACAATGAACTCCTTTCCATCTTTGAACAAATGATATTTGTTTTCATGGCGATGAAAGATAGCTTTCCTGTCAAACAAGTAAGGACTTCCCAAAATAATTCCTGCTATATCAAAAGGTACCACATCAAGTTCAACTGTGTCAATAAAATGTGCAGTAATTGCAAAGCGCAATGTGCACTTTCTTGAAACTTGTAAATTTGCATCCTTGCAAATCCATCCAAGTGGATATGGCTTCGGATGTGGAACGGTCTCAAGTTTAAGCTGCTTGACCAAGTCCTCTGATATAAGGTTTGCTTGTGACCCACTATCAAAAAGTGTGTCAATTTTAATATGTTTTGAAATCACCCTCACATGAAACAGTTCAATTCTTTCTTCCTCATTAGGAGCTTGTACATGGCAGTTTGAGGTACTAGTGCTGGCTTGAGTTTCAACTTCTTTTCCCTTCAAGTTTTTCAAACCCATGGCTGTAATTTTGGTTTCATCACCTGAATCTTCCCCTAAATCTTGTGGTGTAGATGTAGTAGCAGCAATTTTCTGTTTCCCTTTGGATTTGTTAAATTGAGGTCTTTTTTCAGGATATAATTTCCAACAGTTTTTCTCCTCATGGCCTGGTTTAGAACAGTGTTTATAGATCACTTTCTCACTCTCTTGTTTGACAGATGCATTCTTTTTACCCTTTCCCTTGGAGGTTTTCTCCTTGTTTTTCCCCTTGGGGGGCTTGTTTCTACCCTCTTCAAATGTGTTTTTTTCCCTTGCCTCTAAATGGGTAGCTTGGACACAAACCTCGTCCAGGCTAGTAGGGTTAAACATCAAGATGGTGTGTCTAAGGTAGCTATGCAAGCCACCAATGTATTTCAGCAAGGTTTCCTGGGTCTGCAAACCTACCCCTAACAAGAGAGCTCTTCTCCTTAATTCTTGGGTGTAGTCTTGGACACTTTGACCCTTAAGTTGTCTGAAATTTTTCCAATTCATAATGGCCTTCTGCATGTGAGCAAGAGGATAAAACTATTTTTTAATGGCTAACAAAAATTCAGGCCATGTTAAGGTAACCTTACCAAATCTTTTTGATCTCCTCTTTAGTCTTGGCCTCCCACCAGACCAATGCTGCTCCATCCATTCTCAAAGAAGCCAACTGAATCTTTGTGGAATCATCATGCATATTCTGGATCCTCAAGTAAACTTCCAACTGCCTAATCCAGTTGTCAAGCTTTTCTACATTCACTTCACCATTAAATATAGGTAATTCGAATTTTACATCAAGCTTCAAAAAAGGACTTTTTCCAGAGGATCTATGCTTATGAACAGAAGAAGACGAGGATGAAGAGGAAGAAGGTGAAGATGGGGGTGGTGGATCACCATTTCCTCCATGCCTTTCTTGGAATGATCATCATCCTTCTTACCTCCTGAAGAGCCCTCTCCTTCATGTGGATGTTTGGACCCTTCTCCAGCCAATTTCTCATTTCTTTCTTGGTACAATATCCTCACCATTTCAGTGAGGTCCAAGAAAGCATTTCTGAAGACTCTTTCTTCTTCTCTTGGATCTGTCTCTATAGGAATTTCTCCTTCATGTTCAGACATCCTTGAAGCTTCTGCTGAGACTCTTGAGGGTGCAATTGAAGGTGGAGGTGATGGCTCTCTGGCCTTCCTTGACTGAGGATTCTCTCGTTCTCTAGTCAACTGTCCTTCCACTCTTTTGAGTTTCAACCTGGTAAGCATCAATAATTTGGAAGACAGTTAGAAGATCTTTGCATAAAACCCTGAGCTCTGATACCAACTTGATCTGAATTTGAAACTACTTGAAATTTGTTTGCAAGGTATTCAATTCAGAATTAAACATATTTAAAAGATTTCCATGTCTTGCAGAAAGAAAACACATGAAATTTTCAGCTGTTCATGACCCATTTAAGCATAGCAGAGTTATTTCCTTTTACTGTTTAACACATTAAAATGAATTCGTTCTGCAAAATAAATCAACCACAAATGCAAAAGAAGTTGACAAAGCAGTTCACCCCATCCAGGGCTACATCTGCTGGGTCCAAAGCTCCCAACCGGGCTTGTCCTTGTTTTTATTAAATGCTCAAATTGAAAATACAGCTGAATAGAAGCATATATAGGAGAAATAGATGGTAAAAATGGATTCAGAACACTTGATTCCTTCAGGATTGACTATTGGATCACCTCCAATGGATACCTGCAACCCTATGCAGTCTTCACAAAACTGGGCCCTAGTGGCTCCTAGAACTTTCACGGCTCCAAAACCTCTACAAATGACCTCAGATGGCTGTAAGCCCTCCACCAATGGCTTCAGAAAGTCGAAAATACCCAAAATAAAAAAAAAATTTCGTCCAAAACCGACTTTCCTAGCCAAAGTTATGGCCATTTAAAGTTTCTCCAGTTTGCCCCTAGAAAAACTCCAGCTAACTTTAGTTAACTCCAGTTAGCTCCACCAAGTATGGCGGGTCCGCCAAATTTGGCGCTCCTGCAAAAATTCCGCCAACTTAACTGCAGTTACATTTAATGTTTGGTGGTTGCCTCGGATTTCGTGCCAGGCGGAATATTCCTTTTTTAATTTTTTTTTGAAAAATTAAAATTTCTAATGTTATGGACAAATTCTTCTTTTTGCCATGACTTCCTCATACGGCGACCGTTTTTCGAACCGTTTGCGGCGCCGGAATCAGGAAGATGAGCAATTTCCAGTCATTCCACTTTGAACCAGTTCTAAGCACTTTAAATTTTGAGCATTTTACGACACTTAGGACATGAACCCCTGATCAACTATAGTGACATAGTATTGCAGGTTTTGGTTGAACACATTTTTTGTTATTTGCAAACACATTTTTGGCCTTGTTTTGCTGATCTCTAGAAGCACAAGTGTTGACAAACATTAGAGGCATTTTGAAAACATTATTTGTACACAGGGAAAATTTTAAGAACCACCCTAAATTTATATGTATAATAAATGAGCGAATCCCCATGATACATATGAAAAATGGGAGGCGATTTTATCACTAATATATATATCTAGATATTTATATTTGGCAAATCTCTCACTAGATTATATTATCTTGTAAAGTCATGGCGAATCTTTCGCTGAATTATAAAATTTTGTAAGATCTTGGAAAATCTTTCACTGAATAATGAAACATTATGAAGTCTTGGCGAATGTTTTGTTAAAGTATGAAACCATATATGATAATAATAAAACATATTCATTAAACTGTAATATACTAACATACATGTTTCGAAAAAAGAAACATAATTTTCACTTCCTACAAACAATGTTGCAAGTTTTAGTGGCCATGCTTGTCATGGTAGGAGAGATTAATGTTTTCTCTACCACTTTTGTCAAGCTACCACTTTTGCCAAGCTATCAAATTTATTTCTTATTCCATAGACTCCAACTACAAGATTAAGAAAAACACATCAAGTTTGTTTACCCCAACACGCCAACAAGTAGCAACCCCCAACTATATAAAATAATGTAGTAGGTATCCCAAAGGCCTAAAAGGGATCTAATGGAAAGAAGTGACCATTGTCAAAAGCCTTCCAATCAATATATAAATATATAAATGTAGATTTATTATTGTTTTAATTGGAAATTCAATTAAATAAAAAAATTTAATTATGTCTCTCGCAATCTAAATTTCTTATTAGCATAATTCACTACCTTCATACCATTTTTAACAACGTTGTAACATGTGGATTAATTTCCTTTTTGGTGCACAATCTCCACCTTTTAGGACAATATGGTGCAGTGACCCAACCCCTACAGATCATTATGAAAAACTAAGAATAGCAGAGAAGATGAAAGGTTGTACAAACCAACATATTTTTCAAACAATTAATCCAAGATCAATACCTTAACTTTTTTCATGAAGATATCATATTGAGAATGTTTGAGAAATTGTGGGAAATCTGGGCAGCAACTATCTCTCTTCTGGGAGGGTGATCTCTCTTCTGGGAGGGTGATGCAGAAAGAGTTAATATTTCATTGTTTTGAATTTTTGAAAAACCAATATTAATGGAGTTATGGGTATTTTTTACTAAATTTTGTGAAGTGACTAAATGTAGCTTTAACTATTCACATTAAGATTTTTTTTACAATATAGTTTCCTAAGTCTATTTAATATCTTTATTATCATAAAAACCAACGTATATCCATCTTAACTCCACATCTACCACTCTTAGAGGGATGAAATCTATTTATCCCTCCTAGATTTATCCCTCCTAGCACTTGGTAGACCTGGAATTAAGATGGATCTAAGCTGATAGAATTTCCCCTTTAAATAGTCCATGCTCACATGAATACCATGGTATTACCACAGGTCAATACCATGGGTTATCATAAACTTGGAGCTTAAAAAATACTATTAGTAATTTATAAAAATTAATCAAATTAATAATTGATTTTTATTTTATTTTATTATTTTAACCAAGCTAAAATGTATAAGTGACATTAAATTACAAGATCCATTTTTACTCTTGATCTACAAGCCCCGAGAGGGATCAAATTTTTTTCACTCTATGTTAGTTTTCATATCACGATATTTGATCTAGACTAAAGATGGATCTATGATAGTTTATTTGTCCCCTTTAAATAGGCTGCATTCCATGTGAATACCATGGGTCAATACCATGTGCCATCTTTATTTTTATTAATAATAATATTAGGGTTAATAATGTTTTTTTGCATGGTATTAATAATAATTTGGCCCATGGTATTTGGCCCATAGGCTTCACCTAAATATAACACATTTTTTGATTGGTCGTAAATGTAAGGTGGCTTATGGAGGAAATATAAAAAATGTTTTATTTATTTACCATACCTCTTGTTTATTTATATTTTTATTAATTTACCATACATTCTTATAAATATAGTATTTGGTCCATAGGATTCAATTAAATAAAACCTCTTTTTTGAGCTTTCTTAAATGGAAAGAGGGTTATGGACTAAATATAGAAAGAGGTTTTATTTATTTACCATAACTATAGTTTATTTATATTTTTATTTATTTACCATATCTTTGAAGTATAAAAAGAGGTTTTATTTATTTACCATACCTCCACTTTATTTATATTTTTATTTATTTACACACTTGCTTGTTCATAAATATAAGGTGACATATGGAGTAAATATAAAAAATTGTTTTATTTATTTACCATACCTCTCGTTTATTTATATTTTTATTAATTTAGCATAGCTCTTATATAAATATGGTATTTGGCCCATAGGATTCAATTAAATGAAACCTCGTTTTTGAGCCTTCTTAAATAGAAAGAGGGTTATGGACTAAATATAAAAAGAGGTTTTATTTATTTACCATACCTCTAGTTTATTTGTATTTTTATTTATTTACCACACCTTTGGAATAAGTATAAAAAGAGCTTTTATTTATTTACCATACCTTTGGAATAAGTATAAAAAGAGCTTTTATTTATTTACCATACCTCCATTGTATTTATATTTTTATTTATAACTATCATAAATACATTTTCTTGAAAATGAGGGTGAATGGAAGATTGTAACTCCTAATTTCAAGGGCTAAATTTACTTTTTTTACCCTCTCCCTTAAAATAAGGTGGGTTAACCTCCATACCTAATTTTTTTATAAAATAAATTTGAGGCGATTTGTAACAATGTACTATGATACAAAATATTTGCCCAATAAAAATATAAAACCCCTTAATTTAGCCCAAGGGCGAAAATTCGCCCCTAAAATTTTCCATGTTTGTACAAGGTTCTGTGAGGATTGTTTGAAACAGACTTGAAGACTATCTTGACTTTGTTGAATTGCTTGTTGAATGTACTTAAACAATTTTGAAGGTGCACTTTTTTGAATTCTTATCTTAGACCTGGAGCAGTTTGTGTATAATTTTGGAGAAGTTCGAAGTCCTTGTCAAAACAATCTCCTTGAAACTTTTTTTTCTTGAAGACTTATTAAGAAAAAACTTAAAGCAGTTCATTAAGCTCAGATCTTGAGTGTTTTGGAAGGTCTCTTTGAAGGAGTTTTGGAACCATTTTGAAAACATTCCTTAGCGTTACTTGGACAAGTCAGAGAAAACGTTTTGGACTATATTGTGGGCATTTGGAAGAGAACTCTGTGACATTTTTAAAGCATCCTTGAAGTAGTAGTACTGAGGTCCATTAAAGAACCTCCGAAAAACTCATTGTGTAGACCCTGTTGTAAACTTCTGGTTATCATAAGATCTTGGAGACATTAGTGAAGACTTCATAATGCATTGGTTGAAGGTCCTCTTGATGTGACCTTGGAGACACTCTTAAAGACATTTTGGTGAAGTAGTCTTGAAGATAACATTAAAGACCATGATGCATCACTAATGTCATCATGAGGTAGCTTGGAGAAATTTCTTGGGTATTATGAAGAGCAGTGGCGACACCTTCTAAGAAGACAAGGTTGTCATTGATGATGTAATGTGGATACCTAAGTGAATAATAAGCGAAGAATCATAGGGCTCATTGAAGAAGACATTGGGAGTCATGAAGTATAACCAAATGCATCTTGATGAAGTGAAGCTGAGGGTTAGAGCCCAAGAGGTTGGAGCCTCGAAAAGACATGTTTGGTGCCTTGGAAGATAGGGTTGGAGCCCCAGATGATTGGAGTCCTCAAGAAAGTAGGTTGGAGCCTAAACCAGATATAGGGTTGGAGTCCTTGAGGTTGGTGCCTCTAAATTGACAAGGTTGGAGCCTTGGAAGTCCAAGTCGGTGCTTGGAAAAATATAGGTTGGAGCCTAGGAGATTGAAAATCAGTGCCTTCATCTAGGGTTGGAGCCCTATATATATTTTACTTGATTTATTGCAAAGAAGAAATTAATAAAATATCTTATTCTTATTGTTCATTTTGTGTTCTAAATATAAGTCATTTAACTAGTAAAAATAACTATTGTTAAAAGAAATATTGATTCACCCCCCCCAAGTATTTCCAACAAATTTGACCAAGGGAGACACCTTTTCATGGTGGAGCCAACTTGTCCATTTTGAGCCTACATGAAGCTTAAAAAAAGAATTTATTTTTATTTTTGTTTTCATAGTTTCTTGAGTCGATTTAGGAGGCCTATTTTCATGCAAGGATACCTCCATATGCTACAAAAAAATAACATTCTCTCTTAGTGAGGGAGGTTTTTTCCTTGGCTGTAATAGATTTCCCCTTGGCTGAAATTTCTCCTCCATAATAAATGTTCATTAAATTTCCATGTTGATGCAAGTCTATAAATAATTCTATCCTTGAGTAGACAATATGAGTATCCAGGGCCTTTTACCTCTGGCCAAAATCTATTATTGCTCCTTAGGAAAATGTAATAATCTCCTCTGCTCAAAGTCCTTTATGACCCAACCAAGTCCTTTTGGCTTCTTAGGGGAGAATATTCCTTGGACCATTCATCTTCAACCAAAATCATTTATGGCTTCTTGGGCGAATTACATCTATATCCTCTAGTCAAAGTCCTTTATGACCTAGCCAAGTCCTTTCACCTTATTAGGAGAAGATCTGTCCAATCCTGTGATTTCCCTGCGCTATTCACCTCTCGTCAAAGTCCTATATGAACTAACCAAGTCATTCCCACTTCTCAGGTGAATGTATCCATCTCCATTAGTCAAAATCTTTTATGACGCAGCCAAAATCCTTTATGTATTTAGGAGATGGTTTGTTTGATCTTGGAAAGACATCAACACTCCATATCAACAAGGGAGACATTATGCATCGTGCCAAGCTTATCTCTGAACTATACAAACTTCACCCTAGACAGAGGCTTGGTGAGAATGTCTACAATTTTCTCATCTATGATATGTAAAGGAGCTCCACTGATCCTCTCCACACCATGTCTTGGATGAAGTGCCATGCTCTAATAGTCTTGCAATAAGCCTTCGAAGCCACACTGCTTCACGACTTTCTATACTGGCTATGTGTTGTGGGGAAAAGTATCCGACTCGGATGACCCTATCCCTACTCTAAGGGTGACAGTCCTTAGCAACAACTGAAAGTAAAGCTTTGATGTTTTCCTTTATGAAAGTACAGAGAAGGAAGAAAAGATTGACCAACCGGAGTCTTTCGCTTTTGTCGATCCTATCCTCTCTCTTTGTCTCTTGTTCCCAGCTCCTTGCTCCCTTTGCCGGTCCAGCTACACAAAGATCCTGCACAAACAAGAGAAGGAAAACTACAAGAAACATGTACTCATAACTGATGCATGGATTAGAGTGAATCAGATATACAAGTAAATACAATACATCAATGCAATACAAGTATATAGGAGAACATTCAAAGCTTTATTGATAGAAGTAAAAGGGTTCTGAGAAGGTTACAACCATCAATGGCTCCAATCCAGCAGCACCTCCCCAGCAGCAAGAAATCTCCTCTTCACCTCTATAAAAGCAATCACCCAATAGCTCTAACTGTGAACCAACAGCACTTCCTTACTTTGCACAAAATTCCAGCCTCCTTAGACCTCATAGAAGAGCTCTATATATAGGAGAGAAGAAGAAAGGATGAGTCAGCTTGAGACTGACATAAAGCTGCCTTGTGTCCTCTCCCTCTTCAGTTAAACTTCAGTTCTTGAGTCCACTTGGAGATCCTTGCTTACACATGGAGATCAAGTACCTCTTACTCATCATAGGGCGAATCCCTTGAACCAAGTGTCAGTTTGGAAGCTTCCTGGGCAATTGACACCTTGCAGAATGACTGTGCCACTTGGCCAATCTCGCCCAGCGCAGGTAGCCTTCATTAGATTTGACTTTCAGCGCAGGTACAAGGAGGAGCAGTTGCATTCCAGCGCAGATGCTCAGTGGAGCAGCTGACATGATCCAAAAATAGCCTGTTTTTGAGTGTTTTCAGGTGGAGAACTGATGGGAAGTGCTGTGGTTTGCTGACCTTGTTCTTCTAGGGGTAAGAAAAACATGTTTAGGGACTGAGGATCCCTGTAATTATTGACATTTCATGCTCCATGCTGCGAGGCACAAAAATGTCTATAACAGTTGCCCCCTAAAGTATGAGGCCGTTTATCGGGTGAAATGCTTTATCTAGAGGGTCCGAAGTTCATTCCAGTGCTGAGGAGGCGCCCTGTAATACAATACAATACAATACATTATTTTTCATTTTGCTTTCATGATCTAGCTGAGGCAGGCATTCCCATGCTCAGCTTTATAAATACATTTTGGTACATAGAACAGACGATCATCTGATGGTAGACTGATAATTCTCTGCTGAAATTATCATCCTTTGAGTAGGATGATCATCTGCTGCAATGATGTACATGACAAATTCTTTTATATTTCCTGAATATGTATCGCAGCCCGGATGGATGAAACTAGATCCGGGGTCTTCAAACTCGTTCGATCTTCACTCTAAGTACAAGTCGATCCATGTGAGAATTTCGCTGAAGTCGAACATGGAAAGACATCGCTTGATTACCGATCAATGATGAAAACCGTTAACAAGCGCGAGAGGAATCACCGATAATGATAATGACCCTCAAGGTACTGCAGTACAATTCACGTGGCGTGAATAAAGGACTTGGCGTCGAACGCCACGCAAAATCTTCTGGTTGAAGGTCATTGATGTATACCTGTCGCCGGAAGTGAGAAACTTGCCATTGAGGCATGCAAGCTTCAAAGTACTGATGGGGTTGTTCCTAGATCAACTTCTTGGATAATGAGCTGAAGTCGACAAGAAGCGATCCATCAAAGGAGGGCCTTAATGAATCCCACATCAATGACACAGAACGGAGCTAATGATTTTAGTGGAGGTGAAAACAAACTGTGATATATGATTCAGGGTGGCGATCATGAATGGATGAAGGATAATGTATGGCAGTGGATGGGACACGGTTGACACTTTCAGAATGACCTCTCTTGAACATATAACGACACTGATGTGATGGATTGGTAGCATTACCCCAAGTGTGGATGGTTTGGCGAGGACCATGGTGATGAGACCGGTGAATGAAACAACCCAACCCGATGTAGTACGGAGGAAAAGTGTCATGTTCAAGAGCGACTTGCTACCATTAAGCTTTGATGTTCTCCCAATTTTTCCCCAGTCATTTCTGACCAGTACCTCTTTATTTTTGTCAAGCTTGAGGAGGATAACATATGCTTGTTCTATAACCTGCCCTTCGGGCAAGCCCATCGCTATGATTTAACGAGCTTAGCAATAGGGAAACTCGTTCTCGTCTAAATACAAGTTTGTCGCTATTTAATCATTTTAACGAGGCTAACGACAAAGAAAACTCGGCAAACTTTTCATATTTTACGAGTCAGTGAAAAGAGCTCAAAGAAGACTCGTCTTTTGAGGAACGAGTGATAAACAGGGATAGCAACTGATTCCAGGTACAGGTTGGAATTTTCCAATCACGGCAGTGTCACAAGGATGGCTAGGTGAAATCACTCTTCGCAGATGTTCCTCAAAATGGGTAAACACACAAATGGAAGTGAATGATCGGCCAAATGACGGTGGAGGCGACGGTGCACAAACATGACCAAGGCTTTTATGGCTGATGAATTTACGATCTCAAAAGGGTATTTACCGGTTCATTTTTTCTGAATGAGCTTGAACTCTAAAGGAAAGCCTGCTCATAAACTTATGTTTATTTTTTAACGAGCATGAACTATGCGCTAAAACTGCTCGGATCTTGCGTTTATTTTTTAACGAGCATGAACTATGTGCTAAAACTGCTCGATATACCAGTCATAAGAACGCCTCCTGTGAGATAGCTATTTTTTAAGGAGCTTTACCTCACGAAGCTATGCTCCAATTTTGGCAAGTTTTTACCTTTGCCCCACAGGCTTTCTTCATGCAAGGTCGGAAACGGCTAATCCTACGAGTTTAAAGGGTTAGACCTACAGGTTTAAAGGGAGGACCTAAAAATTTAAAAAAATAAATAGTCGTCCCTCGCTCACATTCCAAAAGTTTGCATGCCCCCAGACATAGGATAGAATTTCGAGGCTGCCCCTCCTCTCCCCTACCTCTGCTTTTCTTTGGGTGTTCACAGCTACTTGTCATCTTGCCAATCTAATGTTAACGATACTAGTCTTCTCGTTATTTTAAGGGGTCTTACGCGGTACTCAGTCTTCCCGTCGGCCCACCTTTTAATGAACAGCTATTTGTGACAAGAGAAGAACACTACTCAAAGATAAAACATTGGTATATTTGAGGGAGGCTTGCTTCTTTCTTATTATCCGAAGAGGGTTCTATTTGCTGCTGCAAATCAATCTCTTTCTTCGGCGATGTCTATCATTGGGTTTACTCAAAGATGGTTACCCCTTGTCACAACAATATAGTATCCTTCTTTGGAGGCTGCCCCTACTTATCCTTCAAAACATTTGTTTTAATGGGTGAGGCTTGCTTTTCCCCAAAGATGGTCACTACTTGTTACAAAAAAGGGAATTCCTACTTGGGCAGTGCCCACCTATTTAGACAAAGGTGAATGACTCTTTAGCCAAACACATAACTTTAACAAAAGAATACTATTCCAGAACAACCCCTCTTCCATCCACGGACGGGGTACGGACTAGTCATATTCTTCTGCGGAAATTCTGCCTTATACCCGGGGTTTCTTCTGCCCGAAGCAGACCAGGGTGCATGCCCCCTGGGTTCCAGTCTTTCTTTCCGAATCACTCGCACTCATCGGGAAGGAGGACTGGGGGCGGAGGCGAATCTTGTGTGAACAGACCATTTAGGAATGGTATTTGACTATTTGCGATGCGAGATCCTGGAAACGAAAGTTGGTCTACGAGCTTGACCATCCTTCCTTCGTGTGGAAAACACATTACTCTAAAGAGTGAGGAGACTATCGCTCCCATGCAATAAATATAGTCACGTCCAAGGAGTAGGTTATAATCCAAGGGTCCTTGGACGACCATCATGTTCAAATTGACGGTCTTCCCTTTCAATGTAACAGGCACATTGGGGAGGATTCCTAATGGTCGACTGGTTCCTTTATCAAAACCTGAGAGATTTCTTAACTCAGGTAAAAGCGCCGTGGAACCCAGTGCTTTCCAAGCAACAGAGGAAAGGATACTCACAGACGCCCCTTCATCAATGATAGTACCAGCCATGATCATTCTATAGATCTGGACAACAATTCTGAATGGTACACTGGCTGGTAACCGGGGTCTGCCTAGTTGATTCCAATCAAAGGATACAACCAGGTTGCTTGGTGGTGGGACCGAATATACGGCCGGATATGACCCTGATGATGTTCCTTCCTGCGATAAAGGAATGGGCGCATTGCCCTGACGCTCATCAGAGTCGGTGCTGATGAAAAGAACCTGGATGGTGTCATCCTTATTCTCTTCAGTGAGGGTGTCGCATGAAGATGACTCGTCGGCGACGATGTCATTTGAAGATGAAACTTCTGAAGGTAGAACCGGGTCAACTGCCGTATCGACCTTTGGACTTTCGTCCGGTCTGGATTCAGTAGGTTCATTTTCAGTGACTGATGCTTCAGCCGACCACTTGAGCGGGCCAACTGTATTTTCAACCAACGAAGGACTTGGCACGAGTTTTTTGTATCCAGGAGGAAGTCGTAACGGTGAAACCGGACGATCTTCCAAAACTCTCTTGGCCTCATCTAAGAATGGACATTTGTGGATGGCATGCTTGCCTTCACACAGTACACATGGTGATCTTGATCTCCCTCTTCGTCCTTCACTCTCGCTAGTTGACGGACTGCAATCAACATGACTATCAGAGGTTGATGCTACCGGATTGTGCAACCTCGGGGACCAGTCCCTTAGTATCCGGGGAATACAAGGACAATCACGATGGAAGTGGGTCCCTTTGCAAATGACACATGGCGATTTAGGCCCGGTCGGTGCAGTGTGTGGGTTTTTGTCAGTTGTCTTTTGCTTGCCCCCAGCTGCCTTCGCCATAGGCTCCTTCTGCTTCTTTTCTTTCTTCTTCTTTTCCTTCTTCTCCTTGGGAGGTTGACTTTTGCCAGCTCCACCTTGCGAAGATGAAGGATCAGAGGAAGTATTGTAAGAAGTGGAAGGCTGGTGGGTAGTTCTAGACTGGTCTGACTGTTGATTCGATTGCTCAGGATTAGTGGCGATCTGGACTACATTAGTTGAAAAGAGCCATACAGGTAGGCCAATTGTCAATCCTGGAAGTGACAATGTCGCCATATGAGGCGCACCAACATCTCCCCAAGAGGAGAAGGGATTTGGACTTCCGCCAAGGTTGCCTCCTTGGTTGGTGGGCTCCATACTTTTCAACTGAAAGATCAACGTGGGAATAACAAGTGATTTTGTTCCGCTTAAAATAAATTTTATTAACGACGCTTTTAGACACAAACTTGCTTTTTCATGTTTTAAGAGTCGAGAAAAAGCTAAAGATGACTCTAGTCGCCTTCGATGTATTAACGAGCCCGAAGTGACAAATGCTCGGTTGGACCTTTTCAGTTATAGAGTTTGAAAAGAGCCAAAAGAAACTGCTCTGGAGATCTAGGCAGAGGGTGTGCCAAACCTCTCGCGAAACCACAGAATACGTTTTACGGTACGGGTGGTCGATCTTCGTGAATGCTGTGTTCACTGCATCGCGATCAGTAGGGCGGCCGACACGGCTTCCTAAGGATAAAGGATAAATGCCTATAGGGGTCTCCCAATATACGCGACGGTACGCGGGAGCACAAGTCTGTATTAGTGCCACCGACTCTCAGGAGGAATCACCCACCTTCGTAGAGATCAACAGTCACTATGTTTAACGACGCCGGAACACGTCTCTACCTAGACCTCTAGATGTTTGCGTTATGTTACAAAGCGTTGTTATGTAAATTGGGTTTATTTTAATGTTGATCTTGCTTAGCAGTTTGCCTTTAAGGATCACCACGAGATGTATATATACAACTTCCTAAATGCAATCTAAGATGAGAAGCAAAAACTTTTCAATCTTTCAACTTTGAAAACCTTAATCTACTGAGGGAAAAGAAAGACACAACTTTTCGCACAGATCATAGAACACACACTAAAATGCAAATTTTCCTAAATCGTCAAGCACACAGTCAAATGCAAAATGCACAATGCAGATATTTCTTTTCGTTATCCTTAATGTTGATGTAAGACAAAAAGGAAACTGTTGTATAACTTTGAATCTAATTTCGAGCGAAAGTAAACAAGCTTGTCCAAAATCAAAAGACACCTTAAGATCGACTTGTTTAGACACTGGAAATGTATAGATTCAAACCACAAAATGAAAAACAAACAAACTCAAACAGCCATGAACAGTAACAAAACTAGCTCTTAAGATCTCAAAGACACTTTTACAGTTCAGGATCTAAGAGGCCACAGCTATACTGGTTTGCTTTTCACAATGGGAAACTGTAACTGAAGTAAGAAATACTGAAAGAACAATCACAGTTTCATCACACAACTGAGGCGGAATAATGTCAAGGAAAGTTGGTTTACAGCAAGTACAAATGACAAGCAATCAGCAGCAAAATAACAGTGAAAACAGGGCTAAGACTCAGTGGGAAACCTCAGGAGGACATAGCCTAACTGGATCAGCGCAGGCTCTGGTCTGTCAAATTGACTCTCAGCGCAGTTCCCGAAGGGAGTACCTGCGCTGGAATGCAGACTGCCTGTGGACAGCCTGCACTGAGACACGAGAGTTGCGTTTACAAGGATTTCCGGGTCATAAAAAGCTCAAAAATTCACTGTTTTTGCTGAAATAAAAAGCTATAGGTCAAGTACAAGCTAAGGGATGATCAAGAGGATGAAAAGCTATCACAAAGAGTACAAGAGTCTTTTGTAGATCAGCTCTTCAAATCATGAATCTGCTCAGTAAATGAGCAAGAGTAGCAGCCCCTCTACTTCGCTTTTGATATAGTCAAAAGCTTTTCGATTTGGTACTCTTTGGTTCAGGAAATGAATAGCAAAGATACTACAAACATCAACAAGATACTAGGTTCCCCAGCGGAGTCGCCAGTTTGTTGTGGGGAAAAGTATCCGACTCGGATGACCCTATCCCTACTCTAAGGGTGACAGTCCTTAGCAACAACTGAAAGTAAAGCTTTGATGTTTTCCTTTATGAAAGTACAGAGAAGGAAGAAAAGATTGACCAACCGGAGTCTTTCGCTTTTGTCGATCCTATCCTCTCTCTTTGTCTCTTGTTCCCAGCTCCTTGCTCCCTTTGCCGGTCCAGCTACACAAAGATCCTGCACAAACAAGAGAAGGAAAACTACAAGAAACATGTACTCATAACTGATGCATGGATTAGAGTGAATCAGATATACAAGTAAATACAATACATCAATGCAATACAAGTATATAGGAGAACATTCAAAGCTTTATTGATAGAAGTAAAAGGGTTCTGAGAAGGTTACAACCATCAATGGCTCCAATCCAGCAGCACCTCCCCAGCAGCAAGAAATCTCCTCTTCACCTCTATAAAAGCAATCACCCAATAGCTCTAACTGTAAACCAACAACACTTCCTTACTTTGCACAAAATTCCAGCCTCCTTAGACCTCATAGAAGAGCTCTATATATAGGAGAGAAGAAGAAAGGATGAGTCAGCTTGAGACTAACATAAAGCTGCCTTGTGTCCTCTCCCTCTTCAGTTAAACTTCAGTTCTTGAGTCCACTTGGAGATCCTTGCTTACACATGGAGATCAAGTACCTCTTACTCATCATAGGGCGAATCCCTTGAACCAAGTGTCAGTTTGGAAGCTTCCTGGGCAATTGACACCTTGCAGAATGACTGTGCCACTTGGCCAATCTCGCCCAGCGCAGGTAGCCTTCATTAGATTTGACTTTCAGCGCAGGTACAAGGAGGAGCAGTTGCATTCCAGCGCAGATGCTCAGTGGAGCAGCTGACATGACCCAAAAATAGCCTGTTTTTGAGTGTTTTCAGGTGGAGAACTGATGGGAAGTGCTGTGGTTTGCTGACCTTGTTCTTCTAGGGGTAAGAACAACATGTTTAGGGACTGAGGATCCCTGTAATTATTGACATTTCATGCTCCATGCTGCGAGGCACAAAAATGTCTATAACACTATGATATACTCTACCTTTGCTATACTAAGTGTCACAGAAGTATGCTTGTAGGATATCATAGCTAATCCCAAGCTGATGCAACACTTCGAGGTGCTCTTTCTGTCCTTTGTACTCTAGACCCAATCTAAATCCATATATTCATGTAGCCTCACTTTACCTCTTGAGACACATCTCAAACAATATCCAATTGTACCACGCAGGTACCACATGCTTCACTACAACCCAATGTACATGCCTTGACTCAACCATAAAATTTCTTAGGGTGTTCAATGAAAAAGAAAATATCAAACCTGATGTCAGGTATGTCAATGTTTTAATCAACTTCTTTTATTGATATGGAAATGAGATCTTGACACTTATTAAGGTATTATAGACTCATGTGCATGGATTTGCCTATATTACTTAGTGCAATGGATGGATAAGATTGCGAATAACATAGATAATGAAGCAGTTAAAGAAACATAATAGACAACATTCATAACACAACAAGTTTAATCAAGGAGTTCAACCAACACTCCTGGGCTACGTCTCCTGGTCCAGTCTTCAGTGGTGACCTCCCTATTATGTCTTTTAAAACATAGTTTTACAAAAGTGAGCTCAATTTGAGTCTCACTCAATAGATAAAAAACAATAAGGCTTTACTTGGATCCCCCAAGTATTTTTGAGTACATAGACTCTCTGTCTCTGTTTTCTCTCTGTCTCAGCACTGCTTGCCTCTGTCTTCTGTGGCTTTAAAGCCAATCGACATTGTCTATTCATTCCCACTTCTTGGGCTCTCTGGCTCCCGACCTCTGTCCACTCGAATCCCCCCTCTGAGCATTAGAAATCATTGATAAACGCCTTTAGGGATGGTGGCCACCTGTTCTGTAATTGAATGGTCCATCGATGCCTTTGAAATCCCAAAAATGGTTGTTCACCGTTTACACAGAGAAATACATGTAAAACTGTGAAAATCCGCCAATCTGTCGTTTATCGGATTTGAAATATTATAAATTCCGCCTTTATATCACTTATGAATCTCCACCGTTGATCTGGGAGATCCTGATCCAACAGCTGAGATTCATTTCGGGCGGCTCAAGCGTACGGGGGTTAATTTCCCAAAAAGGGTGGTTTTCTCTCTCTGACGCTTGGCCACGTGGTAGCTAGTGTATGGGCTCGAGCGAAGCTTGGCCAAAACCACTTACCGCCTATGGTCCGCCTGAAATCCCGCTTGTTTTGGATCTCAAAACATATATACCTGCATGTATAAAGCCTTTCGGGTTTGGTTTATCACTTTATTCGCATTTCTTTCGTTTTTTGTTCATTTAATGAAAATGCGACTTACATTGAAAAAGCCATTTTATCGGACTTGAAATATTATCAAATATCACTCATAATTTTATCGGGTCCGGCTATCACAGTCATAGTTATTATTGGCCCCACTCCTTTTCATAGCTTTGATGCAATATTGCGATATTGCAATCGCATATTACCGATCCTTCGGGCCACGGTTAAGTCCATATATATCTATATATATATATATATATTAGCGATGCGATAACGCTATCGAATCTGGACCATTGATCTGTGCGCATACATCAATGACTCTCGTTTAATCACGCTGATTGTTGTCATGCTTCCCATATAGCCACCTCCGATAGACTTTGCATGCCATTGTCGATTGCGATATGCTGATTGGATCTGGACCGTTGATTGACTAGATCCGACGGCTCCGGTGCATTGTTCCTTTGACATTCGATAGGCTCTGTTTTCCTCATTTTCTCTATGTTTTTCACTCCCGATAGTGTAATCCACCTTTTTTTTAAAGGTTCTTTTTATGCGATAGTTTTTAACTATGTGAAGACTTAGAGGATTTTAGGATCCATTTGGATCACGCCTTCCCACTGAAAAAGCTTTTGGACCAGCAAAAGTTGGTTTTTAAGCATCAATCAAGTGAGGATACAACTTCCTCACTTGTCCAATCTCTATCCATCTTGCACTTCTTGGTTTTGAACCTTTGAGTCCGATTCTGAGGTACTCAACATCCCCTCTGCGCGTAGTTCTCAGCTTCCTGTCCAGAACTGTATCTTCCTGCAACTCATTGAGATATTCAGGAAACAGATCATCAATAGAAGGCAACTGACTTTTCTCTTCAAGATCTTCAATCAATGAACGTTCAAATAGTCTCAAGTTCTCTGCATTAACTACTGAATAGATGTGCATGTAAGCTGGCAAATCAAGGCGAAAAGCGTTCTCACTAATTTTCTCAAGTATCTTGAAAGGCCCATACCTTATTGGCTTCATCTTTTTACCTTCACCTTGCATTCTTTCTTTGCTGATGTACAACCAGACTTTATCACCAACTTGGAAGCTATGCTCAATTCGATTCTTATCATGCCTTGCCTCGTACTTGGCCTGGCTTCTTTCCAGCTATTCCTGCACTGCCTGGTGAATTTCTTGGATATGTTGAATGGACTTGGTTGCTTTGTCCACATCACTGTGTCCATAAACTGCTATTTCTTCACTAAATACAAAATCCAAGGGAGACCTTGGTGTAAAACCAAAACAAGTCTCAAAAGGAGATCTTTGTGTAGAAGAGTGTTTATCATAGTTGTAAGAATGTTGCACATAACATAAATGTTCATCCCAAAGCTTGGGATGCTTGCTGCAATAGCCCCTGAGCAACTAGATCACTGTCCTGTTGACCAGCTCTGTTTGGCCATCTGTTTGTGGATGAAATGTTGTTCTCTTCTTCAATCTGGTGTCCATCAACTCCCACAGACTTGACCAAAACTTCCCAACAAATTGGGAATCTCGATCAGAGACAATAGAAGTGGGTAACCCAAAATGAACCCATACATGCTGAAAGAAAAACTTTGCTGTTTGTTCAGCTATAATCTGCTTGTTACAAGGTATTAAAGTACACATTTTGCTGAACCTGTCCACAATAACATATAAATAATCATGACCTTTTCTAGATTTTGGAAATCCCCCAACAAAGTCCATGGAAACACTTTCCCAAGGATGAGAAGGAAATGGAAGTGGAGTGTACAAGCCTAGTTTTCTATTATTGGGCTTGCTTTTAGCACACATGGTACACCCTTTAATATATCTAGAAACTGTTTCATGCATTCTTGGCCAATAACAGAATCTTTGCAGCTGTGAAACTGTTTTACTTACCCCAAAATGACTTGATATTAGAGAAGTATGTGCTTCTCGGATTATGTTAACTCTTTCAGTTTGAGGAATGAATAACCTTCCCAAATGATATAAGAGTTGGTCCTTAACATGATAATCCAATTCTTATACTTGTTTGCCATGACTTGAAGTTGCATATACATCTTTAAAATCTACATCTTGAGCATATTGTTTAATGTAGCTTTCATGCAATACTGAGTTATGCTTAAGTATAGTAGATGCACTTATGATTGGTCTTGATAGCATATCTGCAACTTTATTGTGTATGCATTTCTTATATCTAATGACAAGATGAAACTGTTGTAGAAAATACATCCACCTATAGTGTCTTGATTGCTGCAATTTAGTTTGTGAGTGTAAATATTGAAGTGGTTGATGATCAGTATGTATAACTGTTTCTTTTCCCATTAGGTAACGTTTCCACTTTTTCACACTCTGCACTAATGCATACAATTCTTTATCATATGTGGGATAATTAACTAATGCAGAATTAAATGTCTCAGAATGATAACATATGGGTTTACCATGTTGCATCAACACTACTCCCATGGCATAGTCACTGGCATTTGTTTCAATCTCAAATGGTCTTTGAAGATCTGGAAATGCTAGTACTAGTGCTGTACTAATTTTTTCTTTCAAGGTGTCGAAGGCTTTCTATTGTTTTCCTCCACATTGAAACACCTTGTTCAATCTTGTTAAAGCATGTAAGAGAGTTGCAATCAAGGAAAAATTAGCAATCAACTTTCTCCAATATTGTGCTGCTCCTGGGAATCTCCTAATTTCTGTAGCAGATTTGGGTTTAGGCCAGTTCACAATGACTTCAACCTTAGAGGGATCTATCTTCAATTCACCACCCCCTACAATATGACCCAAATAATTTAAAGATTTTTTGCCAAATTCACATTCTGATAACTTAACATAGAGATTTTCTCTTTTCAAAACACCTAAAGTATGCTTTACATGCTTCAAATGTTCTTCCCTTGTTTTACTGAAAACAAGAATGTCATCTAAATATAAAATTACAAAATCATCAATAAAAGGCCTGAGTACATCATTCATAACTCTCATGAAAGTGGCAGGAGCATTAGTTAAGCCAAAATGCATAACCAACCATTCATACAACCCTTGCTTTGTTTTGAAAGCAGTCTTCCATGCATCTTGTTCTGCTACTCTGACCTGATGATAGCCACTACACAAGTCCAACTTGGAAAAGTAAACAACTTCTTTCAACTGATCTAATAGATCATCAATGCGAGGAAGAGGATAATGATTCTTGATCGTTATTTTATTCAGTGCTCTGTAATCAATGCACATCCTCCACGAACCATCTTTTTTTCTCACCAACACAATTGGAGATCCACATGGTGATGTGCTTGGCCTTATGAACCCTTTATTGAGCAGCTACTGTACCTACTTCTTGATCTCTGCATTTTCTAAAGTGGATAACCTGTACATTCCGATGTTAGGAAATTGCATCTTGCTGCAAATGAATATCGTGTACTATTTCCCTTTTGGGTGGCAGACCTTTAGGTTCTTGAAATAGGATATCATATTCTGAAACAACTTTATCTAAATCAGCTTTCTGTTTAGCATCACAACCTTCAAATGCATTGGTTTTATCAGGGGTCTTTTCCTTTACAACCATTAGTAAAAATTGCTTGCATGAATTTATAAGTCTTTTCATCTACCCTGAGTTTATGAGAGTGTAGTTATTTTTGAGTTGATGAGCTCTTACAATATATTCTATTCCATCTTTTGTGAGTTTATACTTATTTTCAGTTCTATAGAAAATGGCTTTTCTATCATACAAGTAAGGACTTCCTAAAACAATACCACATATATCCAAGGGAACTATGTCTAACTCAACCTCATCTACCTAAGTTTACATTGTCTAGTCACTTGTAGCTTTGCTTTATCACATACCAAACCTAATGGATATGGCTTCTTGTGAGGTGTTGTTAGTAAGCCCAACTTCGTTACAATTGTTTCAGAAATCAAGTTTACTTGTGAACCACTATCAAATAAAGTATCAATATTTTGATGCTTGGAAATAACTCTAATATGAAAAAGCTCATGTCTTTTCCTCTCATTTTCTTCATTATCAATAGATTGTGCAGAATTACTTGTAGATGCTTCATAATTTTTACCTTTTATACCTGTGGCTGTGACTATTGTTTCATCACCTGAGTCTGACCCCAAGTCTTTCTGAATAGCAACAATAGTCTTCTTCTTCTTACCACCGAACTTCTTGGGTTTCAGCTCTGGATGCAAAGACCAACAATGTTCATCATCATGTCCATCGTTCTTGCAGTGAGTGCATAAAGGTTTGTCTTTCTGTACAGTGTTTGTCTTCCTCTCCTTCCATTTTTGCTTCTTCTTTTCCTTATTCTTGCTTGCAGTGGGTTTTGATGATCCCCCAATCTTTGGGTTCACATTATTGCCTCTAGCCTCCAGATGTGTAGCCTAAAATGATACCTCATCTATGCTAGTAGGGTTAAACATGAGAATGGTGTGCCTCAAATAGGTATGCAGACCACGTATATACTTCAACAAAGTTTTAGGTGAGTCTAGTGAAATGCCTAGAATTACAGATCTTTTTCTAAATTCTTGGGTATAGATATGTACACTTTGCCCCTTTAATTGGCGAAGAGTTTGCCAACTCATCATTGCTTGCTACATATAAGCTAGTGGATAGAATTGTTTTTTAATGACAGAAACAAATTCACCCCAGGGAGAAAGAATTTTACCATGCTTCTTCAAATCAGCTTGTGTCTTGCCTTCCCACCACACTAGGGCAGTTCCTCCAAGGCGAAGGCTGGCCAGTTGAATTTTTCTCCTTTCTGAATCGATGTTCTGCACCCTGCAATACAAATCAATCTGTCTAATCTAGTTATCTAGCTTTTTCGCATTTAATTCTCCATAATATATTGGCAAATCAAATTTTACGTCTAATTTAATCAAAGATGTTTTCTTCTTTTTATTTTCAGGGCTAGAAGGAGGTGTTGATGGAGAAGGTTCTTCCCTTTTCCATTTGCCTTCTGAATGGCCATCTATAAGGGGTTCCTCTGTTCCTTTTTCTTGTTTGGAGGTTAAAGTACTTTCACCTCGACCTTTCTTAAATTCTCGATACATCTCTTCCACCATGGTTCTCATGGTCATGAAACTTTCCATGAACTGAGAGTCTGATTCCCATGAGACTTGTTCTGCCATTTTCCTCCTAGGATAGACTCTTCCAATTTCTGGGTTAGCCTCAACTAGTTCTCCTTCTCCTAATTTGAGTTTTGACCTAATAGCATTCAACAATCTAGCACAAGCTTGTCTAACCTTAGCAAACCTAAAGCTTTGATACCACTTGATCTGGAAATGAGATCTTGACACTTATTAAGGTATTACAGACTCATGTGCATGGATTTGCATATATTACTTAGTGCAATGGATCGATAAGATTGCGAATAACATAGACAATGAAGCAGTTAAAGAAACATAATAGAAAAATCGCATAACACAACAAGTTTAATCAAGGAGTTCACCCAACACTCCTGGGCTACGTCTCTTGATCTAGCCTTCAGTGGTGACCTCTCTATTATGTCTTTGAAAATAGAGTTTTACAAAAGTGAGCTCAATTTGAGTCTCACTCAATAGATACAAAGCAACAAGGCTTTACTTGAATCCCCCAAGTCTTTCTGAGTACACAGACTCTCCTTACTGACTCTCCATCTCTGTTTGCTATCTGCCTTAGCACTGCTTGCCTCTGTCTTCTGTCTTCTATGGCTTCAAAGCCAATCGGTGCTGTCTGTTCGTTCCCACTTCTCGGGCTCTTTGGCTCCCGACCTCTGTCGGCTCGAATCCCCCCTCTGAGTGTTAGCAATCATTGCTAAATGACTTCAGGGATGGTGGCACCTATTCTATAATGGAATGGTCCATCGATGCCTTTTAAATCCCAAGAATGGTCGTTCTCTATTTACACAGAGAAATACACATAAAACTGTGAAAATCCGCTAATCTGCCATTTATCAGATTTGAAATATTATAAATTCCGCCTTATAACTCCTACCGGGTCCACCTTTATATCGCTTATCGCATCTCCACCGTTGATCTGGGAGATCTTGATCCAACGGCTGAGGTTCATTTCGGGTGGCTCAAGCATATGGGGGTTAACCGCCTAAAAAGGGTGGTTTCCTCTCTCCGGCTCCTGGCCACGTGGTAGCCAGTGTATGGGCTCAGGTGGAGGTTGGCCAAAACCACTTACCGCCTACGGCCTGCCCAAAATCTCACTTGTTTCGGATCTCAGAACATATATACTAGCATGTATAAACCCTTTCGGGTCCGGTTTATCGCTTTATTCACATTTCTTTCATTTTTTCTTCATTTAATGAAAATGCGATTTACGTTGAAAAATCCCTTTTACCAGACTTGAAATATTATCAAATATCATTCATAATTTTATCGGGTCCGGCTATCGCAGTCATAGTTATTATCGGCCCTGCTCCTTTGCATATCTCCAATGCGATATTGCGATATCGCAATCGCATATCGCCAATCCTTGGGGCTGCGGTTAAGTCCATATATATATATATATAGATATATATATATATATACATACATATATATATATATATATATATACATACATATATATATATATATATATACATACATATATATATATATATATATATACATACATATATATATATATATATATATACATACATATATATATATATATATATATAGATACATACATATATATATATATATACATACATATATATATATATATATACATACATATATATATATATATATACATACATATATATATATATATATATACATACATATATATATATATATATATACATATATATATATATATATATACATACATATATATATATATATATACATACATATATATATATATATATAGATATATATATATATATATATATATATATATATATATAACTGAGGCCAACTCCCTCTAACACTAAAGCAGATCCTCTTGTGGCAGCTTTGGTTTCTTCGTCTGTCACAAAAGAAAATACTTCTGCCACTGCTACTCCCTCTATCATGTAAGTCTTTTTACCACTGCTTGACACGGGTTCTTCAAAGAAATACATACTTCACCTAGAGACCTTATGTCTTTGAGCATCTTGAAAATCTCAACCCATTACATCCTCTTATAAGGTTGCTCCTTCCATTGTGCTCTTGAAATTGGAGGCTTTTCCTGGTCATCTGGCACGGTCTTAGATGTTTGTACAATTTCTCCCTTTCAAACACAAATCACTCTTGTTGAGTCTATGCTCGAGCCCTTAGGGCTATCTGTTAGAGACTTGAGCAAAAATATCCATGTAGTCCACTCCCTTTTACTAGGAGATTCATCTTGCCACAACCTTGCCTTATACTTTCTGATGTTGCCACCTATATAATGACAATTTTCACAATGGACTTGTTCTTCCTTTTCATAAACCTCATTCAGGAGGCCATGGAAAAGGAAAATTCATAATGGAGGTAAGAAGGAAATATCAAGGCCATACAAAATAAAAAGACAAGAGGTTGACTAAATAATAATAATAATAATAATCAAGGGAGAAAATATGAAGTACTTATCTCTTAATTTAAGAAGAAATAATTGAGAATTGTTAATTTATTTTCTAACAAAGTTAAATAAAAAAACACTTTGACTTCTTCTGAGGTGGTTACTCATCATCATCATTATCAATGTTGGTTGTTGATGCATGTTGATTTTATTTCCTTTTCCTTTTAGGAAAATGGGATGCATAATGTCCAAAATTATGAAAAATGAAGCACCTAATCTTTGACATATCCTTTTTCTTCTGCTCTTGAATAAGAGTGGGTCTTCTATCTGAATTCTTCTTATAAAATTTTCCAAAGTTCTTTTTTTCAAAATTTCCAAGGTTCCTTCTTCCCTTTCCTTTTCTAATATGCGCTGCAAGGGCCTGAGTTTCTCATTATGTGGATTTTGTGAGTTATTCCTGGACAATAATCTGGCTTCTTCTTGGAAAACCAGTCCATAGATTATCAAATGTGGTAGGTTTGATTATGCACAAATTCCTTGAACAAATGGCTCCCATGAAGGAGGAAATCCATTGAGAGTCACTGTAATAAGATTTGTATAATCAATTATGTCTCCAATGGCTAAAAGATCATCTATGATTTGGGAGACTTTCATAAGATATGAGAGAACAAAATTTGATCTAGCATTATGACATTATGGAGACGATTTTTCAAGGCTAACTCCTTATTGGTATTGTTTCTTGCATACAATTTTACCTGATCTGAAATGGGGGTTTGATAACTTGTTATGCTTACAAGAACCTCCCACTTAGTTAAACAAATAAATGATCTAGCTTATATATGACATTTGCGGAATTAAATACTTGAAACAAGTGTATGTTTTCTTTTAACTGTTTAAGTGCTTTAAGTCAATTTGATTATGCTGATATTAAACACATATAACAACCATATAATGCAGCAAATAAACAACCACACATAATAGCAAATTTAATCTAGGAGTTCACCCGAATATTATGGGCTACATCTCCTTGAGCTTTTGTCATCTTGACTTGGCCCTTTGGGATTATGGAAAAGTTTATTTTACAAGTTCCACACTTAACTCCAAAGGTTACTGAACTAAACCAATGGGCTTTTAATACCATCTATATCCCTGTCATGGCTGTCATCACTCTGCAAACAGATCTAAGCTCTCTTAGACTTGATTCCTTCAATCAATGCTCTGAGCTACCTTGAGCTTATTGATGGCACTAAATCCTTTAGAATTATTTAACTGTCACTGAAACTTCATCTCCTATCTCCAGCACATATCAGACATAGAAAATAGATTGAACATTTTCTCAAAATTAGAACTGCATCCCCAATCTAGGCCTTCCTCCACGGTTGGCACTAGGCTGCCTGAAACTTCCCTGTAGAATCTCGGCCTTTAGAAGTATCCAAATGCTTATGAAAATCCTTGCAATGGATTCATAAGGCTCATTACGGTCAGGAATGAGTTTTGGTTCACTGAGAACGAGTACTGGTAGCTCCTACAACTGCCTCCAACACCTGGTGACCCTGAGCTCCAAAATCTCTCTGGATGAAAATATATATGAAGATGAATTCCTCAGCTTCTCTGAACTATTCCATTGGCTTTAGAAGGCTCCAATTAGCCTAGCTAGCCTCTTGTTTCACTCCCTATCTCTCTGGTCAAAAACTGCTCCTTGAGTTCATTTAATCAATATCCCCTAGGGATACTCCACCAAATTTGGTGAACTACACCTAACTCTAGTTAAACTTAGCATATCCACATAAGTTTAGCCACTCCACCAAGCTGACCATTAGAGGTGAGCCATTATAATAACTGTTTGGGCGCGCATATGAGGCGGTATAATCCTGATGGTTAGGGATAATCCCCCGTAGAGTTGGCGGTCATGCAATCGCGTGTAAACCGTTTGCAACCGTCGACATATCCTGCTCAATCCAACGGATATCGCATCATCTGCTCACCAACTAACCCAGACGATCTCCATCGTCGATGTGACCTGTCCAATTGAACGACTATCGTGCAATCTCGCAAAGATTCTTTCACGACTGATATCAGGTCGAGAGCACGCGATAAAAGTATTTTTCCCGTGCTACTTTTCGACCGCTAAGGTTAATCACGTGAAATCGTGGATTACCATTTACAACTTTTTGTCTGCGTGAGATACCATTTCCCACTTTTCGAATACTACCCATGTGCTCAATAAGGAAAGTTTTAGCGCTTACTCCAAAAGGGAATATTCTAGGGAATATTCCTTGGAATATATTTTTTTAATATTTTCAAAAACCAAATTAATCTTGGTCAAATGCCCAAAATTGTAGTTTACTGGACTTTTAAAATTGCAATAACTCATTCATACGGTATCATTTTTTTGAACCGTTTGCGACGCCAAAATCAGGAAGATGAGATCTATCCGTTTGCTTAGGTTCGACACTCTTTTGAACACCTTGAAATTCGAGCTATCACTAAGGTCAGGATCAATATCTTATCATTACCAGAGCATCATATACTTCCTTAACAATCTTTAATCTCACAACATGAGGGATCAAGTGGTCTTTTATGGAATATAAGAAAATTCTCTTTGCTTGCAGTTTCATTCTTCTTATACTTGGCTTTCTCCTCAACTCTCTCTAGCTCTGGTATGACTTTGTCCACATGATCCTAAAGTTCACTCTCTTCCAAGATAAGTTCTATCATGGTGTTCCAAGATCTGAAATTGATGGCACCATCCAACCTGTCTTCAATTATAAGACTTGGTGCCATTTTTGGCATGAGACCCAAAAACCAATTAAGTTGATGAACACTTGTCTCTAAGGCTGACTTCAATGGCTAATTTTTAAACAAAGCTTTGATTCCATGTTAATTTTCTACAGGATGAACAATAAAAACCAATTTTTTATTTAATAATTAATTCCTAATGATCTTCAACCAATTTATCTTATTCCACTGAAACCATTGAGCAATTATACATAAAATAATATCAATAGTAATGCAACAAAAACAATAAGATCATAAAGGGACAACCATGCACAATAGAGACAACAAATTTACCCTACGAAACCCAAACTTGGGAGAAAACCCAACAACTTTTCTCCTAGGAGAAATTATTCTTCAACATGGTTTACAATTCCAAAAATGTCCACAAATTTGTGCTAAAATCTAAGTCTAAATATCAGTTGAACCTAGTCAAAATTCCATTCAGTCAACATTGGTCACACCACCCAATAAGTAAAAATTGGTAAAATTTTGGTTTGGTCAACTTAGCCCTTGTGGTCAACTCGGACTAGTGGTTGAATCTTGTGATCAAACTCGGACTTGTCAACTCATCCTTTTTTGTAGTCAAACTTCGCCTCTTTTGTATTCAAACTCAACTAAATATCCTGGTCAAACAACACGTCAAACTCAATCAAACAATGTTGTTGATTCAATCAAATCTTAGTCAAACAATCAAGAAATCAACTCGGTCAAATTAGTCAATTCTTCTTCCTCCTCTACATGTGTGAGTGCTCTTAGAGAGATAAGATGTTGTGTTGATGATGATTGTCAAAGTGGAGTAGCACATCATGTATTTATATAGGTCAAATGAGTGAATTTGACCAATGGAAAAACCTTTTAATGGTGGGGTCTACTTGTCCATTTTGAGCCTACATGAAGCCCTATTTATTTTTTATTTTTTATTTCTATATTCATAATTTTCTTGAGCCAACTTAAGAGGCCTCTTGTCATGCGGGAATACCTCCTGATGCTACAAAAAATCAACTTAAATAAGGAGGAAACAACTCACATTTATAACAAAGTAGTTTCTAGATTTGATATGATCAAATAATAATAAAAGTATTTGGTGGACCAAATGAAAATCTTAACATTTTTGGTATTTTATTATTTCGTGAGAGAAAATGGTAAAAAAAAGTGGTTAATAACCTTTATTATGGGTAACTAACTCAAGAATAATGATTCTTTAAGTTAATTAAGAGTATATGTTTGCTTGTAATAATTCATACATTCAAATCCAGTGGGGAGTAAAGTATGTACACTTTTGTAAACTTTAACATTCAAATTGTTGATCGAAGGTGTGTCTCTTGTTCCACAAACAATGGAGTCTCATACACCAATTTGGTGTCAAGCTTGGTAGTGACATTAAAAATAGATTATTGTTATTATTTTATTTATTTCCATATAAATGGGTGAAATAGATAAAAATAAATTAATTACTTGCAGATAAAATAATGAAAATAACTTAAAATTAATAAATTTATGAGTTATTTTAGTATAAATAGGTAAAAATATGAAAATAACTTAAAAAAATGGTTCTTTAGAGTATTTTTATGAGAAAAAATGAATTTTAATGTTTAATATCCATACTAATAAGGTATATTTAGATCAACATAATAATTTTGGTTAAAAAATTATTTTTATTGATAATAGGTTTAAATACCTTTTGTCCCATATTATAATCGTATTATTATCCTATCGCAGGGCATGTATTACGTGTTTGTGATAGTGTTGACTCTGAATTACTTTGCTATTTGACTAAAAATCATATAACACTTTGCAAAGTCAACCTTATAAAGAAAAAATATATTTATTTTTTAAAATATCTTATTTTATTTTACAATGATTTCTTTTTGTACCTCCGCTATTATCGATGTCATAACAGTTCTGTTTTGACATTGTAGGTCGTACAATTTATTAATGAGGCAACATTTAATCATATAGACAGATGCATCTTATATGCACCAAACTTTAACCTTTAACATTTGAATATTCCTATTATGGAGTCAACGATATTAAATGTTGCTGGTATTTTAGACCTTGACATCATTGGTGTGGTAAAATTCGAAGCATAATAGTCATGAAAGAAATTTGGAGAACACCACAAATTTATTGGCATATCTTCAACCTATTTTATTATTATGATTAGAAACATATAATTTAAAAAAATTATATCATTCTTTAATGTTTTTCTATTTAATTCTACCATATTTTATTAATATGATTAACCACGATATTTTAAAAAATGTGAGAATATGCCATTCTAATATAAATGTAAATGCAAATATAATTATATATTAAATGCAACATTAAATTCATATTTGAGTTGGAGAATGCAATCTTTATATAATGTAATTGCTTTCTAGTCAACTAATTTTTAAATAATATTCTTTTGTCTTATGAGGTTGTCTCTGCTTCTTTAACAATGATATGTTACAATATGGAAAACCGGGAAATATTTTTTAGTCCACTAAGAGCTAGTGGTATCGTAAACCTAATAATGGAAGTTGGAGCCTTGATCCCCAATTGACCTCAACTTGCCATGTCTTCATTTCTTGGCTCAGGGGGTTGGAAAAACAATCCTAAGATGTGGAAATAAGTATGCAGAAATTTCTCACACACCAAAACATAATCTTCTTGCTAGGGCAAACATATTATAGTTTTTAAAAGCTATGTTTCCACTGGCATTTAAATAAGGATCGATCTTGCTCTTTAATTGTATATATCAAGACTTTAGCAATTTGTAGAATCTATAGTGATCGAAGTCTAAACCTTAACACTAACTTGAATTCAATGTCTTTACTCTAATTTAGCTATATTTAAACTAAGCGACAAGACTCGCTACTATGTAGCACTTGTTCATATACTATTGCATTAAATATTAATGAGGTTGTGCTAGATTCTTTGTATTTAAAAACAAACGAATAAATATAAGCTATAATTAAAATGATTATTTGAAATTGTATTATCTATAAGTAAAATATATGTGTCATGTTAAATATATTTGTATGATAACTTAATATTTAAGTTTTAAGATGTAATTCATTTGTAAAACGATGTTAGTTATTTTATATTTTCAATTTATAATTATAATTAATTTTTAGATTGTAAATTATATTTTATTATTATTATTCTAAAGATTGAATGGTCAATTTGATTACAAGTATTTACCATAAATATTTTTTATTTAAATAAATTGTTATGATTTAATACTTCTTGTGATTGTTGAATGATTCAGATTGGATTATTATATTGTTTTTCATTTATCTTGATGCTTTAAGAGTGGAAAAAGTAGAGGAATAAACTTTTAAGACCATTTTTACCAGTGGGACCCAGTTTGGAAAATTGGGGTTTGCAACCTTTGAGAGTGTTTTGAGGCATCGAACACTGTTTTTAGGGGATATACCTTTATTTCTTTAGCACGACACTTTTTCCCCCTATTTTACACACAAAGACGTTTCCAACGACACAAGAATTATGTCAATCAGAGTTCATATGTGAAAGTTATGCCACTAAAAAATTTGACCTTCCTATTTTCACCACCATAATTTGAGAGGGTGCCACGTGAGCCCCCATTATTCATGAAAAATGAGCTAGCCACATGATTATGATGTAGAAGACTCTAGAAGTGCATATATTGAAACTCTTGTTAAGAGTTGAGGTAGTCAAACCTAACCACTTGTAGGCTATCAGGTTGTGTTATAACTGGGCCACTAGGAGGAAAAGGGGTTCCATTCTTTCAAGTATTAAATGATTCAAATAGGAGGTAAAGAACACAAAGATGATTTGTGTAATGTAGCAGCCCATGGGCCACATACCATATTTCTTTGTACTCGTAGCCATGTTTCCATTAAGAGAACAAGAGCAAAGCATCCCCACCTTCCAGTTGGTTTTTTTCTCCCTAAAGGGTTTCCAAGGGCATATCATGTGTCAAATGTGTTGTGAGATTTTATTTCATCATTATCTATTTTCTGCATAATTTTAATCTGCATGCATACACTATTAGCAGTAATCTAGAGATATATAAATCTTAGGAGTAATCAAATTGTAATATTGTAGATCTTTGATTTTTAAGTATAATTTTAGCAGATATGTTGCAACGAATTTTGTAGTGCAATATCCATGGTAGCTTACAGATCAATATATTAAAAAAATATATGTTTTCAAATAACCTCAAACTTTTATATTTTTGTAACACATACTACAAAACATTTTATTAATAAAAAGGTTAAAGTATGATAGTAAAGATGGCCGCCCACTGTAGCCATTTTGTCGTCTATTAATTGTTGTAAAAAATAATAGTCAACAATCATGTAGGTCAAGATATAAATTACATTCATCAATTATACTATGTGAGCTAATAGGGAGGTACGTACCACATAACCTTAACCAAAGTTAACATGGAAAACAAAAGTTCATAGTCCAAGAATAATGTGAGGGTTTTTGGTGTTTGCAATACTAGCATTCCTTGAGTTGAATACTTGTGAAGAGTTGTGTTTCTTTCCTCCATCCAAAGTGTTAAATAATAGTGTTAATGGAAGTATGTGTAGGCTTGTTGAAGACTTGTATTACTGTTGGGTTGTGTTATATTCTTTCCACGACTACCCCAAGCGCGGGGGGGGGGGGGGGGGGGGGGGCTGCCCCCCTTATCGAGGGGGTATGCAGGGGGCGGGAGTCCCCTTGTGTAGGGTCCAGGGTAGCGGCCTGAGATTTTTTTTTGGACCCTATATTAGGTGGGTGGGCCTACCTATGGTTTTGTGCATGAATTTCACACATGGTTTTGGGCATGATGGTTTTCTGTCCATGGTATTTTGCAGGTTTGGTCAAGGGAACTATGATTATGTTCTAATCCAGTGTTAATGGATTGGGGTTTATGGATGATTCGACATGTATATATATGTATTGTAACATTTAAAGGAACATAATTAAAAATCAATTTGGCAGTCCCGGTTTTGGGATCTAGGGGAAAATGTCCGTGTATGTCTGTTTTATGTTTTATTCTCTCGCCATTATTTATTTTATGTTTTTAGAATTCTTATGCAGGTAATTCTGTACAAGGTTAAAACCTACACTTAATAATCCACTATATAGTCTCCTTTTTGATAGCTGGGATCTTGATTCCAGAGCCTCTAACTCACTTTTATGTTGGAGAAATGTTTTCATTAATATTTTTATCTTGAGGTTGATGATTTACTCTTGCTTGATGTTAAACTATGTATCCTTACCCAGGCCATATTGTTATGACTTTTTAATCCTTATCTTTAATGAGGTGTTTTCATAATCCACTGACGAGTTGTCAATGAGATACAAATATAGAATGATCAAATTCATGTACTATAAATTCATATCATGAGATCAATACAAGAGTTTAATATGGCATAAATCCTTTTTCGCCAATTTTCTTGTTGCGTCTATTAGAAATACTAAGAATGGGGGTGAATCAATATTTCACTTATTCTTACAATTTAGTATCAAAACCATTAATACATAAAATCAATCAAAGGAACACAAGATATATATCGAAAATATATTTATATTAGAAGGGAAGCTATAACTTCCAGATTTACTAGCTATAATTGGAAGGGATACAACCCCAGATTTACTAGCTCCCACTAAAAGGATGCAACAATCTCCTGAAGGAAGCTACAACTTCCTTCCCTAGCACCACCCTTCATCATATAGAATAATAAAAAACAAAACCTCTTGGGCTCCCATATAATTGACAATGAACCAAATACAATGATATCAATACTATCAACTTTTGTCAATACTTGCTTAACCAAACTTTGTTCATGTTGTCACTGAAAAGATCATCTTGTAAGACTATTTCATAAATAATCCTACTACTAAAATGTGTTAACGATACCTTTACAAGACAAACTACTCCTTTTGATAAGGTCAAATAACTCATCCCTTCGATCAAACCTTAAACAATCCCTTAGACAGAAGCTCAATACTAGTGAATGAAAGACTCCAACTCTGCCTTAGATGAGATGCTTGGTTCAGGTTCAGAATGAACTTTAGATAAAAATAGATTTCATGATTAGCCTCATATGTCTCTTCATATTAGCCTTATATTTCACTTCATATTAGCCTTATATTGCACTTAAATGAGGAGCTCAGATCAACCTTCAAATTAGCCTCTAATTGCCTTAAATAAGGAGCTTGGATCAACTAGAAGGTTTGCACAAATTTAGATTGGTCCAACGAACATAGGCCTACCTTATAATTTCATAAAATTCCAAGATATTTCCATAGACAAGGTCTAAATAACAACTCAAGTTTTTCTCCAAAATTCAATTTATGCTTCATCTTCAATACTGCCATGAACCTGTCTCAAGATTGACATAGAACCACGCTTCAGGATTGCCACAACCACGACTGAATTTTCACCATAAATTTTACCTAGGACAAGGCTACATTAGGCTTTAGGGAAGCCTCAGAACAAATTTTGTTCACGCCTTAGGAAGGCCAAGGAAAATCCTCAAAAGAGTCCCAAAAATATCCCTCAGATAGTTGAATAGGGCAATAGAGAATATGCCTCAGAGAGGTTGAGAATGGCGTTATAATTTAATCTATCTTTGAGCTAATTTGGTATGTCATAGAAGAATTCAAACCTATGTAAGAAAGCCTCCGAAAGGTTAAAATAATTCCTTAGGGGAAGGCCTCAGATAATACCTTATTTTTCTTGAAAAATGGCCTTTGACTTTAGAGAGGCCACAAATGTGTATAGCCTCAGGAGCTAAAAATTAATCTATCAATATTCCCAAAGAAAGATGAAATAATTATACAAAATAAACCTCGTAAATATTCCTTCTTCTACAAATACTCAAGAGGGTCAAGGCTACAATTTACTTAAGATAAGATACTTCTTCGGACCACTTAGGTGATGCTTCAAAAATCTACAATTAGGGTTATATATATGCGTTTGGAGGGCACCTAGTTTGAGGTTGACTTTCCCAAAAAATATTTGATATTTTCTAATGAAAAATGAGACCTTTTATTGGGGTTGACTTGAGAAATTGTTATTAGGCCGACCTATAAGAGGAAACTCAGAACACTTAAAAAAATAATTTTTTTGTCTTTCATAGATTATCCTTTCAAGGTTGATTAGGACACATGTTTTTAGTTTGATTTAAATTATGATTTTGACCTCCTTTAAGGGGAAGTAATAAAAAATTAGGGTCGCAAATTATGGGGAAAGATTCTGATGCAAAAACCCATCCTCGGGGCATCAAATTTCGAAAATAAATATCACTCCAATCAGGAGAACCCACAAGGCATGCCACCTATCAAATGAATTGGCATGACAAGGACTATTAATCTAGAGGGTCCTTGTACCAAAATTCACTTGATTTGCACACAAATCACCAGACAAATGTTTGTGGATTCACCCTTTGACATCAATGACAAATTATTCCAACATTCTCCCCCTTTGTCATTGATGTCAACACTCATGCTCCCCCTATTTCCATGCTTCACTTCCTTTGACTCCATGCTACACTTCATTTTCTCTCCCCCTTTGACATTAATGGAAAATGGTGTCTTATTTCTTTGGGGATGCTCCCCTTGAACATATGGAACTCAAAACTACTTATATATTCTTTTCCTTTCCTTATTTGTTGTGCTTTTGACTCCTTTGCTTGGCTACATATTTCTTTCGCTTTGCTTGGTCTAGAATGTATAGTTTGTTTGGTCTTCTTGTGGCTATTACAACCAATATTCTTGAGTATTTTCCTCGTATTTTTCACTTCTAAGAGTCAAAAAAGAGATTATACCCTTGATCACACATCTTGACAAAAGTGTCTCGCTTTTTTCTTATTCTTAACATGGTGTTGTCACTCATTGCTAAATGTGTTTTCAGCTGTGAAAAGGGTGAAAAAGAGCAGTGAAGTTTGAAGCCACGTCCCAAGCCATATAATCTCTCAAAACTAAATAGACCCTCTCCATTGCATATTACTCAGAATGAGCTTTCCAACGGTATATGGAAGTCCAAAAATGGACTTTTGGATTAGAAGTTAGAGTAGATTGAAGCTGCCCTTTGAAAGCTAGAAAACAAAGAGAAAAAGACCAAGGGTAAGGCTAATCACAAATCACAATCGAAGTTTTTCAAAGAAACCAGTAGGGGAGGACAAAGCAAACTTGTGATTAGCGATTTTCGATATCGGCAAGCACCAATGTCAGAGCTTTGGGGGCGAATCGACTATTGGAGGTCTTGGCAGCGACAAGGGAATCAGAGGTTCAGGATGATCAACGAACGGAGGTCCATGGCCCATAATCTATCGCATATCGGCGACCAAAACAATGTATCACAAATCAGTGTGTCGGTGCGCAGGCGGGTGAAAACACTAAAATATTGCGATATCACGAGTTGTGATATTATAGTGTAAATCACTGGGAAGGCCGAAAAGTGATTAACAAAGGAGATCAACTGCAAAACTAGAGAAGGACGGGCCTTTTCTCTCTCCTCCAACAAGCCACATGGCGGAATACCTTTGGTCCCAATAAATCCACATGGTAGCTGACGTCAGCATGATGGGGTGGTACAACATGGCATGTGGCATGCAAATCTGTTTCTAAGGGTCCAAAGAAGGCATATCTAGGTGACACGTGTCACAACTCATAAAGCGACACGCGACAGAGGATGACGTCACATCGAAGATCGCAAATCAGCATTTCTAGGTTGAGGCACATTGTTACATTAAATTCGAAGCCCCGATTGTGATCCGCCATTAAAAGGGGCTTCGATGTAGGGGTTAGCCACGGTCACATAAGGTTCCGAAGATCGAAGGGCTTAATGTAAAGGCAATTGATGATCGCAAGTTTTAGGAGGATGCAAAAAAGAACATCGAAAGGAAATCACTGATTTACTGACCTCCGATATTTGGCCAAGCACCAGGTCTCAACCCCCCAATTATATGAGAAGAAAGGCAGAAAGGGGCTAAACCAAATGGGGCCAAAGGGAATTAAGACTCACTGTTCTGTAACATCTCTTAGTGTAAGAGTCTCGGTACAATGATGCCCCAATAGTATGGTACAGGGATTTGAAGGCGGATGGGTTGGCAACTGAAACATTGAATGAAGTATGGTGCAACGATAAATCAATATGAGGGGACTCAAGAGGATTAATGACTCATCATGGATCTCCACTGATCAGGGATCAATATTTTAGCTAAAAAATGAAAGTGATCATAATTTCCTTAGACTTGAATGATCGGATAGAGTTCGACGCCAGGATTGCAACGTCGTGAATGGTTTAAAAACCCACATCATATGCAAAAGTTAGAGCTTCTGAAAGTTTGGTAAAGAAAAAAGTCAAAGTCAAAGTTTGACTACGGTTGACTGGATGCCCAGTCAGCATGCAGAGAATATTCTCCAGTTTCAGCGAGTGACAATATGGCAAGTGTCACCTCCGGATTCGCCAGTTTATCGCCAGTTTAATTAAATTTCAAAAGTCCAAATTTAAATCCACATGCAAATTCGAAGGTAATGGCATATATCAAAGTTTCGGGGGTGCATACATTTATATGTTAAAAAAATAAAATGGGGGAGGGTGGGTTTGAACCCGTGACATCCCCCTCATAACTCCCTTATATTACGAACAAAACATCAAGCACACATTGAAAGGGGAGGGTGTGCAATTGTATTAAACCATCACATTGACTAACGACGGAGAGGAGGGAGCCAGCCCCCTCTCCATGCGACTACCAACTCAAAACCATGGGCCAAAACTACCATTAAGCAGGATTAGTGCGCCACTAATTAGGATTAGGGGCCAGCCCCCTCTCCATGCGACCACCAACTCAAAACCATGGGCCAAAACTACCATTAAGCAGGATTAGTGCGCCACTAATTAGGATTAGAATTTAATTAATCCGTAATTAAGTTGGAAGAATTTATGGCAGAGCCACTAAATCTGGAACCACCACCAAACTTGGTGGACTTAACTGGAGTCTCTCCAGATATAACAGAGGTTTGCTAGGAAAAATTGGTTTTTCCATAACTAGCGCAATTCTCAGCCAAATTTCAAAAATGAATAGTCATTTTTGGCTAATGGGCATGATATGAACTCATTGGAGTAGGTTGTAGAGGCAGAAGAGGTCATGTACATGTGTTTTTGGTCACTTGAAGATTTTTGAAGCCTAGGGCCACTAGGTATTGGAGGTCATTCCCAGAGCAGCTGGTAACCAAATTGAGTAAAAAAATAGTCATTTCTGATATATTTGAATGTTTTAAACTCATTGGAACGGGTTCCAAGAGAATTGTATACATGTAACAACAATTTGAGCGCCATTGAAGCTAATACAAAGTCCCACACTATGAAGCTAGACCAAGGAGATGTAGCCCAGGAGGGGTGAACTCCTTCATAAAAAAATTGTGTATTGAGCTTTGTTATTTGTGCTTGCTATGTTTTTACATGATGCTATTCAACCATTTAAATTCATGCTTTTAAGTTCATGCAAAACACTAAATTTCACTAAGTTAGATGAATTGACAATCACATGCTCATGGATAAACTCTTTATGGATAAGCAAACCAAAGCAAATAAAATTTTATATTTGGACATGATACTAGCACAACATTAAATAGCAATAGTTTTTAGATCAAGTTGGTATCAAAGCACATGGTTGATTGCTTGATTTTCTTTAAGGGTTTAATAGTTGCAATTGTTGTTATGATTGCAAGGTTGAATTTGTAGAGAGGAGAAGGGAAGCTACTAATAGCTAGTCCTGAGATTAGGACAAGAAGGAAGAAGGATGAGAAAGCATCATCCTCACCCAAAGGACCACTCAAGGTAGCACCTGAATCACCTCAAGTTCCATATCCATAAGTTGAGATAGAAGAGGCAAAGATTACACAAGAGGTTGAATTGATTGGAGATGTTAGCGTCAGTCTTTACAGCCTTACTCCAGTGATCAAACGTGCTCTTACAAAGTGATTTTGAAGTGTCAAGGTCAAATTTTGTCATTTCAAAGAGTTTTCAAGCAAAATTTGGTCACTAGGCATTAGGTCTAGGGTTTTCTTTCACTCCTTCTAAAGTTGTCCAAAGGTCAGCCCATGTCACTATTCAGCTGAGTCTATCATCATTCATAGGGTTGTAATTATCATGTCAGTGTCTAATGAGTCATTTTACACCTTGTTCATGCTTCAGTTGCACCTAATCAAGGTCGTTTCCCTCTCCTAGGGTTTTGAAGCCAATTTCTCTTGGACGATCAAATCATCAGCAAAACTTGTATCGTGATGTTCATACACCTTCCCCTATCCTTAAAGTACCTTATCAAACACTTCCCATCCCTCAGATCCCCCAAAATCCTCATTTTTGCACAAACCCTAGTTTCTAGCTACAACCTGGCAATTTTCTAGGTTGGGTCTGTGTTTTGCCCTTTTCGACCCCTTCCCCTCACTCAATCTCTGAGATTCCACTTTCCCTTGCTTCCTAACATCCCTCCCCACTCCCAAAAATTTCCCCAAGAATTTAGAAGCCCCCTATCCCCTTCATTTCGCTTCATTTCGACAAAATCCCTTGTTCCACACATCGGGATACGTTGCACTCAAATGATGTTTCAGAGCAATAGAAGATGAATTTTGGAAAAATGAGAGAGGTTGTTGTCCCAAACATTCCAAGGAAGAAAACCCTCCTTCACTGTTTGCACAGATGTCATGATTTGAGAGAAATGTCAAGAATACCGTTGCCTCAGGAGAATCAAAGACACCTCTGAAGTGACCTTGGGAAAATCAAATTTTCTCCTAGCTTGGTTGGCCAAATGATTTTCTTGATAGGAAAAATGATAACTAGACACAAATATCTTTCCAATGAGCTATCATGAGCTCAATTTGGGGTTGAGGAAGGCATTCAAAAGTTGACTGCAACAACACTCTTCCTTGAGGCAGCCTCATTTGGCACTTTTTGACCAGTCTTGGGAGATTTGATTTTTGACAAGGAAAATGAACTCCAAATTGAAAAATTCCAGTTGGGTTGGAAATTAGGCTCAAAGACCTTTCCAACGAGCTATCCTGAACCCAATTCTGACACCGGGAAGGCCTCCAAAAGCCTCCTGAAAAAACGCGACTCGTTGAGACTGGCGCGCGACCTGTTGAAGGCGCGTGACACGTCAGGGCACCTACAACAATGTAAAAATTACATAGGCGTGACCCATTGGGAAGTGCGCGCGACCCGTCAGGGTTTCCTCAACAAAAAATTACCTGCAAGCTGCCAAGTGACCACAAATTGTTCAAGCTTGTAAGGTAGGCCTTCAATCATATAAATTATGGTTTGCTAAAGCCTGAGAAAATCATGATAATTGTTTTGAAAGTCTTCATTTGCAAGTAAAAGTCTCCATTGTGCTTTTGGGCTTGAAGTTGTCAAAATTGCTAGGGTTTATTATGCTGTTTTGAGGTATCCCTTTTCTTTCCTATTTTCCACCTCCCATTACATATTCCTTATCATTTTATTTAATTTCCCTACCAAAAATACTAAAAGCCCTAAAACCCTACCCCTATTCCTAAAAAGTCAAGAATCAAGCCCTATAACCCTACCTCCCATAACATCCTTGCAAATGAAATTGTATGATGTTGTATATGTCATGATTCCTTCCCTTAATTCCCTTTTCATGTATTTTCCCTAATTCCACTTAGAAGTCTCCCTTCCCTAACATCTCCCTAGTGTTATTTGTCCCCTTGAAACAACATTTCAAACAGGGTAAAACAACAGGTCATTTGAGCAGAAGCAGCAGTACATTTCAGCCACTTTGCTCTTCAAACCATGTCAGAAACCGAAACCGCCTATGAGAAAAGTGATGACCATGAGTCAACACCAGAAGTTGAGATACAAAGGAGGCCTCACAGGGGTGGTAAGATTGGTCACCATTTGAGAGATGAGCACACTCTTGATGAGTTGCGGAGGATTCGTGGAGACCGCATCTTGAATAGAAGAAGACCCGGTGATCTATTGCCCGCTGAGCGAGAGTCCATGCTTATCCGGTTCAATGCTCACTTGGAGAGGCTGTTGGCTAAGGCCAACCAAGATAAGAAATTGTTGAGAAACATGAAGAACCATTATTGGGCGAGGATGCACGTGCGCAAGGCAAAGATGAAGATGTTCCAAAGGCGGTTGGCCAAGGCACAAAAAAGGAGAAAGAGGCCCGATCCCCTCCATATCTTGGCCGAGGCTTCACTGAAGGACCAAGGCACCAAATAGCTCAGCCACAACACAAATACCAAGAAATTTTGAACATTTTGGGTCAATTTTGGTTTTTTCAGGCCATTTACAGGTTTTGTCCATTAACGGGTCTCACCCCCCACGCGACCCTTCATCCTGGCAACTCCATTTTGCAAAAACTCAGCATTTCCAGATTTTTCATGAGAAGTTACATATGCTCATCAATGGACTTGAGATTTTATGAAGTTTTGGGCCTCCAGAAAGTCAAAAAACAAGCAAAAAATGACTTTCTGCCACATTTTTGAGTTGCAGAAAGCAGTCTTGGGAGATTGCAATTTTGGAGGAGCAAATGACAACCAAATTCAGAAATTCCAGTTGGGTTGGAAAGTAGACTCATATACCTTTCCAAAAAGCCTACTATTGCCCAATTTGGACACCTGAAAGTGCCCCAAAAGTGGCTCCAAAGGCACGCGACCCGTCAGGCAGGGGCGCGTGACCCGCCAGGCAGATTTTTCCAAAATGCACTGTACAGCTCAGAAAAACGCAATTTGACCCAGTTTGACTTTTTGGGGTGGATTATTATCCTATTTGATGTAATTAATGTACTTTATTGACACTTTTACTCTTATGTACCTCTTCTAGAAGATTCATTCATGAAAAAGGTGAAAATTAAATGAATGAATTGGTTTCCTAGCTTATAGAGGCAAGTTGTTTTGACTGCCTAGTTTGTAGTGCTTAGTTTAGAAGTGGTTGAAACAGTTCCTAGGATAGTGAGCTCGACCCATGGAGGCAGGGAAAGAGGTTAGATCATCTCTATTATGTACTTTCTTGCTCATTTTCATGGTTGGACTCTTGAGGGAGAAGCTATCATTGTATTATATTTCACTGTATCTCTGCAATTTTTGGCTAAGGAAGACCAGGGTTTTGCAGTCCTCTTTGGCATTCTTGTGGTTACATGTATTGATGGTGTGTTTCTGTATGTAACTTTAAGTGTGTTATGTGAATCGTTTCCTTTCTTTTCCTTCTGCACATTAAGCAAACGAAGTGTTAAAGTAAGAATTCATGACTGTCATGCTCTGCTTTTAAGTTTGTTTAATTTCAATGTTTTCTACTGTTTAAGGAGAATTAAAAGTTATTGTTTGCTCTCCTTAGCTCCTCACCTGTCATTCCTGACCATCCACCTCAATCAAAGGCATCAATACTGTCTCCTACCTCGCCCCAAAGGACCCCCTGCAGAAACTGTGTCCAATCCCCGCACCCAAAATTGCCATCCCCTCAATTTGCCACCGAAAACCCTAAAAACCCCAAATCAACCTTTTTGATCAGTTTACTAGCCTAAAATCAGTGTTACCCTATTGGTCATCTAATCCATTGAAGATCTCACTGAGATAGACCGGAGAGAGCCCTCTCCCGCCCCGTAGGGCTAGCTACGAGGCGAAGTGGTTTGATGTTGCCTTGAGGTTTACCTTTCTCAGCCTGAGGTGAAATTTCAAGTGCTAACAGGAGAGATACCTGCATCAATACAAATTTCTGAGCCTAAATCCATAGCCATTATTTCTGAAGAAAGAGAGCATGAAGGTCCCTCTTCAGAAGAGGAAGAATTCAAGAAAGATTTTTATACTTTGACTCAGATGGTTAAAGTCCTCTATGAAGATAGGAACACCAGAATGGTTGGAGAGAGCTCTAAACCTCCACATGGAGAAGGAATCTCAGAGGACAAAAAAGATGAGAAGAAGGATTCCAAAGGGAATGGTGGAAAGCCACCTCCATCTCCACCATCCTCATATTCTTCCTCATCATCTTCACCATCTCACACAACATCATCTTACACTACCACCACTGCCCATACTCATTTCAAAACCCTAAAAGGAAAAGCTCCATTACTGAAATTGGACATAAAATTCGAACTTCGCATGTACAATGGAGAAGTGAATGAAGAAAAGTTGGACAATGGGATTCGACAGTTGGAGGTATACTGTAGAATTCAGAACCTTCAAGAAGATGACATAAATATCCAGCTGGCTTCATTGAGGCTAGAAAGAGCTGCACTAGTTTGGTGGGAAGCAAAGACACAAGAGGAAATGCGAATCCATGGTAAGATTTTCATTTCTTGGGTTGAATTCATTTCTTCCATTAAATGGAAATTTTATCCATTAGCCTATATGCAAAAAGCAATCATGAGTTGGAAAAAATTTAGGCAACTAAAAGGCAAAACTGTCCAAGACTAAACTCAGGAGTTTAGGAAGAGGGCTTTATTATTGGGAGTAAGCTTGAATTCAAAAGACACACTCTTGAAATATATTGGAGGTTTACATTCCTATTTGCATCATACTATCCTTATGTTTAACCCAAGCAACTTAGATGAAGTATGTGTGCAAGCCACGCATCTTGAGGCAAGGGCAAAACAAAACATAGAGGAGAAAGGTGAAAGTGAGGGTGAGGGAAAAGAGAAGGGAAAGAAGAATGCAAGTATCAAAAAAGAGAAGAAAAAACTCACATGCAAAAACTGTTCAAAGACTGGCCATGATGAAGACTACTATTGGCAACTTCATCCAGAATTAAAACTAGATAGATTGAAAGCCAAAGAGAAGGGAAAAATTGTTGTTATAGCTGAAAAGACTTAGGGTCAGATTCAGGAGATGAGACAAAAATTACAGCTATGGGTTTGAAAGGTCAACATGTTGAAATTACTAGTTCCTCAAATAGTCACAACAACACTCCAAATGAAGACAAAATGGAAGAGTTGTTCATTGTCAGAGTAATCTCAAATCATACCAAGATTGATACACTCTTTGATAGTGGATCACAAGAAAACCTGATTTCAAAAGACTTAGTTAAAGAGATTAAACTTGAAACCGTACCACATTATAAACCATACCCTTTGGGTTGGATAGTTAAGGATGCCAATTTATAGGCTTCAAGGAAATGCATTTTTAGATTTGCTATTACTGCAAACTTTGTTGATGAAGTCAAGTTAGATGTGGTTCCACTTGACATTTTTGGAATGATCTTGGGAATTCCATATTTGTATGGCATGAAAGTTGTGTTTCATTGCTTTGAGTGCAAATATCATTTGCTTAAAGATGGGGTGAAGTGTATTGTGAGAGCTCATCACAAGAAACTGAACATTTCTTTAGTTAATGCAAGGCAAATGAAGAGGCTAGTGAATGCAAGTCAAAACTTGACATTGTTGATGATCAAACAAAGAGATGTTTTGAATCATACTTTTCATAAAGATGCTTATATTTGCAATGAGTTGTTTCAAAATGATAACAGGTTGCCTTTGAAATAAGGTGAAAAGCATTTGTAGTAGCCAACATTGGTGTTGAGCAGTGTTGAAAACAAGGTGCCGATGCAGGAAGTTGCAAAGGTCAAAGAGAAGAGAACAAAGCAACTTGGAAAAGAAGGCATGGATTTCACAAATGTTCATTGTTGGTTTCCAAAAGGCACATTACAATGGTGAAGAAGTGATCCAAATGGATCCTAGAAAACCCTCTAAGTCTTCAAAGTCTTCTAAAATTTCAAGATTATTGCAAAAGAAGAGCCTTTTAAAAAGTCAGATTACACTATCGGGAGGCAAAAACATAGAGAAAGCATTGAAAAACAGAGTATCGGCGGCTTACAACTACTTTGCATGGGAGTCATCGAATCTGGCCAATCAACGGTCCAGATCCGATCGACAAATCGCAATCGACGGTGGCAAGTGGAGGCTATTGGCAGAGACCACATGGTATATGCGACAACGATTAGCGAGGTCAACAAGGAGCATCGATCAAGCACGTAGATTGATGGCCCAAGTTGAATCGCGATATCGAAATTGATGATTATAGAGGAGTGCTTACAAACGGCCCGGGGGTATGTGCGATATGCGATTGCGATATCGCAATATTGCATCGGAGCAACACAAAGGAGTGGGGCCAATTCATGCCACTATGATAGCTGAACCTAAAGAGATTATAAATAAAAACATATATATTTTGAGTTCCGTAAAACAACATTTTCCTTTGTATTTGCATTTTTCGTTAAATAAACGAAATATGAAGGAAAAGTGCCGATGCGATGAAACCGGACCCGAAAGGGTTTATGAATGCATATGCATAATATTTCAAGTCTGTCTAAAGCCATTTTACGAGGTTTTTTAGTGTTTAATGTATTTTTAAATATAAAAGGAAACCACGAAAACAAACAGGATTTCAGGAGGATCGAAGGCGGTAAGAGGTTTTGGCTAGGCTCCGCCCAAGCCCATACATTGGCTGCCACATGTCCAAGCCCTGGAGAGAGAAAACCACTCTTTTTGGGCGGTTAAGGGAATTTATAGTATTTCAAATCCGATAAACAATAGTTTGGTGAATTTCCTGTGTTTTAGTGTATTTCTCTGTGAACATAGAGAACGCTGTTTCTGGGGATTTCAAAGGCCTGATGACCCATTCTGTTACGAACAGGTGGCCACCATCCCTGAAAGCGTTTAGCAATGATTGCTAACACTCAGAGGGGGATCTAAGTGGATAGAGGTCGGGAAGCCAAAGAGCCTGAGAGGGAGAAATGAATAGACAACGCCGATTAGCTTTAAAGCCACAGACTGACAGAGACAGAGGCAAGCAGTGCTGAGACAGAGAGAAAACAGAGACAAAGAGTCAGTGAGGAGAGTCTGTGTACTCAGAAAGACTTGGGGGATCCATGTAAAGCCTTATTGTTTTGTCTCTATTGTGTGAGACTCAAATTGAGCTCACTTTTGTAAAAAAATTTACTTCTGAAGACATAATAGAGAGGTTACCACTGAAGGCTAGACCAGGAGACGTAGCTCAGGAGTGTTGGGTGAACTCCTTATTAAACTTGCTGTGTTTATGTGTGTTTGTCTCTTATGTTCTTTAATTGCTTCATTGTCTATGTATTTCTAAATCTTATCGATCCATTGCACAAAGTAACATAGGCAAATCCATGCACATGAGTCTATAATACCTTAATAATTTTCTAAGATCTTATCATCAGATCAAGTGGTATTAGAGCTTTAGGTTTGCTAAGGTTAGACAAGCTTGTGCTGGATTGTTGAATGCTAACTATGTCAAAGCTCAAATTAGGAGAAGGAGAACTTGTTGGGGCTAATCTTGAAATTGGAAGAGTCTATCCTAGGAGGGAAATGGAAAAACAAGTCTCATCTGAATCAGAGTCTCAGTTCATGGACAATTTCATGACCATGAGAGCAATGGTGGAAGAGATGTATAGAGAATTTAAGAAAGGTCGAGGTGAAAGTACTTCAACCTCCAAACAAGACCTAGGAACAGAGGAACCTCTTCTATATGTCCATTCAGAAGGCAAAGGGAAAAGGGAACAGTCTACTCCATCAACACCTCCTTCTAGCCCTGAAAATAAAAAGAAGAAAACATATTTGATTAAATTAGATGTAAAATTTGATTTGTCAATATATGATGGAGAATTAAATGCAAAAAAGCTAGATAACTGGATTAGACAGATTGATGTATATTGTAGGGTGTATAAAATCATTTTAGAAATGAGAAAGATTCAGCTTTCCAGCCTTCGCCTTGAAGGAACTACCCTAGGGTTGTGGGAAGGCAGGACACAAGCTGATTTGAAGAAGCATGGTAAAATTCTTTATACCTAGAATGCATTTGTTTCTGCCATTAAAAAACAATTCTAACCACTAGCTTATATGCAGCAAGAAATGATGAGTTGGCAAACTCTTCGCCAATTAAAGGGCCAAAGTGTACAAAGCCATACCCAGGAATTTAGAAAAAGAGATTTAATTCTAGGCATTTCTCTAGACTCACCTGAAACTTTGTTGAAGTATATAAGTGATTTTCATAGCTATTTGAGGCACACCATTCTCATGTTTAACCCCACTAACATAGATGAGGTATCCATTCAGGCTACACATCTAGAGGCTAGAGGCAAGAATGTGAACCCAGAGATTGAGGAATCATCAAAACCTATTGCAAGCAAGAGCAAGGAAAAGAAGAAGCAACAATGGAAGGAGAGGAAGACAAACACTATAAAGAAAGAAAAACCTTCATGCACTCACTGCAAGAAGGATGGGCATGATGATGAACATTGATGGTCTTTGCATCCGGAGCTGAAACCTAAGAAGTTTGGTGGTAAGAATAAGAAGACTGCTGCTACTATTCAGAAATATTTGGGGTCAGACTCAGGTGATGAAACAAAAGTCACAACCACAGGTATAAAAGTTAAAATTTTTGAAGCATCTACAGGTAATTCTGCACAATCTATTGATAATGAAGACAATGAGAGGAAAAGACATGAACTTTTTCATATTAGAGTTATTTCCAAGAATCAAAAGATTGATACTTTATTTGATAGTGGTTCACAAGTAAACTTGATTTCTGAAACAATTGTAAAGAAGTTTGGCTTACTAACAACACCTCACAAGAAGCCATATCCATTAGGTTGGGTATGTGATAAAGCAAAGCTATAAGTGACCAGACAATGTAAACTTAGGTTTGCTATTGGGTCAACTTTTGTAGATGAGGTTGAGTTAGATATAGTTTCCCTGGATATATGCGGTATTGTTTTAGGAAGTCCTTACTTGTATGATAGAAAAGCCATTTTCTTATAGAACTGAAAATAAGTATCAACTCACAAAAGATGGAATAGAATATATTGTAGGAGCTCATCAGCTCAAAAATAACTACACTCTCATAACTCAGGGCATATGAAAAGAATTGTAAATTCATACAAGAAATTTTTACTAATTGTTGTAAAGGAAAAGACCCCTGATAAAACCAATGCATTTGAAGGTTGTGATGCTAAACAAAAAGCTGATTTAGAAAAAGTTGTTTCAGAATATGATATCCTATTTCAAGAAACTAAAGGTTTGCCACCCAAAAGGGATATTAGTACATGATATTCATTTGCAGCGAGATGCTCCATTGCCTAACATCAAAATGTACATGTTATCCGCTTTAGAGAATGCAGAGATCAAGAAGCAGGTACATGAGCTGCTCGATAAACGGTTCATAAGGCCAAGCACATCACCATGTGGATATCCAATTGTGTTGGTGAGAAAGAAAGATGGTTCGTGGAGGATGTGCATTGATTACAGAGCACTGAATAAAATAAAAATCAAGAACCATTATCCTCTTCCTCGCATAGATGATCTATTAGATCAGTTGAAAGAAGCTGTTTACTTTTCCAAGTTGGACTTGCGTAGTGGCTATCATCAGGTCAGAGTAGCAGAACAAGATGCATGGAAGACTGCTTTCAAAACAAAGCAAGGGTTGTATGAATGGCTAGTTATGCCTTTTAGCTTCACTAATGCTCCTGCCACTTTCATGAGAGTTATGAATAATGTACTTAGGCCTTTTATTGATGATTTTGTAATTGTATATCTAGATGACATTCTTGTTTTTAGTAAAACATGGGAAGAACATGTGAAGCATGTAAAGTAGACTCTAGATGTTTTGAAAAGAGAAAATCTCCATGTTAAGTTATCAAAATGTGAATTTGGCAAAACATCTTTGAATTATTTGGGTCATATTGTAGGAGGTGGTGAATTGAAGATAGATCCCTCTCAAGGTTGAAGTCATTGTGAACTGGCGTAAACCTAAATCTGCCACAGAAGTTAGAAGCTTCCTAGGAGCAACACAATGTTGGAGAAAATTTATTGCTAACTTTTCCTTGATTGTAGCTCCCTTACATGCTTTAACAGGATTGAACAAGGTGTTTCAGTGGGGAGGCAAACAACAGAAAGCCTTCGACACCTTGAAAGAAAAGATTAGTACAACACCAATACTAGTATTTCTAGATCTTTAAAGACCATTTTAGATTGAAACAGATGCCAGTGACTATGCCATGGGAGCAGTGTTATTGCAACATGGTAAACCCATATGTTATCATTTCGAGACATTTAATTCTGCAATAGTTAATTATCCCACATATGATAAAGAATTGTATGCATTAGTACAGAGTGTGAAAAAGTGAAACATTACCTAATGGGAAAAGAAACAGTTATACATATTGATCATCATCCACTTCAATATTTTCACTCACAAACTAAATTGCAGCAATCAAGACATTATAGATGGATGGGTTTTCTACAACAGTTTCATATTGTCATCAGATATAAGAAAGTGTTGTGCCCTACAACAACCCCCCATTTCATAACATTTTTATCACAAACAATTAACATATGAAATGGGTCCCTTTTAAAATTTTAATTGGCATTAATGAATTTGTTCGAAAAAGGTATGATAATCAAATGAATTTGTTAACAAAAGCCTTTTTGAACAAATAATAAGCAATTTTTGGTTAAGTCCGAAAAAGCAATCGCAAGATCATTTGCTACCTTGGTCCTTTCCGATGCGATATCGTTATCGGCCATCGGCGATAGCCAATGCACACACAGAAAAAGCACATATCTTTTCCCCGATGCGACATGATATCGGTGATCAAATATCGGCGCTACTTCTTATGAAAAGTGTTTCAAGCTTCGACCCGATGCGGTATCGCTATCGGCAGTCGGCAGAATCCCACGCATTTCCATAAGACGTTCAGATCTTTTCCCGATGCGATGAGATATCGCTATCAGTAGTCGGTAAATCAAATGATATACATTTAGGGATTATGTTCGCACGCTAAATATGATGCAATGTCGCAATCGGCATTCGCCAAGATCTCTCCCAAATGATAATGTCACTCACAGCCCGATGCGATGCGATGACGCTTAATGATGACCTGAATTCCTCAAAGGTGATTATTTCAAAACATTAAAGTTATATTTAAATCCGATTTGACAAAAGCACAAATTTCAAAATGCCGTTAAGTAAAGGGATAAGGTAATGCATGCGTATTTAAAGCTTTGCCCCTTCGAATTAACGAGCAATTACGATTAGACCTTTGAAGAAATCTATTACACGCTTTAAGGGGTCATTCGGTTTAATAACTTAAGTAATGGTCATTTATGGAGCTGCAGGCTGTAAAATCACCATCATTGCATCTGCGGTGCCTTCTCAAATCATTAGATCCGCAACCACTTTTAGAATTAATCTCACCACGCTTCAAGTTATATATCTATCCCGTTATGGATCGTCATTGTTATTTCCTTGTTACGATTTGTCTTGCATTTGTGTAGAATTCAACCAAGAGAAGTCTGAATATGATGGGAAAGAAGTTCAAGAAGGTGGCAGGTTCTACTACGACACCTGTCTCAGGCCAAGCTGCTATGGTTTCAAAGAAAGGCTTAATCTCAGATACTACATGCACTGGTCTTCCTGGTACTACATGGCAAGGTACATACAATTCGCTAGAAGCAGAACAACCAGAAAAGACAGTAACGGAGGCTAGTGTGGATGAAATAAGAAAGTCTGAGGCAACTCTTAAAGATTTGGCTGACTCCTTTCTGCACAGAATAGCAGCCAGAGAACAAGTCTTGCCTTATACTGATGTGGTACGTTGGGCAATTGAAGAAATTACTCTCACTGATAGAACCTTCCATACTAAGGATGGAAGGATTTTCGGTTCCTTCAAGCCTGATGACTTGAGACGGATGTATCATTTGCCTCAACCCGAGCTAGTCTATAATAGAGCCTTTTTGGAGAAATTCGCGAAGGAAAATGAATCACCATCCGAACCTCTCCGAGATTGGAGGCAGAATCCAGCTAAACACAAGCATGATATGTCGGGTAAGTACTCCAATGCTTCTTTGGCTTCACCTTATTGCTACGCTGGGATTATGATGTGTAGATTGTGGGGATTTCATGACTCTGCAAATATCCATATTGATATGGTTCCTTTAATGGAAGCGGCCGTCAATAGTATAATCATGGATTGGGCCACTATTTTGTCTGATAAATTGGTCATAGCTATTCGTGAGTTTAGGGCCAAAACCAGAGTAACTGAGAGAAAAATCCCACCCTTCTATTACTCTGCTTACATTATGGATACCCTTTGTTTTAATTCTGAGTTTCCTGTCCTTGGTTGGAGATGGAAAACCCATGACCCAACACCCATTCACTTGTATCATCGGAAATTGTGGAAACCCTCCCACAAAGACCATCTGTATCAAATTTGCAATGGTTTCATGGTGCCCGTTCACTATTCTATTTTTGACAGACCTATCCCTAGAATTTCCTATGAAGCTTCTTTTGACCTACCAGCCGTAGCCCATTGGTTCGGCGAAGAGCATTTTACTTATATTAGAGTTTTTGGAAGCAAGGCCAGGCCACATGTCCTCCCCCTGTACATACCAGATAAATTGTTAGCCCGGGAAATCTCCTACCAGATTATGTCTGAAGGTGTCACCCAAACTCTCAAAGAGGAGAAAAAGAGAGGATGGCCCTCTTTTCCTTTAAGAATTGGAGTTTATAAGCTGCTAAATTACAAGCATGCAGAAAAGGAAGCAACAAAACTCCAAATGATATCTCTAGCTTCTATTCCAAATAGACTCTATGATCCAAAAAAGACTGCTTTTATTGCCTTGGAACAGGCCAAGCTGTCAAAGGTTGTTCATCAAGAAGACCAGTTTGACGACCTGTTCATGAGTGCCGATTCAATAAGCCAAGTCAGACAACTTGCTTCACTAAGATATGAAGATGTGGAGTTAACTGAATTTAATAAACTTAGAAAGCAAAGGTTGCAAACTTTGCCTCTAAATTTATTATCCACAACCCCAACATCATCCTCAAGCGAGCCGGATCAGCAGGAAATAAATTCACCTCCTGTTACAATTAAAGAACAGGAGGAAAGACAAAACAAGCTGCAGGCAGAAAGGCATAGAAGGGAACAGATAGAAAGGCAGCAAAAAGCACAAATTGAACAAGAGCAAAGAAGGTAAAAGGAGTTAGAAGAACAAAGGAAAAGAGAAGAAGAAGAGAAAGCAAAGAAAGAACTGGAAGATAGGCAGAAAATGGAATTGGAGGAACAGCAACAAAGAGCACAAGAGGAGCAACAGCGGAAGGCATTGGAGGAACAACAGAGGATTGAACGGGAGAAAGAACGAAGTAAAGCTCACACAGAACAAAGTGAGCAAATCTCTACTGATCCTGAATTAATTAAAGAATGGAACCAATTCGATTCCATTATAAGTGGTAAGGAAGCCTCCAAAGACTCAGACGCCTCTAAGACTCCCAATACTACTTCTTCTCCGGTTCTAGAAGGAACCAACGGCCCACCCATGGTACAGAATGTAGAGGTAATCACTCAAGACCCATCCGATCAAATTGATCTTCAGGTGGAAGAAATTCCTCCGCTAGACATTTTCTACAGCCCAAAGCATAGAGCCGTAACTGTAAGGCGCTCTAGGAAAAGACGAAGGCTTGATCAACCTTCTATTTTGCCTGAGCAAACAATCACGGGCAACGTGGTCTGGAAGGGAGAATTAGATCCCTCTGAAGATCTGACAAAGCTATCGCAATTTGCGGGAGCTTATTCAGCGGCAACTATTAACAAAGCATCCGAAGTAGGTCTTCTTTTGAAGACTAAAGAGCATGAGATATACGCATTACAAGCATAAGTGATAGAGGCAAGGAATAAGGCAGCGCAGGCAGAGGAACAATTGTTGGCCCAACAACAAGAGAATCATTTGTTAACCCAGCAAATTGAACAACTGAGGATAGACCAATCTGACATTCAGAAAGCACAAGAATTGTCAGAGGCATTATCTCAGTTAAAGGCATCGAATGAGCTGATGATGAAAGTTAAAGACGAGCAAATAATTCAGCTATCAGCACAGCTTGAAGGTATTAAGAGCGCCCAGAGTATTGATGATTTCAGAGCAGAGGCAACTCGAATAAACAGCGCACTGATATCTCAAATCAGGATCTTGTGCTAACAACTCGTTGAAGCTGAGTCACTGTGTGAAACATCTACAGCAGTGTGTGAACAAATCGAGAAAGCCAGAAGTAAGTTGGATCAGGCTGAAGATGATATAACAGAGTATATTGAATGGCAAGACACTCCAGAAGGGAAAGTGGCAAATTTCTCCCGAATCTGTGTAACATACAAGGACATACTCTTCATGGAATGGAACACACAGGTAATGAAGGCGGAAAGGGCAGCCTCCAGATGCAAAATGATTGCCAGTAACATGATCAATCTAGTCAATGATACATTGTATCTGGCAAACATGATTTCACAATGCACACCTGGAAACATAACAACGACAAACATGCTGGAGCACAGGAATTACCCTGATCTAGAGAAACAAGGGCGGTTAATTGCTGGAGTAAATACCTTGACCGCCGATGCATACTGGCTTTTCCTGATTAAACCACATTCTCAAAGGTCGGCTCTTAATTGTCTAACAGATGCTCTCCGATACCTGATTGCCGATATTCAAGATGCCACATATGATGCACAGCTGACTTCACGCCTCAATACTCCACCAGAAGTAGAGCCAATGCTGGCGATATGTCAGCGAAGGAGTAAAGGCAAAGAGACCTCTGACTGAAGCATCGCCGCCGACTGCCGAATCACCCAAATGCAAAATGATATTTGTTAATGCCGATTTATTAGTTTTCAGTTTTAGATATTTAGATATTTAGATTAGCATAGTATTTATAGACCCTTTCATTGTTTTGGAAAGGGTCGTAAAATTTTGTAAAAGACTTAAAGACTGGAGTTTGCACTATTGTGCTTCAGTCTATATTCTTTTTTGAAACTCGACCACTGGTTCTTAATTTTACTTGGAAGGCTGTTTTAAGTAAATTGTGCACTATTTTCGTTTGCTTGGAATGCTTTCTGGTCTGAAGGAAGAACCGCGACATAGCGATTAATATATTGGATTGATCAAACAACTTGCATGGTACTATTATCTGTATCTGTTCTCTTTTCTATTATATGAATTGCTGTGTTATTACTTTTGCTATTGTTGATTACATGTATGCAATATAACAACAAGTCATCATTTCATATCACTATTGAATGTTTTGTGATTTGTTATCTCTTTTAATCATGCGTGTAACAATGATATAAATGACTGAGTACAGTAATTCGCTATTATCGCTCTGCATAACTACTTATGCAGAGCAATCTTAAATGATTTAAACATTTATGCTTATTGTTAGTGTCATCTATATGCCTGCCAGTAAGCCTAAATTATCAAACGCTGTATTCAAACGAATCGATAAGTCCCGGGATTAGCGTATAGTTATTATATTTCTTTTGTAGTTTAGTTATTTATTTATTATCACCTTATATCGTAAATCATTCATCCATCCCGTTTACTTATAATCTTTGGGAAACTGGTCCCATTATCCCCAGTCGGAGCCACTATTCCGAATGGAAAAGGAGCTGCACTAAGTTCCGGACCGGGTGGTTTCCCCAATGTTGTTGCAACGAATTTCGGGGCATCAACATTTTTGGCGCTAGAAGGAGGGCCATCGACTGTGAATGGCAAGTAGGTCTAAATCTGCAAACCATTCTAAGAGTAATTCTCCCTCCAAATCCTCTCCCCCTTCTCAATCACACGCTGATTCTTTGGCACACAATCGAGAAGAAGAGGAATCAACCACCACTGCTCATACCCATCATATTTCAGAACATTTAAGTCTTGAATCCCCTGAAGTTCAGTCTCTTATCCATAAACTTCAGAGCTTCTCGATTTCACCTCAGAAATCTGAAGTATCACAAAGCAGTGTGACCTCGCAGTTAAACTTATCCCATCCACTTACCAGACTTCAGAGCGAAAAACTTGGTATTGAACCTACTGAGTTCCCTTTACCGAAAAGGAAAAAGGCTAAGAAGATTACTGAAGTATCTGATAGTGAAGATCTTTCTTCCATCTCAACTCCTCCTCTGCGAAGCCAACCATCCACTCCTCCGTTACACGTTGTTGTTCATCAGGGAATAAGTACTATAGCATCTCAAGCTACTCTCTCTCCAACAACTTCTTCTCCTCAGTCATCTGGAATACCAATAGTAGTAACAACTATTATCGCCAGCATAATGGCAGATCCATGGACTACGCCAGGTGCAGTCAATATGCCCGGACCATTACATGATCTACCTGATGCTCCCGAAAAATGGTTGCCTAAATTTAATCCAGATAACGGAACACAAGCTGAAGAACATATTAACAATTTCATGTTAGCAGTTAACTTAAAAGGAGTGACAGAACAAGATGTTGTTGTCAGGCTTTTCCCTTATACCCTGCAAGGATCGGCAGGATCCTGGTACTTCTCTTTACCTTCTGGTTCTATTACCAGCTGGACCACATGCCAAGAGCAGTTCCTTACCAAATATGGAGATGACAGGTCTCTGGCGACTTTAATAAACGACCTCTCCAATTTGAGAATAGAGCATAGGGAACCAATAAAGGAGTTTAATGCTAGATTCAACAAACTCCTAAATAAAATCCCCGCCGCTTCGAAACCAAGTGAACAAATTAGGAGCGAATGGTACATTACTGCCCTCCCTTCCAACATAGCTATTTTTGTTGACAAGGCTGGCAAACCTACCTTAGCTGAAAATATGAAGGAAGCACTTGCAGTTGAAAAGCGTATTAATGCTCTAGAGAAGAAAGCTGCCTTGGAAGATAGAAAATCCAAAAAAGTTTCATTTAAAGAAGATTCTAAGAAAAAGACCCCAAAGGACCCATACGACATGGAAGGTTTACAAAAGGTCCTTAAAACATTGTCTAATGAAATGGTTGAAATTAAAAAACAGGTGGCCGAAACTTCGAACAAAAGACCATTTAGAACTTTCAAGAAAACTGAAACAAAGCCACCCAATGTTATATCTAATGCAGACTCTGAACAGGAAGAAGAAGAAGAGGAATCAACTTCTCAAACAGATGATGAAGAAGATGTAGTTGAATGTCACGGCATGTGGGATTTCATACTCCCAAATTCTGACACCGAGAATCAAGAAGAAGCTTTTCCTGTTACTACAAGAAGTAAAATCGCTTCTGAACCTACTCAAACAACTACAAAAAAGAGGAGTGCAGGTGCTGCCACACCAAAAGAAAAAGTTCTTCCAAAGAAGTCTCCGGTAGCAGCCCCTCAAAACCAGCCTCCAATTTCTAATTCTCCTTCAACATCTAAGACACTAGTGGTATCTGACTCCATGGAGTATAATATTGTTGATGATATGAAAAAAACTAAGGCAAACATAACCATGTTTGAACTAAGTTAGTTAAAACATCAACAGAAATTGCTCCTAAGAGAATTTAACGCTGTCCCCTCTTCTCCTCTTCCCAGTTCAAAAGCTGCTAATGATTCAGGACAACCCCCTCCAGATATGGTCGAAGCTACCGATTCGGTTCTGATCAGAGATAGATCCAATTCTCATACCCCACCTTTCTTGCTCACCTATGAAATCTATAATCGAAATCTGCATAACTGTTTAATTGATTCAGGGGCTTCATCTAATATTATGCCAGCTTCAGTTTGTTCTAAACTGAACATAGAACCCCAGAAGTCCGCAATTCATATTGTACAGTTAGACAGAACCAAAGTGCAGGTTATAGGAGAAATTAACTCCGTGACTATCAGGTTGTCTGCTGATCCCAGAATAGTACAGAGAATAGATATTTTGATTGTTGACATACCTGAATTCTATGGTTTAATTTTGAGCAGAGATTGGTCTGAGAAACTGCATGGATATATTTCCACGGATTGGTCACATATGTGGCTCCCCTACAAGGGTAAGCCAAATCAAATAAGGATCGACCGTGAGAAACACATGACTCACACAGTAACCGATTTCGAACAAGAAAACCAGCCCGTGGCCTTCAACAACAACATTTTGGGAAATTATTCCTCAGAATCATTCTTTGGCAACTTTGTTGCCCAATCTTCCCCTTTTTCAGTTAACCATTGTACATCTCAAGTAGAAAATTTTTCACAAACCAATTTATCCAAATGCTTCAACGCAAATCAAAAGGATGTAAATATTTTTGTTAATTCTCCTTTATTTTGGTCTTTGTATTTTGATGGCTCTAAGTCCAGTGAGGGCTCAGGAGCAGGTTGCATTTTGGTTAGTCCGCAAGGCGAAAAAACAATGCTATCCTGTCGATTAGAATTTGAATGCACCAATAACACGACTGAATACGAAGCTCTAGTGCAAGGACTATATAAGGCAATTGACCTTAAAGTCCAATATATAAAAGTATTCGGCGATAGTGAGATCATTGTTAAACAGGTAAGAAATACAATTCATTGCCTTTCAAGCCACCTTAAGCATTATCAATCGCTAGTGCAAGATCTTACTTTGCATTTCTCAGCATTCAACATTTCTTCAATTCCAAGATCACAAAACTCAGCAGCTGATTTACTAGCCAACGTAGCTTCCAAACTCCTCCCTTCCGAAGACTATAGCCTTGATAGATTTTCTATAGAATTAATTTTTAGACCTTCAGTTCCCGATAACATCACCAACTGGAGGGTTTTCAACCATGACGAGGACATCTTGCAATTCTTAACCTCTGAAAAGTCTTATGACAATCAAATCATTGAAGAGCATGACCATGATTCTCAAATGAAAGAAACATCTCAAGATAACGCGATTCCTAAGCCTGTAGTAAAGCTCGAAGACCTTTATGACATTAAAGATAGGTTCAAACCTGTAATTAATGCAAAACTCCAAAGCTCTACTCTTAGGTTTGAATTGATCAATTTGGGAACAGATCAAGCTCCTCAAAATATCAACTTAGGACTAGGACTTTCTATAGAAGAAAAGGAAGCATTCATCAAACTCTTAAGGAAAAACAAGCAAGTTTTTGCTTGGAAGTATGACGACCTCAAGACATATGATACATCTATCATACAACATACTATTCCTATGCTTCCCGATCAAAAACCTATCCAGCAGAAGTTAAGAAAAATACACCCGAATTTGGAGAGCCAAATAAAGTCGGAACTTAATAAGCTCTTAAAAGCTAAGATTATCTTCCCTGTCCGACACTCAAACTGGGTCTCTAATATGGTACCAGTCAGGAAGAAAAACGGCGACATCCGAATCTGTATTGATTTCAGAAACTTGAATAAGGCAAGCTTGAAAGATAATTTCCCACTGCCTACCATGGAACAAATCCTCCAATCGGTAGCAGGATCTGAATTGATGTCCTTTCTCGACGGTTTCTCAGGATATAATCAAGTGCTGGTCCATCCTGATGACCAACTAAAAACTACATTCAGAACAAAATGGGGGACTTACGCATATCAAAAGATGCCTTTTGGACTCATAAATGCAGGAGCGACATTCCAAAGAGCCATGGATACAGCCTTTAGAGGGTTAATTAACCGCACAGTAGTCGTCTACCTCGATGATATTACGGTGTATTCTAAAAAGAGATATAACCACTTGCATGATTTAAAACAGATTTTTCAACGATGCAAAACATATGGTATCTCTCTTAACCCGAAAAAGTCTTTCTTTGCTCTCAACCAGGGTAAGCTTCTAGGGTTTATTGTATCTAAGGATGGCATTTATGTAGATCCTGATCGAATTAAGGAAATTTCTGAAATTCCTTTTCTGCACAACAAAAAATCGATGCAGTTGTTTCTAGGACAGATTAATTTCGTTAAACGATTTGTTCCAGATTTTTCACAGATTGTACTACCACTACAAACGATGATTAAAAATAATTCAACCTTCAGATGGGGATTAGAGGAAAAGCAAGCTTTTAATGATATTAAGCAATCAATAATCAAAGTCCCAGCTCTGAATACTCCAAATCTGTCTAATCATTTTACATTATATACCATTGCATCAGACTTGTCTTACGCAGCAGTGCTCACCCAGTTGAATGATGACAATTTGGAAGCGCCCATCTCGTTCTTCAGTTCAAACTTTCAAGGCGCCGAATTAAACTATTCCGATATTGAGAAACAAGCTTTTGCTGTCTTTAAAGCAGTCAAACATTATCGACCCTTTCTTTTAAAAACCCATACTAAAGTGATAGTCCCTTTCTCAGCAGTTAGGCAACTATTAATCCAAAAAGAATTGGGTGAAAAGAGGGCAAATTGGGTCGCAGCTCTCCAAGAATATGATCTAGAAATAAAGCCAGCAAACTTTGTTAAAGGTCAAGGTTTTTGCAGGATATTAGCAGGAGCATCAAACATTCCGGAATCAAGTGATACAGAGCAAACCCAAGAAGTTAATCAGCTAAGTATTCCCGATTCCGAATCTCAATATGCAGATCTGATCTTTTATTTAAAGAATGGTTATGCACCTACCAATTTGTCCTACAAGAACAAAAGAGCCATTAGATTGAAAGCTAAGAGTTTTTCCATTATTAATGATGTGCTCTTCAGAAGAAACTATGATTCTGTCCTATTAAGATGCCTTGAGAAACCTGAGGCTCAAAAGGTTTTGCAGGAGCTACACGACGGACCAGCAGGAGGACATTTCGGAGCTGATACAACAGCTCATAAAATCATTCATGCTGGATACTATTGGCCTACTTTGTTTAAGGACGCTCACGAATATGTAAGGAAATGCATCAAATGCCAAACTGCCAGTGGAAGACAACAAAAACCAGCTTTCCCTTTGCAACCAATCAACATTGAACAACCTTTTGAACAATGGGGATTGGACATCATTGGAGAAATTAATCCTTCTTCTTCCAAGCAGCACAAATATATCCTTACAACAACTGATTACTTTACAAAGTGGGTAGAAGCAGTTCCGTTAAAAATAACAAACTCTAAGGCGATCATTGAATTTATAGATCAGTTCATCATTACCAGGTTTGGTGTTCCAAACGCTCTTGTCTTTGATAATGCTTCTTACTTCTCAGGCAATGCAATGATTGATTTCGCTATCAAAAGGGGATTTAAATTAAAGTATTCTGCTAATTACTATCCTCAGGGTAATGGCCTAGCAGAATCAACTAATAAAAACCTAATCAAAATTATTAAGCGAACAATCGAAGAGAATCATAAGAATTGGCATAAATCCTTGGTATTTGCATTATGGGCTGATAGGATAACACAGAAAGCTTCCATAGGGACCTCTCCGTTTAATCTTGTCTATGGAAAAGAAGCAATCGTACCAACCAATCTTCTTCTTCCATCTCTAGCCCTAGTGCAATTTATTGACGAAACTCCTTCTTCCTCTATCCAGTTTAGGTATGATCAAATTCTCAAACTTGAAGAAGAAAGAGAAAAAGCCAAGGTTACACACGCTAAACATCAGCAAGTCATTAAAGCAGCTTTTGATCTAGCCTCATCTAGTCCTAAACAATTCCAAGTCGGAGATCTAGTCCTGAAATGGGACAAAGCCCATGAAGACAAAGGTAAACATTCCAAATTTCAAAAAATGTGGCTCGGACCATTTCAGATCTGTGAAAAAGTAGGCCATTCCACTTTTACACTGCAAAATCTATTAGGGGTGAGGGATTCTCTCCCTGTCAATGGTCTGATCTTGAAGAAATTCTTTAATTGAGGAGGTAACCCCTTCTCTTTCTAGTTTGATAGTTTTGATATAGTTTGTAGGATTTGTAGAAATAAGGACGTGGGACATCTTCCATTGACCTTTCGCGGTAATTAAAAGTTGTCTCGACACTGCACTATTAATATTTACTTTTGGATAATAGCGTCTTAAACCAAGAAAGATCATTTCTAGGAAATTAGATATCTTTTTATTCTGAACATCACAGTCTAACTTTTGTAAACTTCACTCTGAACGAAGTTCTATGAGTCATCTTGGGTTTTCAAAATTAGTCTCCAAAGGTTATCTATATTAAAATAGGAGCTAATCCATCTTCAGCATCTTTAACTCTTAAACCTGTCATCCATTTACTCTTAAGAAGATAGTTGTTCATCCCATTCACTAAAAGTTTATGATTTCTCAGAGTGTAATTCTAAAATATAAAAGATTAAAGATAAGAGGTCTTATTACAAGCCTGCTTACCATGTTCATAGGAAAATAATTTAACTGACATTACCAAAACTGCATACCAAACAGGGTAATGGCTTGAAATTTCAAGACAAGGGGTCTCATCACGAGCCAGCTTGTTCAGTTTGATTACTACCCGTGAATGGCATTGTCGTTATCTGGCCACCAAACTAGGACAATGGCTTTTATCTTAAGCAAAGAAGAAAGTGAAATTCAAAAAAATACAAAAATATCTTTTGAATTCATTCTGTTTAGTCACACTCTTAAGTGAATGGAACAATGGACAACGACATGGTTAAAAGGTAACCCTGCCGATACTATGAACGTTTGCTGGCAGCAGAGGCTCTACCTATGACAGAGGAGTTTATTTTAAGGCTGATATGGAAAAGTTTTCTATTTTACCTTTATGAACCAATAAGGACTTGTTTTAAAACCCAAAGTGTATTTATAAAAAAGAGGAAGTCAAATGAAGAAACCTGTTTTATTCAGAATCAATAGACATCTAGTTATATTAGAAGTTTCCTTTCTTTATAAAGATTCTATTTGAAAAAGATGTAAGTATATTTGTTAGTCTAGAGATAACTGGTTCTACCAGCGAATCGCCAATTGTTGTGCCCTACAACAACCCCCCATTTCATAACATTTTTATCACAAACAATTAACATATGAAATGGGTCCCTTTTAAAATTTTAATTGGCATTAATGAATTTGTTCGAAAAAGGTATGATAATCAAATGAATTTGTTAACAAAAGCCTTTTTGAACAAATAATAAGCAATTTTTGGTTAAGTCCGAAAAAGCAATCGCAAGATCATTTGCTACCTTGGTCCTTTCCGATGCGATATCGCTATCGGCCATCGGCGATAGCCAATGCACACACAGAAAAAGCACATATCTTTTCCCCGATGCGACATGATATCGGTGATCAAATATCGGCGCTACTTCTTATGAAAAGTGTTTCAAGCTTCGACCCGATGCGGTATCGCTATCGGCAGTCGGCAGAATCCCACGCATTTCCATAAGACGTTCAGATCTTTTCCCGATGCGATGAGATATCGCTATCAGTAGTCGGTAAATCAAATGATATACATTTAGGGATTATGTTCGCACGCTAAATATGATGCAATGTCGCAATCGGCATTCGCCAAGATCTCTCCCAAATGATAATGTCACTCACACCCCGATGCGATGCGATGACGCTTAATGATGACCTGAATTCCTCAAAGGTGATTATTTCAAAACATTAAAGTTATATTTAAATCCGATTTGACAAAAGCACAAATTTCAAAATGCCGTTAAGTAAAGGGATAAGGTAATGCATGCGTATTTAAAGCTTTGCCCCTTCGAATTAACGAGCAATTACGATTAGACCTTTGAAGAAATCTATTACACGCTTTAAGGGGTCATTCGGTTTAATAACTTAAGTAATGGTCATTTATGGAGCTGCAGGCTGTAAAATCACCATCATTGCATCTGCGGTGCCTTCTCAAATCATTAGATCCGCAGCCACTTTTAGAATTAATCTCACCACGCTTCAAGTTATATATCTATCCCGTTATGGATCGTCATTGTTATTTCCTTGTTACGATTTCTCTTGCATTTGTGTAGAATTCAACCAAGAGAAGTCTGAATATGATGGGAAAGAAGTTCAAGAAGGTGGCAGGTTCTACTACGACACCTGTCTCAGGCCAAGCTGCTATGGTTTCAAAGAAAGGCTTAATCTCAGATACTACATGCACTGGTCTTCCTGGCACTACATGGCAAGGTACATACAATTTGCTAGAAGCAGAACAACCAGAAAAGACAGTAACGGAGGCTAGTGTGGATGAACTAAGAAAGTCTGAGGCAACTCTTAAAGATTTGGCTGACTCCTTTCTGCACAGAATAGCAGCCAGAGAACAAGTCTTGCCTTATACTGATGTGGTACGTTGGGCAATTGAAGAAATTACTCTCACTGATAGAACCTTCCATACTAAGGATGGAAGGATTTTCGGTTCCTTCAAGCCTGATGACTTGAGACGGATGTATCATTTGCCTCAACCCGAGCTAGTCTATAATAGAGCCTTTTTGGAGAAATTCGCGAAGGAAAATGAATCACCATCCGAACCTCTCCGAGATTGGAGGCAGAATCCAGCTAAACACAAGCATGATATGTCGGGTAAGTACTCCAATGCTTCTTTGGCTTCACCTTATTGCTACGCTGGGATTATGATGTGTAGATTGTGGGGATTTCATGACTCTGCAAATATCCATATTGATATGGTTCCTTTAATGGAAGCGGCCGTCAATAGTATAATCATGGATTGGGCCACTATTTTGTCTGATAAATTGGTCATAGCTATTCGTGAGTTTAGGGCCAAAACCAGAGTCACTGAGAGAAAAATCCCACCCTTCTATTACTCTGCTTACATTATGGATACCCTTTGTTTTAATTCTGAGTTTCCTGTCCTTGGTTGGAGATGGAAAACCCATGACCCAACACCCATTCACTTGTATCATCGGAAATTGTGGAAACCCTCCCACAAAGACCATCTGTATCAAATTTGCAATGGTTTCATGGTGCCCGTTCACTATTCTATTTTTGACAGACCTATCCCTAGAATTTCCTATGAAGCTTCTTTTGACCTACCAGCCGTAGCCCATTGGTTCGGCGAAGAGCATTTTACTTATATTAGAGTTTTTGGAAGCAAGGCCAGGCCACATGTCCTCCCCCTGTACATACCAGATAAATTGTTAGCCCGGGAAATCTCCTACCAGATTATGTCTGAAGGTGTCACCCAAACTCTCAAAGAGGAGAAAAAGAGAGGATGGCCCTCTTTTCCTTTAAGAATTGGAGTTTATACGCTGCTAAATTACAAGCATGCAGAAAAGGAAGCAGCAAAACTCCAAATGATATCTCTAGCTTCTATTCCAAATAGACTCTATGATCCAAAAAAGACTGCTTTTATTGCCTTGGAACAGGCCAAGCTGTCAAAGGTTGTTCATCAAGAAGACCAGTTTGACGACCTGTTCATGAGTGCCGATTCAATAAGCCAAGTCAGACAACTTGCTTCACTGAGATATGAAGATGTGGAGTTAACTGAATTTAATAAACTTAGAAAGCAAAGGTTGCAAACTTTGCCTCTAGATTTATTATCCACAACCCCAACATCATCCTCAAGCGAGCCTGATCAGCAGGAAATAAATTCACCTCCTGTTACAATTAAAGAACAGGAGGAAAGGCAAAACAAGCTGCAGGCAGAAAGGCATAGAAGGGAACAGATAGAAAGGCAGCAAAAAGCACAAATTGAACAAGAGCAAAGAAAGCAAAAGGAGTTAGAAGAACAAAGGAAAAGAGAAGAAGAAGAGAAAGCAAAGAAAGAACTGGAAGATAGGCAGAAAATGGAATTGGAGGAACAGCAACAAAGAGCACAAGAGGAGCAACAGCGGAAGGCATTGGAGGAACAGCAGAGGATTGAAAGGGAGAAAGAACGAAGTAAAGCTCACACAGAACAAAGTGAGCAAATCTCTACTGATCCTGAATTAATTAAAGAATGGAACCAATTCGATTCCATTATAAGTGGTAAGGAAGCCTCCAAAGACTCAGACGCCTCTAAGACTCCCAATACTACTTCTTCTCCGGTTCTAGAAGGAACCAACGGCCCACCCATGGTACAGAATGTAGAGGTAATCACTCAAGACCCATCCGATCAAATTGATCTTCAGGTGGAAGAAATTCCTCCGCTAGACATTTTCTACAGCCCAAAGCATAGAGCCGTTGTAAGGCGCTCTAGGAAAAGACGAAGGCTTGATCAACCTTCTATTTTGCCTGAGCAAACAATCACGGGCAACGTGGTCTGGAAGGGAGAATTAGATCCCTCTGAAGATCTGACAAAGCTATCGCAATTTGCGGGAGCTTATTCAGCGGCAACTATTGACAAAGCATCCGAAGTAAGTCTTCTTTTGAAGACTAAAGAGCATGAGATATACGCATTGCAAGCAGAAGTGATAGAGGCAAGGAATAAGGCAGCGCAGGCAGAGGAACAATTGCTGGCCCAACAACAAGAGAATCATTTGTTAACCCAGCAAATTGAAAAACTGAGGATAGACCAATCTGACATTCAGAAAGCACAAGAATTGTCAGAGGCATTATCTCAGTTAAAGGCATCGAATGAGCTGATGATGAAAGCTAAAGACGAGCAAATAATTCAGCTATCAGCACAACTCGAAGGTATTAAGAGCGCCCAGAGTATTGATGATTTCAGAGCAGAGGCAACTCGAATAAACAGCGCACTGATATCTCAAATCAGGATCTTGTGCCAACAACTTGTTGAAGCTGAATCACTGTGTGAAACATCTACAGCAGTGTGTGAACAAATCGAGAAAGCCAGAAGTAAGTTGGATCAGGCTGAAGATGATATAACAGAGTATATTGAATGGCAAGACACTCCAGAAGGGCAAGCGGCAAATTTCTCCCGAATCTGTGTAACATACAAGGACATACTCTTCATGGAATGGAACACACAGGTAATGAAGGCGGAAAGGGCAGCCTCCAGATGCAAAATGATTGCCAGTAACATGATCAATCTAGTCAATGATACATTGTATCAGGCAAACATGATTTCACAATGCACACCTGGAAACATAACAACGGCAAACATGCTGGAGCACAGGAATTACCTTGATCTAGAGAAACAAGGGTGGTTAATTGCTGGAGTAAATACCTTGACCGCCGATGCATACTGGCTTTTCCTGATTAAACCACATTCTCAAAGGTCGGCTCTTAATTGTCTAACAGATGTTCTCCGATACCTGATTGCCGATATTCAAGATGCCACATATGATGCACAGCTGACTTCACGCCTCAATACTCCACCAGAAGTAGAGCCAATGCTGGCGATATGTCAGCGAAGGAGTAAAGGCAAAGAGACCTCTGACTGAAGCATCGCCGCCGACTGCCGAATCACCCAAATGCAAAATGATATTTGTTAATGCCAATTTATTAGTTTTCAGTTTTAGATATTTAGATATTTAGATTAGCATAGTATTTATAGACCCTTTCATTGTTTTGGAAAGGGTCGTAAAATTTTGTAAAAGACTTAAAGACTGGAGTTTGCACTATTGTGCTTCAGTCTATATTCTTTTTTGAAACTCGACCACTGGTTCTTAATTTTACTTGGAAGGCTGTTTTAAGTAAATTGTGCACTATTGTCGTTTGCTTGGAATGCTTTCTGGTCTGAAGGAAGAACCGCGACATAGCGATTAATATATTGGATTGATCAAACAACTTGCATGGTACTATTATCTGTATCTGTTCTCTTTTCTATTATATGAATTGCTGTGTTATTACTTTTGCTATTGTTGATTACATGTATGCAATATAACAACAAGTCATCATTTCATATCACTATTGAATGTTTTGTGATTTGTTATCTCTTTTAATCATGCGTGTAACAATGATATAAATGACTGAGTACAGTAATTCGCTATTATCGCTCTGCATAACTACTTATGCAGAGCAATCTTAAATGATTTAAACATTTATGCTTATTGTTAGTGTCATCTATATGCCTGCCAGTAAGCCTAAATTATCAAACGCTGTATTCAAACGAATCGATAAGTCCCGGGATTAGCGTATAGTTATTATATTTCTTTTGTAGTTTAGTTATTTATTTATTATCACCTTATATCGTAAATCATTCATCCATCCCGTTTACTTATAATCTTTGGGAAACTGGTCCCATTATCCCCAGTCGGAGCCACTATTCCAAACGGAAAAGGAGCTGCACTAAGTTCCGGACCGGGTGGTTTCCCCGATGTTGTTGCAACGAATTTCGGGGCATCAACAGAAAGGCATACACAATAAGGTTGCAGATATGTTATCCAGACCAATCATAAATGCATCTACTATACTTAGGCATAACCCAGTATTGCATGAAAGCTACATTGAAAAATATGCTCAAGATGTAGATTTTAAAGATGTATATGCAACTTTAAGTCATGGCAAACAAGTAGAAGAATTGGATTATCATGTTAAGGACAAACTCTTGTATCATTTGGGAAAGATATGCATTCCTCAAACGGAAAGAGTTAACATAATCCGAGAAGCACATACTTCTCTAATATCAAGTCATTTTGGTGTAAGTAAAACAGTTGCACAGCTGCAAAGATTTTGTTATTGGCTAAGAATGCATGAAATAATTTCCATATATATTGAAACGTGTACCATGTGTGCTAAAAGCAAGCCCAACAATAGAAAACTATGCTTGTACACTCCACTTCCAGTTCCTTCTCATCCTTGGGAAAGTGTTTGCATGGACTTTGTTGGAGGGTTGCCAAAATCTAGAAAGGGTCATGATTATTTATATGTTATTGTGGACAGGTTAAGCAAAATGTGTATTTTAATACCTTGTAACAAGAAAATTACAGCTGAAAAAAACAACGAAGTTGTTCTTTCAACATGTGTGGGTTCATTTTGGGTTACCCACTTCTATTGTCTTTGATTGAGATTCCTGATTTTTTGGGAAGTTTTGGTCAAGTCTATGGGAGTTGATGGACACCAGACTGAAGAAGATCACAACCTTTCATCCACAAACAGATGGAAAAACAGAGGTGGTCAATAGGACAGTGATCCAGTTGCTCAAAGGCTATTGCAGCAAGCATCCAAAGCTTTGGGATGAACATTTGTGTTATGTGCAACATGCTTACAACTGTGCTAAACATTCTTCTACACAGAGATCTCCTTTTGAGACTTGTTTTGGTTTTACACCAAGGTCTCCCTTGGATTTTGTCTTTAGTAAAGACATAGCAGTTGATGGACACAGTGATGTGGATAAAGCAACCAAGTTCATTGAATAGATCCAAGAAATTCACCAGGCAGTGCAGGAACAACTGGAAAAGAGCCAAGCCAAGTACAAGGCAAGGCATGATAAGCATCAAATTGAGCATAGCTTCCAAGTTAGTGATCAAGTCTAGCTGTACATCAGCAAAGACAGAATGCAAGGTGAAGGTAAGAAGCTGAAGCCAATAAGGTATGGGCCTTTCAAGATACTTGAGAAAATTGGTGAGAACGCTTTTCGCCTTGATTTTCCAGCTTACATGCACATCTATTCAGTAGTTAATGTAGAGAAATTGAGACTATTTAAACCTTCATTGGTTGAAGATCCTGAAGAGAAAAGTCAGTTGCCTTCTATTGATGGTCTGTTGCCTGAATATCTTAATGAGTTGTAGGAAGATACAATTTTGGACAGGAAGGTGAGAAATAAGTGTAGAGGGGATGTTGAGTACCTCAGAATCGGACTCAAAGGCTCAAAACCAAGTAGTGCAAGATGGATAAAGATTAGACAAGTGAGAAAGTTGTATCCTCACTTGATTGATGCTTAAAAACCAACTTTTGGTGGTCCAAAATCCTTTTTAGTGGGAAGGTGTGATCCAAATGGATCTTAGAAAACCCTCTAAGTCTTTAAAGTCTTCTAAACATTCAAGACTATCGCAAAACAAGAGCCATTTAAAAAGTCAGATTACACTATCGGGAGGCAAAAACATAGAGAAAACATTGAGAAACAGAGTATCGATGGCCTAAAACTATTTTGCATGGGAGCTGTTGGATTTGGCTGATCAACGGTCCAAATCCGATCAGAAAATCACAATCGGTGGTGGCAAGCAGAGGCTATTGATGGAGACCACATGGTATATGCGACAATGATCAGCGGGGTCAACGAGGACCGTTGATCAAGCACGTAGATCAACGACCCAAGTTGAATCGCGACATCGCAATCGACGATTAAAGAGGAGCGCTTACAAACGGCCGGGGGGTTATGTGCGATATGCGATTGCGATATTGCAATATTGCATCGGAGAAACACGGAGGAGCGGGACCGATTCATGCGAATGCGATAGCCGGACCCGACGGGATTATAAATAAAAAAATATATATTTTGAGTTCCGTAAAACAACATTTTCCTTTGTATTTTCATTTTTTGTTAAATAAACGAAATATGAAGGAAAAGTGCCAATGCGATGAAACTGGACCTGAAAGGGTTTATGAATGCATATGCATAATATTTCAAGTCCATATAAAGCCATTTTATGGGGATTTTTAGTGTTTAATGTATTTTTAAATATAAAAGGAAACCACGAAAACAAGCGGGATTTCAGGAGGACCGAAGGCGGTAAGAGGTTTTGGCCGGGCTCCGTCTGAGCCCACACATTGGCTACCACATGTCCAGGCCCTAGAGAGAGAAAACCACTCTTTTCGGGCAGTTAACTCCCGTATGCATGGGCCACCCGAAATGAACCACAGTCGTTGGATCTAGATCTCCTAGATCAACAATGGAGATGCGACAAGTGACATAAAGGCAGACCTGATAGGAGTTATAAGGGGAATTTATAGTATTTCAAATCCGATAAACCCATTCCGTTTAGAGCAGGTGGCCACCATCAATGAAAGCCTTTAGAAATGATTTCTAACACTCAAAGGGGGATCTGAGTGGACAAAGGCTGGGAAGCCAGAGAGACCGAGAAGGAGAAACGAATAGACAACGCCGATTGGCTTTAAAGGCATAGAATGATAGAGATTGATGCAAGCAGTGCTGAGATAGAGAGCAAACAAAGACAGAGAGTCAGTGTGGAGAGTCTATGTGCTCAGAAAGACTTGGGGGATCCAAGTAAAGCCTTATTGTTTTGTATCTGTTGTGTTAGACTCAAATTGAGCTCACTTTTGTAAAAAATCTGCTTCTGAAGACATAATAGAGAGGTCACCACTGAAGGCTGGACCAAGAGACATAGCCCAGGAATGTTGGGTAAACTCCTTATTAAAATTGTTGTGCTTATGTGTGTTTGTCTATTATGTTCTTTAACTGCTTCATTTTCTATGTATTTCACAATCTTATCAATCCATTGCACAAAGTAACATAGGCAAATCCATGCACATGAGTCTGTAATACCTTAATAATTGTCTAAGATCTTATCATCTGATCAAGAAGCTTGGGCAAGAGTCGACTCAAGTACAAGGCAAAAGCAACTAAAAATCGCCATAGAGACAAAGTGCAAGGTGAGAAAGATTCTAAGTTTCCTTTGATTGTTGACCAAGGTAGGAACAAGATGTGTTCTGTAAAATTAGATTGCTGTTCTACAAATTTAGAAATATTGCAGCATGACAGTGTCAATGACAACAATAGATGGTCATCGGAATCAAGGAAAATTTTGACTTTTTAGGAAAAGCTCCAAATGATGAAATTAGGAAAATTTCAATGGATAAAGACTGGAAGGATGAGGGAACAATCCCCTCATCAACATAATCAGTGATCAAGAGACCTTTTGGGGTCGAAACGACTTTTGGTGGGGAGGAATGATTAGGGATAAGTATTTTAGCTAAAAATGAAAGTGCTCAGAATTTCTTCATACTTGAACAACAAGATAGAGTTTGTCGCCAGAATTCCAATGCCATGAATGGTTTAAAAAACCAACATCGTATGCAAAAGTTAGAGCTTCTGAAAGTTTGGTAAAAAAAAGGTCAAAGTCAAAGTTTGATTGGATGCCCAGTCAGCATGCAGAGAATATTCTCCAGTTTTAGCTAGTGACACTGTGATAAGTGTCACCTCCGGATTTGCTAGTTTGTCTTAGGGAAGGTGAAATTTCCTAATTAGCCTTTAAGGTGGAATTTGAATTTATTTTTTTAATTATTTAAATATTATATATAATTTTTATTTTATATTATATAGTTTTTTAACTATATATTATATTCTAATATTATATATATTTAATATTTTTAATTTAATTAAATTTTAAAAGTCTGAATTTAAATCCACATGCAAATTCAAAGGTAATAGCATATATCAAAGTTCCAAGGGTGCATATCAAAGGTAATGGCATATATCAAAGTTTCGGGGGTGCATATATCTATATGTTAAAAATTACTATGGGGGAGGGTGGGTTTAAACCCGTGACCTCCCCATCATAAGTCCCTTGTATTACCAACATACCACCGAGTACACATTAAAATGTAGGGTGTGCAGTTTTATTTAAACCATGACGTTGATTGACGACGGAGAGGAGGGAGCTAGGCCCCTCTCCATGCGACCACCAACGCAAAACCATGAGTCAACGCTACCATTAAGTGGAATTAGTGTGCCACTAATTAGGATTAGAATTTAATTAATCTGTAATTAAGTTGGCAGAATTTATGGTGGAGCCACTAAATCCAAAACTGCCACCAAACTTGGCAGACTTAACTGGAGTCTCTCCAGATTTAGCGGAGGTTTGCTAGGAAAAATTGGTTTCGCCATAACTAAGGCAATTATCAGCCAAATTTCGAAAATGAATAGTCATTTTTGGCTAATTGGCATACTAGGAACTCATTAGAGTAGGTTTCAGAGGCATAAGAGGTAATATACATGTGTTTTTGGTCACTTGAAGATTTTTGAAGCTTAGGGCCACCAGGTGTTGGAGGCCATTCCTAGAGCAACTGGTAACCAAATTGAGTAAAAAAATATTCATTTATGATAGTTTTGAATATTATAAACTCATTGCAATAGATTCCAAGAGCATTGGATGCATGTAACATCAATTTGAGAACTATTGAAGCTAATACAAAGGCCCACACTATGAAGCTGGACCAAAGAGATGTAGTCCAGGAGGGGTGAACTCCTTCAACAAAAAATTGTGTATTGAGCTTTGTTATTTGTGCTCGCTGTGTTTTTATATGCTGTTGTTTAGCCATCTAAATTCATGCTTTTGAGTTCATGTAAAACACTAAATTTCACTAAGTTAGATGAATTGACAATCACATGCTCATGGATAAACTCTTTATGGATAAGAAAACCAAAGAAAAGAAAATTTTATATACATCATTAACTAGCAATCAATTTCAGATCATCCACTCAGTCATAAATGTAAAGGAACATCCCGACAAACTCTGCTTCTACTTTGTAACAGGAAACCACAGTCGATCACTATCAGTTCCAGAGAGTGGAGAATTCGGGCAGTTAAGATGAAAGCGACATGAACCAGCCGAAAAAAAGGAAAGGAATCATGGTAGAGACGTGGCTTGATCAAGGGCCTTCACAAGAGTAGCCGAAGGACATTTTCCTCCATCATCATTCACTTTCCCTTGATTCTATTTCCTATAATTTTTGTTTATTCTATAGTTTTTATGTATTTTCAATAAAGGAATCAAATCCGAGGAAACCAGTTTGGGTAGCAGAGCTATCGCAGGCCTAGAGAGCTAGTCAATTTGACAGCTGGACTTGGGATGAGATATTTTTGTAAATGTTGATGCAAAGCCCCTCTTCTCTATATAAATAGGGGGAACCAACACTTAATAAAGGTTCCAGAATTATGCACCCGAGTGGTCCAAATTCTTTGGTTCCATTTTGGTTCTAAAAGCTTATTCATGAGGGACTTGAGCTGTATACATGCTGAATGTAATGGACTAGGGATTGGGACTTGAGGATTAATGAAACTATTGTGTTGATTCCTATCATATCAATGCGCAATATGTTTCCTTTTATGTTTATCACTTCATGTATGTTTTTCTCCCTTTGAAATAGTGTAATTAAGCTGTCGGTTTCTCCCCTTATTCATGATTATATATTTGTTACTAAGCAACAACAATACCTGTGTAACATACAAATTTACTTAAGTACCTATGATGTGCACATATTTTCTTATTCTTTTAGTGACAAACGTGCCCATGAGGGATATGGCCTGAAACCTTAATTTGCGCTCCACTGTTTCTACTATTCCATCTCTTCAATCTTCGATACCTCTGCCATGACATTGTTGCTTAGGATTCTGTTACAACCCTATGTATCGAATTCCCTCCTTTCTCTCCTCATCTTCACCTTTACTACAACTACAATATTAAGCTGTCGGTTGTTGTCTGTTAGCCACCAGAACCAAACATTCCTCTTTGAGGTTGGCTCAATTTCCCCCCTAAACATTTGGATCCATGTATTGGCTTGAGTTTACCTTCATGAAGGTTGATTGAACCAAGCCCCCTTTTATTCTCTTTTTTAAAACTTCGTGACAATTGGAGTGTAACTAATCCCTCAGATAATATCAAATTCACTCCTCTATTTAAGATGTCCTAGGCACTGGTCTGCAATCAACCCAGAGGATGTATCTAGGAAGCTTTCTATGTCTCCTGAAGCACTTGTGCTACGGGTACCATTAAAAGTGACAACATCTTTCTGGTGCCATTGCCCAGGAAAGGATTAGAATAATTTTCCCTGGGTATGACAATTTTTTTACATTCCCTCTGTTAGGTGATCAAGGGAAGTGTGGGTTGAACATCACTCACCTTGGTGACTCCACTGTTTCAGTTTTATTGTAAACATCCTGGCGAATCCACTATCCATATCTTTATTTGTTCATCTTGGCTTTCAAGAAACCGCATACTCACTCTGATGTTAAAGCAGTCGAAAACTTTCCCTACCTTTGAAACTAAGATCACTCACCTAGGGGGTTTTCAAAATGGCCATTCCTGCATTCCTGGCCAACCAATTTGCCCCACTAGATTTTTCTTCTATTGCTAGTTATCCCAATCATGTCCCTTCGTTTCATGAATGGAATACCTATCTACCTGGATTTTGTAGAAAAATAGATAAAAGGACGGAGAAGCAGCTTAAGGATTTTCATGAATGCACGAACCTACATGGTATAATTTTTGAAGATGCACAAATGAAATTGTTCATGTACTCTTTAGAAGATGATTTAAGAATGTGGTACAAAACAATATCTCGTGGAAACATATCTTCATTAAAATGTTTTCATATAGAATTCCATCATTATTGCAAAAGATTATATCCACCGAATGCTCTGTTTGAAGATTGCCGTGCCCATTTTAATGATGAAGATATTCCCGAGGTGGATTACCTTGCTGAAGATGTTTATGGAACTCCACTCCAAGAAAACATCTACTCACATAAAGAAGAATCAACAAATGAGCAAGAAAGAGAAGAAGGAAACTTCATCGAGCTACAAATAAACCCTCAGAGATATTATTCATCTAAATTTGATGTTTTTCCTTCTTATGATATATATGAATCTGATGGAGAGTCAAGTGATGCAGAGCCACAATAATCCCAGTCATGGGAAGCTGCTCAAGAAGAGGAGGTCCACCAGGAGGTCTACAAAGAGTCTCCAGTTTACCATGCACATCCTTCAACTGGAAAACAAGATCAAGAACCTCCTTTGATTTATGATTCATATAATTCAGAAGAGGATGATATGGTCGAGGATTTTCAAATGGATCCATTTACCAACAAGTGGGGATAAAGCTTCAAGAAACAAGTTTTTCTTGAAAAATCTAAGGCTGAGGAGCTGAACAATATTTGTGGCTACCTTGACCAAGAAGATATTGATCAACAAATTGTTTATGAAAAAGAGGCAGCAACAAACTTTCATTGTCAGTTCTATGACCCTGTTGCTGACTACATGACAACATTCTTAAGTCAACAACAGAGGTTATTTCTAGAGCATGTATCCGTTTTTTTGTTTGAAGACTTTTCATGGTGCATGCATGTTTTGATTTTTAAATTTCAGTAGCAGGGAGGCATTAGGTCTAGAATCCAAATGCTAGCATGGTTCCAATGGAGGGTTGAACTCACTTAGGTGAATTATGCCCTGTACGTAGTTAGGATTTGTACATAAAAAATCTCACTAGCTGAGCATTTACTTTCCAGTTGGTAGAATTTATTTTTCTACATTTTAGTTTGATGAGGAAAAGAATCTTTGTGAGTAAAGTTTCATGGAGATTTTATGGTTATATAAGATTCATTATATTTTTGACTCCATGCCCAATGCTGAAGGCTACTGGTCTGTAGGTTCTCAGCACCTTACTAGTAAGGCACTATCCCCAGTTAGAGCCAATGTTGTCACTCATTGCTAAATGTGTTTTTAGCTATGAAAAGGGTGAAAAATAGAAGTGAATTTTGAAGCCACCTCCCAATCCACAAAATCTCTCAAAGGTAAATCAGACCCTATCCATTGCATAGTGCTTGGAACGAGATTTCCAACGATATATGGAAGCCTAAAAATGGAATTCTGGATAAGAAGTTAGAGAATATGGAAGCTTCCCTTTGAAAGCCAGAAAACAAAGAGAAAAAGACCAAGGGTAAGGCTCATTGCAAATCACAATTAAAGTTTTTCTCAAAGAAGCCAGTAGGGGAGGACATAGCCAATTTCAGAGCTCTGGGGGTGAATCAACGATCGGAGGTCTTGGCAGCGATGAGGCAATCAGAGGTTTGGGATGATTGACGATTGAAGGTCCATGGCCCATATTCTACCGCATATCAACGATCGCAAAAAGGTATCACAAATCGGTGAATCAACGCGTCGACGGGTTGACAACATGAAAATATTGCTATATCGCGAGTTGCGATATAATAGTATAAATAACCGAGGAAGGATGAAAAGTGATTAACAAAGGAGATCAACTACAAAACTAGAGAAGGACAGACCCTTTCTCTCTCCTCCAACAGGCCATGTGGCATAATACCATTGGTCTCGATAAATCCACATGGTAGCTAATGTCAGCATGACGGAGTGGTACAATAGGACGCATGGGACACAGATCTAGCATTTGCAAGGGTCCAAAGAAGGCATATTCAGGTGACATGTGTCACCACTCACAAGGTTACACGTGGGAGAGGATGATGTCACATTGGAGATCGCAAATCGAAGTTTGCAAGTTGAGGCATGTTGTTACATTAAAGTCGAAGCCCTGATTGTGATCCGCTGATAAAAGGGGCTCCAATGCAGGGGTTAGCCACGGTCACATAAGATGCTGAAGATAAAAAGGCTTAATGTAAAGGTGATCAACGATCGCAAGTTTCAGGAGGATGCACCAAAGGACATTGGAAGGAAATCACTCATTTGCCGACCTCCGATATTTGGCCCAGCTCTAGGTCACAACCCCCCCATTATATGAGAAGAAAGGCAGAAAGGGGATAAGCCAAAGGGGACTAAAGGGAAATGGTACTCGCTATTTTGTAACATCTCTTAGCGTAAGAGTCCCGATACAGTGACACCTCGATAGTATGGTACATGGATTTGAAGGCAGATGGGTCGACAGCTGAAACATTGAATGAAGTATGGTGCAATGGTAAATCAATATGGGGGGACTCAGGAAGATTAATGTCTCATCATGAATCTCCACTCAGTCATAAATGTAAAGGAATACCTCAAAAAAATTTGCTTCTACTCTTTAACATGCAACCATAGTCAAACGTAACCAGTTCCAGAGAGGAGAATTCGGGGAGTTAAGATGAAAGCGACAGAAACCGACTGACAACAGTAAAGGCATCATGGCAGCGAGGTGGCCCAACAAGGGCCTTAACAAGAGCAGTAGAAGAACATTTTCCTCCATCATCATTCACTTTCCCTTGATTCTATTTCTTGTAATTTCTGTTTATTCTATAGTTTTTATGTATTTCCAAGAAAGGAATCAAATATGAGGAAATCAATTTGGACAGAAAAGATATCTCGGGCCTAGACAATTAGTCAATATGACAACTAGACCTGGGGTGACATATTACTGTAAATTTCAATTAAAAGTCCCCCTTCTCTATATAAATAGGGAAATTAGGACTTAATAGAAGTTCTTGAATTCTGCACTCGAGTGGTCCAAATTATTTGGTTCCATTTTGGTTCTAAAATCTTGTTCATGAGGGACTTGAGTTGTATACATGATGAATGTAATGGACAGGGGATTGGGACTCGAAGATTAATGAAACTATTTTGTTGATTCCTATCAGAGAAATGCACAATATGTTTCCTCTTATGTTTATCACTTCATGTATGTTTTTCTCCCTTTGAAATGGTGTAATCAAGCTGTCAGTTTCTCGCCTTATTCATGATTGTATATTTGTTACTAAGAAGCAAAAATATCTATGTAAGCTACAAATTTACTTAAGTACCTGTGACGTGCACATATTTTCTTATGTTTTTAGTGAAAAATGTTCCCATGAGGTATATGGCCTGAAACCTTCATTTGTGCTCAACTGTTTCTACCATTCCACATCTTCAATATTCCACACCTCTACCAGGACATTGTTGCTTAGGATTCTGTTACAACCCTATGTATCGAATCCCCTCCTTTCTCTCATCCTCTTCAACTTTACTACAACTGTAATATTAAGCTTCCTGTTGTTGTGTGTCGGCCACCAGAACCAGACATTCCTCTTTGAGGTTGGCCCGATTTCCCCCCTAAACATTTGGATCCATGTATTGGCTTGAGTTTACCTTCATGACGGATGGTTGAACCAAGCCCCCTTTTATTATATTTTTTAAAACTTTGTGACAATTGGAGTGTAACTAATCCCTTAGATATTCTCAAATGCACTCGTCTATTTAAGATGTCCTAGGCATTGGTCTACAATCAACACATAGGTTGTCTCTAGGAAATTTTAATGTTTCCCGAAGCACTTGTGTTACAAGTGTCATTAAAAGTGACAACACATGGTATTGAAGCCATGGTTAAGTGTGATTGGTAATATCAAATCCTCCTTGAGTATTAAGGGGCTTGTTAGATCCGATAGTTTTCCATGGATAGTTTGTGATTTGAAAGTTGATGATAGAAGAGTGAATTTGATCTCAAAGGCCTGATGCTTTGATGAAAGTTGCATCTACAACCTTGGTAATCTATTTGGATGTACACTGATAAAAATTATGCAATTCTTTTTTTGAAAGAAACAATCTGAGTGCTTTTGCACACTATATCACAAAGAAAATCATGGTCTAAAATACGAGATCGTGCAATGATATTTGCAATAATTTAATTTCATCTACATAATAATTTCATGGCTAGTATTGACTAGATTTGAATATGGTCCCTTGAATGTAAATCCATCCTCTAGGATGACTGATTTGAATTGTGATGACCAAATCAAAAAACACGTGGAAAAATCCATAGCAATAACTATTCCATAGCATACAAAGGAGAAAAATCACCCATCTAAATCAAGTTGTGTGGCCTTACTAGGATTAAAGAATGTTCAAGTAATATCCATCCCTAAACCCTGCTACATAATTCATCCCAAAGTACTAGGTTTGAAAAGAAGCATCATTGGAAGAGTTGGTACAAAAGGGCATCATAAGACCTGCACATTGGATAACTCAAAAATGTCATTTAAATATACAAAAAGTTAGGGATTTATATTCATGCCTCATTGCCACCATGTGTCGCTCAGAATAGGGCCACTTATCCACCCAAAAATTCTACTCTTCTTGACACATGTCCTTACCTGAGGGTACCATGTCATCGTCTTCTACCAGACGATGACATGGAGAAATCTAGAAATCTAGTGTTTTAGTTAAGAATATCTTTAGCTACATCCTTGGATGCTTGGATTCTCGAATGTAGAGAAACATATTTGGTATTCAACTTTTGATTTAATGACTCTTGCAACAAAGGGACCAAATGCTCGGATATGATAAAGAAACCCATATACATTGTTGAGACTCATATATTACTTAAATTTGGAACTTTGAACAACTTGACTTTTGTCCTTCAACTTCATTTTCCTCATGATTTATGTGGCATTAGGAGAAGTGCCATATATTCGAAATATCTTTAAGAGGCTTATGCAACCATACACTATTCATTCTCATTTGGATTAGGGACTAGAGAAGAAATTCCTTCAAAGATATGCTAACCAAACTACAACTTTGACAAAATGACAATACATACTCAATACTCTCCCATGTTATTTAACTTTGAAATCAATGACACTATAGTTGACAACAATGACAACATATATGCAACAATCTCCCCCCTTGGAACTGATGTCAACACCATCATACATCTGCTAGTCATTGATGATATTTGGCTAGACTGCCCCTATCTTCTTGTTGACTGCTGAGTGATATTCTCCCGATGTCTTCTTATTCTCCCCCTTTGACATCAATGAAAAAAGGGCATATACTCCCCTTATGTCGGTGCATACCATTTTTTTGAACTCCAGATGTTACCAATACGCTTCTTAGCTAGAATGAATGAGCTATTCCTTCTTCCAAGGAAGAAATTACCTACAAGATATTAAAAACTTTTTAGGGGTAGAGGTTTGGTAAATATGTTTGAAATTTGTTCTTTTTTTTTAGAATGTATTTCCAATATGATAGTTTGATCAGCTTTATGTCTAAGAAAAATGCTACTTGATATGAAGCACTTTGTTTTAGAATACATCACTAGGTTTTTTGAAATATTGATAACATTGGTATTGTCATGCATAATGGGTATAGGTTAGTCACCATTTTCTTGAAAATCCTTGATAATTTGCTTCATCGATAAGAATTAAGTGTGACATGATGTTGTTGTGATATATTTTGCTTCAGTTGTGGATAGAGAAATAAAAGTTTGTTTCTTATTGAGCCAAGAAACCAGACAATTGCATAAAAATAAGGCCCCTCCATTGGTGCTCTTCTAATCATCAAAACTTCCAGCCCAATATACAATTGTATAAGATCTGAGAGTAAGATTTTTTCTTCTTGGATTCCACAAAACATAATCTCTGGTGCCCTATAAATATCTAAATATACTTTTGACTACATTCACATGAGATTCCTTTGGGTTTGACTGAAATGTACCCACTATACTTGTTGCTTACATGATATCTGGTCTTGATGTTGTGTTGAAGGCTCAAAAAATCGGGTCTACAACAAGGGGGATAACCACCTAGTTCGGACCTTAAAGAAGCTCCTTTTTCGTTTGGAATAGTGGCTCCGACTGGGGATGATGGGACCAGTTTCCCAATATGTTTATGATGTGTGTACTAACAGGATGATGTTTTTCGTTTTTGGGGTTTTATGGGGTGAATTCTTGTTCTAAATCTAACCTATCCTTTAACTATCATATGCAATCTATTCTAATGAAAGAAAACAAACTATCATATGCAATCTATTCTAATGAAAGAAAACACCTAACTTTAAACTATCCCGGGAGTAACATTTCACTTATGCGATCTAAAATAATTTCTAATAGCAATTGATAATGAGAATCATTCAATCACTATGAGAAAAGAATCCATTAAAAATGATTATTTCGTATAAAAAGTTATCCGAAACAATTACAAGAAACATATCGCATAAGAGATTCATATACTCAGCATAAAAAGTAAGTTATCACCATAAAGAAGTGAAATAATGACAACTAAACATTTAGACTTTCATATATCAATAATTGAAAATAATTTATCCCTCGGCACATAAGTAAAAAGTATCAGGAGATAAAAATACCATTGATAATAAGTTCTACTCATGAGCTACAACAATGTAGATTTATATTCAAGTCACTCAACATCCACTAAGAGTACAAAAGTGCATTTCAGTAGCAGACATCAAACTCATATAAAAATAAATCTCGTTCCATTCATTTTATCAAAACCTCCTCAGTGGGGGGCAAACTGCACGTTCTGAAGAATTGTTTTTGATAAAAATTTGAACCCCTCTCTAAATGAATGAGAGGGGTTTAAATACTACTCTAATGAAATCTAAAAATAAATATTACAAATATAGATGAGGAGGTTTAAACCACCTACCTCATTTTAAGCAAAAATGAACTAAAACAAAACAAAACTGTATCTATGATAAATCCTGTATCTGATCCTTTAGATTGCAAATGTCCAACATCGGTTTCAAGAGCGTCGGTTGGCCGACTTCAACTCTTAACTGTCCTGCAAATACGACATTAGCTAGCGCTGGCACTATCTTCTTGGTAGAGGTTATGAGGCATTTCAGGGTCATCCATTGGCTATGTGGCTTTACTAGGTACTGCCAGTATGTGTCCTAGTTTAACTTATTTACCTTTTTATTCACCTCTGCCTTTTCCTCTGCTATTTGTTTCCACTTTGTTTGAAGCTGTTGTGCCTTTGGGAGGAAGCCCAAGGTAGTCTCTGATATCAAATTGGCCTTGTGGAGATTTTCATTTATGCACTCAATGACACTATTTGCTGTTGTCGCTGCCTCTTCCATCGCCTGTTTAGCTTCTTTAAGTTGGGAATCCCATTTCGCAAACAAAATTTCTTTGTATGATTCGTTGATTCTGGGCAATTCAGCTCTTTTCCCTTCTTCTGATCTTTGCCAGTTCAAGAAGTCTGAAACCTTCTTAAAAATTGAATCATAATCAAGTCGTAAATATATGACTTGATTTGTAATATTATCGCTTGTTTCACAATGGGAATTCCATTGCGAGATCTTCTGGCAGAGTATTTCTTCTTGTTGCAAGAGTTGGGCATTAAGAGCGAGTGCTTCTGTGATAAATTCCCCAATTTTGGGATCCTCCTTATGTAGTTCTATCATAGCTTGTAACTGTTCTTCTTTATTGGCCAAACTACTTTGATGATTCAATTGCATCTGCTGGAAGTCTTGCTGGAGTTTTATTAGCTGTGTTTCTGCTTCTTGACTGATGCTGACTTGCTGTAGTTGTTGTTCTAAAAACAAAATCCTATCCTCCTTCTCTTTTAGTAGCACTTGAACTTCTGTTGCTTTATCAATTGTTGCTGAAGCATATGCTCCTGCGATCTGAGAGAGCCTAGTTAGATTTTCCGATGGGTCTGTAGTTGGGTCCTTCCAAAGAACATCCAGAGGTTCATCCTCTGGAGCGAGCATGGCATCTATTTTTCTTTTCTTTCTTTGCCTCCTGACAACAACCTTATGTTGCGGGCTATAAAATACGTCTAGAGGAGGAATCTCCTCTATCTTTAGTACAATTTCAGACGACGGAGCAACAGGAATATGCTCCGTTTCCTGAGTATTGATAGCCCCTTCTACCACCATTTTTGTGGCTATCTCTCTTAGGTTTGTTAGTGGCTCTACACTCTATTCCTTAGTGTTGATTAACTTATTAAAATTCTCCCATTCCCCTTCTAGATCCACTACAAGTGGCTTTGTTGGCTTTGTAAGGGGAGTGGGAACTTCAGCTTGTTTCGGGGACAAAACCTGCTGGTCAGGATTTTCTGTAGATTGAGCTGTGTCTTTAATTGACCCCTCACTTCTGCTATGTTCACTCTTGGACTGATCATCAAACTTTTCAGCTGATTCTTTTTCGGAATTTGATTTAGACTTCTCTTCTTTTGAACTACCACTTATGCTAATACTAGGAGTAGGCTCCCTTATTGGTTCAATGAGAAATTGGTCCAAAGGGACCTTTGTTAACCTCTATTTTCTGTAATTGTCAAACTTTTGAAGTTCTTCTTGGTTAAACTGAATTTGTGCCATATGTAGAACCTCTTTGAAAGTGTTCTTCTGCAGAAAGACATTGTCAAAGGGATCTTCTTCATTGGTAAACACTTTTATTTTAACCGTTGTAGTAAAATTACTTACAACACCAAAGGGATCATACTGCCTCCCCAGGAATTTTGGTAGTTGTAAACATAAAATATTATCAATCTCTTTAAAAGAATGACCTAAGTTAAATAATGCAAAAGCTCCACATACTACAGGAAATGGAGGCCAAATGGCCTTTTTAGAATCTTTTAGTACTTTGCTCATTCCCCCAACACCACAGGTCTGGTAGGCTATTTCCTTTGCCATTAGTTTGTTGGGGATGTAAAAAAGAAGCACATGGGGTGAAGAAATGCTACCAAACACCCCGATGTATGTTAACAACTCCTCTCCAAACCACCTTCCCACAGGGAGAATGTCAACTTCAGCTTCTAGGGAAAATCTTGGGGCGTCTTTATTGTAGAGCATTTTATGAATAGGGAGCATAACTCCATGAAAAGTTTTGTAGAAATGTGGGATGAAATTGGATTCCCCAATACTTTGTGATAAATTTGAATGGGAAGAGGATTTTGTACCGTCCACTTCCATCCCATAATAGGAAAATCGGAGACAAAACAAATGGTGTCCATGACATACACACTCAAAAAGAATGGAGGATAAACCCTTGAAGTAAAAATTCTTTAGTTTGATATCCTAAACTAGCAGAGGCTAAATTATCTAATAAAATTTGGGCCCAATCCATTATGGTGGCATTGGTAGCCGAATCCAATAAAGGTAACCACTCTGATGAAAACTTATTGATGTATGGTCTCCCAAATAGTCTACACAACATTGCAGCGGCAAAATAGTAAGGAGAAGAAAGAGAGCCAGTGGCATACATAACTTTTTTATGCTTCTTTAGTCTTTCCTTGTTGTTCGACCAGTGCTTTGTACATTCTGCCAAGTCTTCGTTCTCCTTGGAAAACTTCTCTACAAACTGTTTGTTGTAGCTAGCTTGGGGTTCTGGAAAGTGATACATGCGTCTCAGATTATTTGGGGCAAATGACCCCATGACTTGCTGATTGGCCGTCTTGAACTCTCTATCAGATATGTCTGCGTGATCTATAATCCATTTTACCATATCCGTGTAGGGGAGTATCTTTGGCCTCGTAGCAATACGGTGTAGGAATGAGCATGCAAGCTCAGTTAGGGATGCTTCAGAAGAGCCGCGTCCATCTGTTGTAACTATAACCTTCATAATTCTCAGGTTTTCCTCTTCTAACAATTTGTACATGGCTTCCCAGGTAGATATCCATGCATCCCTAGTACAAGTGGTGTCTGTGAATAATGGAGTCATTTCTGTTTTCTCAGATGCAGGTGCTTTGCCTTTCTTCCCCATTTCGTCGTGTATTATGCTCTGCGTACTCTTCCTAAAAATTGCAAGCAGAGAGCAAGGATATGATAAGGATGATAATGAATACAGGAAATATCAATAGAAAGACAAAAATAAGGTGACGAGAAGGCTTTAATTCTAAAATCATATCAAAGATATCACCTTGCGTCAAATGGTCCTTTACCCTGATCTAAATCGTTTTTTTAATAAATGACCACTAGTGGACCATTAAGTTAAAATTTAATGTTCATAACTTTGCATCGAACGACAGAAAGTAATGTCATAGAACTTTGAGCCCTTAGATCTGCGATAAAAGCAATTTTGCGATTTGCTTTGCAATATCGCAAAACCTATTATAGTTAAAAAACCATTGTTTCATTGGGTGGCTGCGATATCCAATTTTCGAGAGGCTTATCAAATTTTGAAATATTTGGGCATTTTACATAAAGTAGCATCGCGAATTTTGGAATTTGCTATGCGATGAGGTTGTAAGACTTTGTGATCTCGCATTCTCGCGGATTGCATTTTCGAGGAGTTACTTTTATAAGAGATACCCACTGTGACCTTTTGCGATGCGATAATATCGTTTAAAGTGGGTTTTTTAAAGCTTCTCTTAATGTTCGAGACTTTCCACTTATTTCTTAGGTCTTGTGGTCATATAGCGCTTTTTATAAGGAAACTCATAGTTTGTGATGTTTCATGCGCTTGGAGTATGAAAAGGTAAATTTACATGTTTTAGCAAGTTCCACTTTGATATCTTGTTTTATTCTAAAAACAAAAGGCAACATTAAATGCTAAGATTTTATTTTTTGGGAAGGGTCCCCATTTATTAATGTTATTGCTAACACTAATAAAAGGGGGGTTGTTGATGGTCACAAAAATTGGCGATTCACTTGAAAGAACCAATTATCTCTGATGGTTTTTTGAATTTTCTAAAACTTCTAAAATAGAAATGGTTTTGAAAATGAAACTTTATTGTAGAAATATAAGGTAAATAGTGCTATTTGTTAACAACAACATCTTGTTCCAACTATCCTTATTCTGATTATCTTCTCCCCAGAGGTAGTCATTGTACTCACATCAGTCATTACTTGGTTTGTAAAGATAAAAACAAAGACATCTCCTTAGATCAGTTTACGTATACTCATTTGTCATAGGTAGAGCCTCTGTTGCCAGTAGGCATCCATAAACTCGACAGGGTTACCTGTTACCCAGTGATGATCCAATATCCTACTTAAGAAGTATGCAATTTTCAAAGATAAATCCTCATATACACTTATTGCTTTTTCTTTTCTTATTTCTCTTTTAATTCTTAAAGAACAATGTCTTGATTTGGTGGCCAAAATTGACAGTGCCATTCACTTGATTTATAACTTAACTGAACAAGCTAGCTTGTGATGAGACCCCTTGTCTTTTGATTGAAACAATCTTGAGTCATTACCCTGTTTTGGTATGCAGTTTGGCAATGTCAGTTAGTTATAATCTTTATGATCATGATAAGCCGGCTCTTGATGAGACCTCTTATTCTTTAAGTTTAAAGTGCATAGTTGGATTACTCTTTGAATCTCGCAATTTCCTAAAGTGGGGAGGAAGTCATTGGTTCCTTAAGAATTCTTCTGGACGACAATTGTAGAGTTTAAAAATAGCTTTTCTGTAGAGAATCTTTGTCTTGTTATTGATACCTTTTATGATTGATATGAGGAAAACTTCTTCCTAAGGTTGATTTTAACCAAAACTTGTATAGTTGAAACAAAAGAACAAGTAATTTTTTTTAGAATGATAGCACTTGACCCTATGTTTCAAAAATAAAGATTAATTTTCCTAACCACTTCCACTTATACAAGCGAAAAAAAAAAATTGACATGAGACACTATTCTTTTATGGAAACCAAAAGTAAACATTTTCAACCTGTTTTATTATCAAAAGAAAACTAAACTAAAAATAATAATTTACAAAAAATAGAAGAGATCATCTTCTATGGGAAATATTTTTTAAGGATCTGTCCATTAACAGGTAAAGACTCTCTTTTCCCTGCTAAATCTTGTAGCATGAAAGTTGATGGACCGATGATTTTGACAATCTGGAATGGTCCAAGCCACATCCGTTGGAATTTAGTATGCTTTCCTTTCTCTTCATGGGCTTTGTCCCATTTCAATACTAAGTCCCCAAGCTGAAAATCTTTTCTAGATACCAAGTTCGAATCAAATGAAGATTTTACTAACTGTTGATGATGCGCATGGTAATTCTGGCCTTTTCTCGTTCCTCTTCAAGCTTAAGGATCTGCAACTGTCTTAATTGCAAGGATGAGGAAGGGGTTTCTTCAATGAATTGAACCAAGGCTAAGAAGGAATAGCTAGATTTGTTGGGAGGACCACTTCTTTCCCATAAACTAAATTAAAAGGAGAAGTGCCAATAGAAGTTTTCTGAGTTATTTGATCTGCCCAAAGAGCGTACATTAAAGACTTATGCCAGTTTCTATGATTTTGATCAATAGTCCGTTTAATGATTCTAATAAGGTTTTTGTTTGTTGATTCAGCCAACCCATTTCCTTGCAGATAATAATTGGCAGAATACTTAAGCTTAAAACCTCTTTTGAGCACAAATTCAGTCATAGCATTACCTGAGAAATATGATGCATTATCAAACATTAAAGTGGAAGGTAAGCCAAACCTGGTAATTATGAATTGATCTATGAATTCAATGATACTCTCTGAATTGGCTGACTTGAGTGGGACTGCTTCCACCCATTTAGTAAAGTAATCGGTAGTAGTAAGGATGTATTTATGTTGTTTAGAAGAGTGAGGAACAATCTCACCTATTATATCTAATCCCCATTGTTCAAATGGTTGATCGATGTTGACCGGTTGTAATGGCAATGATGGTTTCCTCTGTCTTCCAGTAGTAGTTTGAAAAACTTGACATATTCTTACATAGCTATGTGCATCCTTAAATAACGTTGGCCAGTAGTAGCTTGCGCGCAAGATTTTGTGTGCTATCACATCACCTGCATAGTGTCCACCCGCTGGTCCGTCATGAAGTTCCTGCAATACTTTTTCAGCTTCAGATTTCTCAAGGCATCTAAGGAGAACAAAATCATAATTCATCCTAAAGAGTACATCATTTACAATTTGATATTGTTTAGCTTTTAGCCTCAGGGCTCTTTTATTTGTTTGATTCAAATGTCAAGGATCATATCCATTCTTTAAGAAAATATGATATCCGCATATCTGGATTTAGTGTCGTTTAGGCTTACCTCATGCATTTGTACTTCATTGTCTGGAGACTGCGTTTCTGACATGTGCGATGCTCCATCTAACATCCTGCAAAACCTTGACCTTTTACAATATTTGCTGGTTTGATTTCAACGTCATATTCCTGCAGGGATATGACCCAATTTACCCTCTTTTCGCCCACGTCTTTCTGTACCAAAAGATTTCTTATCACTAGAAATGGTACTATTATTTTCGTATGAGTCTTGAGAAGGAAGGGTCTAAAGTGTTTGATTGCTTTGAATATAACATAAGCCTGTTTCTCAATGTATGAGTAATTTAATTATGCTCCTTGCAAGTTCGAACTGAAGAAGGCAATTGGGGCTTCGACTTTATCTTGATTGGCCTGTGTGAGTATTGCAGCATACGATTTCTCAGAGGAAAATGTATACAAAGTGAAAGGATCTAAAAAGTTTCGAGTCGCTAGAGATGGGGCATTTGTAATCGCTTGTTTTATCAAACCAAATGCTTCATGTTCTGCATGACCCCATTTGAAAAGAGAGTTTTTCTTTATCATGGATTGGAGAGGTGACACTATTCTTGAAAATTCAGGAACAAATCTTTTAACAAAGTTGATTTGACCAAGGAAAGATTGCATCGATTTTTTTTTATGGGGTAGGGATATCTCAGAAATTTCCTTAATTCTATCTGGATCAATATGGATTCTAGCTTTAGACACTATAAATCCGAGAAGCTTCCCTTTACTTAATGCCAAAAACGACTTTTTTGGAATAAGTGAGATCCCATATTTTTGACATCGTTGGAAGATCTGTTTTAAGTATTTGAGGTAACTACTGCATTTTTTAGAATACAGTGTTATGTAATCTAAGTAAATCACCATTGACCTATTCACTAATGCTTTAAATTCAATGTCCATGGCCCTTTGAAATGTGGCGTCGACATTAATCAACCCAAACATCTTTTGATATGCATAAGTGTTCTAAATGTAGTCTTCAATTGATCGACTGGGTGGACTAAGATTTGGTAATACCTCGAGAAGTGATCCAGGTGGATATTGGTGGCCACCTACCAAGTCCACCTGGACCCCCACCATTGTCTTTCTCAGCATTTTCAGTTTCCTTAATTGTAGCACAACTTACTATTTTTCGCAGTTTTTCGGGTCCTAAACTTCCGGAGCCGTTTTGAGGCCCTAAACGACGTTTTTTGGGGAATCCAAGGGCAACATGGGTCCATGGAATGGACCATGTTTCCCATTCCAACAATGATAGTGCTCGGATAGATCTTTCTAATGAGCTATTGTACGCGTCAAACGGAGATCATATGCCAAAGTTACGACCTCGGGAAGTTGATGTACCAATTTACCCCCAAACGGGGCCCACAGTTTGGCGTTTCATCTCCTAGGGTTAGGTTTTGGAATGTTAAGTGTTTTCCATTGTTTCTCAACAATAAATAGGCCTTCGAGCCTCATTGTAACACAGTTCAGAGGCATGCATCCATCACATCTCTTCTTAGAGATAAGCTACCATCGCCCTAGCTGGTTTATTTCCATTTCTGGTTGTAAGCATATTTCAGTATTTTCCATTAATGAAATGAAGTATTATTTCCACTGCATCTTTGTGTATATGGTTATCTCTGTGATTTGTTGCGTTCTTGTTTAAATCCGGATCAGTGGTATCAGAGCGATCTGCTTTTTCTCTGTTTTTCTTTGCATGTCCCCAACAAGGTCGGGATATAAGGAGTTAGGGCTTGAACTGGTTGAACCTTTGCAAGACCAGCCTCGCAAATCCCGACGGCCTCCCATGGCGGATGAGAAGAAAGACGAGGGGGCAGGAGATCCCATCAAAATCTTGCTCGAAGAAGCCCTCGAGCGACAACGGAACGCGATGATGGACAGCTTTGCCCAGATCCTTCAGCGGCTACCCAGAAGCAACGCATGGCTTCCAGCAGCTACTCTGGAAACGCCACACCCTTTAAGGTACAAGTTAATTTTGAAATCCCCATATTCGAGGGTCAGATAGACGCAGATGCCGTAGATAAATGGTTAAATATGCTAGAGGGTTATTTTTCTATTCATGAATTTTCGAGTCGGGAAAAGATTGTTTTTGCTCTTCTCAAAGCAGCCCCCCACGTCAAGGACTGGTGGTAAACCTACTGCGAGCAGAAGGATGAAAGTACTGGTTCACTATTTTCAGCCGCACCCACCTGGGATTCATTCCGGGATGCCATCAAGGAGCAGTACTACCCTGTCAGAAGCTATGAGGATGAATACATAAAGTGGACCACGCTGCGGCAGGGAAGGGACCAAGACGTGCCGGAGTTCACCAATCTTTTCCATACCCTTCGCACAAAGTTGGGTATCAAGGATTCAGAGCAACATTTGATACTCAAATACCGTGGCTGCCTGCACAAGTACATCCAGGAAGAAATACATTCCTAAACATCCCCTCGCTCGGCGCAGCATACCGATATGCCGTCAAGGTCGAGCAGAAGTTTAAACAAAAGAAGCGAGACTTTGGATCTGCGAATCCAACGCAGGGGAAAGGTGCCCCTAAACCACAGAACAAAGGACAAAGCCAAGGCGTGACAACCCAAGACAACCAGCCGAAGCCGCAAGCAAAGAACAGCGCCGCGAAGCCGAGAAAGGACACTGGAAAATGGTGCGAGTTCCATAAGAGCTCCACTCACAACACAAGTGAGTGTCAGGCCAAGCAGTCACTGGTGGCTGAGCTAAAGGTTTCAGAATCAGATGCATGTTCTGACTCTGAGTCAGAACCCGATAAGGGGTATGAAAAAGGGAAGCAGATCATTGATGCGGATCCCAGCGCCACTGTTGCTACCGCAAAGATCCAAAAAAATGAACCCGAAGATCCAGAGGAGGAGGAGCGTCTCTTCCACTCCCAGATGTGGGTAAAGGGCTCCCCGATACAGTTCATTGTTGATAGCGGGAGTCAAAAGAACCTCATTTCGGCAGAGGTCGTGAAGCGGTTGGGCTTACCGACTAGAACACATCCACAACCATACACCATTGGGTGCCTTCACCAAGGACGAGATCTTCGCGTGAGCCAGCAGTGTCGCCTTCCATACAACATCAAGCCCTTCACGGATGAGGTATTGTGTGACATTGCTCCCCTTGAAGTTTGTGATGTATTACTAGGACAACCATACTTGTGGAAGCGACATGATGTGCATGAATCAAGGCCCCGTGCTATTAGTATTACATTGGGAAATAAGTTGTTCAGGATACCAGAGGTAGCACCACCTGCCGCCATCTCTTTGATTATTGCAAAACAATGCAGTAAGATCATTTCCAAAACCAGGAAATTTGTTTTCCTGATGATACGCCCTCAAGGAAAGAAGAAGACAGTGGCCGCGACCTCCAAACGGGGTCCCTCTGCACGACAACTACAGATGGACAAGATTGTGGAGAAGTACGAGGACATCTTCACCTCCCCGGCAGGGGTTCCTCTGCACTGTCAGGTCAAGCACTCCATCGATCTGACCCTAGGTGCGCCGCTACCCAATGGACCAATGGCACGGGACGGCCGAGGGCACGGTATGGCCGAGGGCACAAGACGGCCGAGGGCACGGGATGGCCGAGGGCACGGGGCGGCAAAAGTAACAGCTAAAACAACAAAAATAACATAGAAAACAATGAAATTTTCACAACAACCCTAAACCCTCAACAACAAACAGGATCAAAATATCCTAAAACCCTAAACCCTCAAAAAATGCTCAAAAAAATGCCATAAAATTCCATAGAAAGCTTACAAAATATCCAAATAGAGTTGCTTGTGTTGAAAAACACAGAGAAATTGCTGGTAGGATTAAAATCCTACCGGTTACAGGCCATGGATGGTCGCCGACCTCCCCCACCTTCCTCGGAGCTCGCCAGACCTTCTCCACACCTGCAACGTCCTTTTCCACACCTGCAACAAGAAGAAAAAAGCCATTAGAGATCAGAAAACCACCAAAAACACCAGCGCAAAACAAAAAAATCCTATTTTACCTCGAGCTCAGTAAACCTGCGGCCGACTCCTCCCCAAACAACAAAATCGCCGAATAAGACCACCACCAAAGAAATGCTAAACAACCGGCATTCCATGCTAAACAACTTGCATTCCAGAATGACCAAGAAATCCAGGCAGAAAAGCACAAGAAAAGCAGAACCGTTGTCCCAACCACAAACCCTGAAACTCCATCAAACCTTCGCACCAGCACACGAATAAACCACCATGCGCGCAGGTTATAGCGCCGTCCCGCGCCATCTTTGGCGGAAGGCTTCGCCCAACAATCGGCCTCGAGCAGAAAGACAAAGGGAAAATGAAACATCGCAGAAATGAGCCCAGACCAACCATTGAAATGGCGCGAAGTTGATTTTTTATGCAGTGAGGTGATAGCCCACACATGGAGCTCCACGGTGGATAGGTGTCGTACCGGCTCCATGTGTCCTGACGCGTGGTAAAGTGACGTGGCGGGGAGGGCGCACATGTATTGGCGACCCTCCCCTATATATATAGATTTTTCTTTCTCCATATTGTGCCTAATTTCAAATCTTCAAAAAATAAATAATAATAATAAATAAATAAACTAATTGCATATATATTTATTTATTCCAAAGATTAGATTTTCTAGAAATTTATTTTTATCATCTCTATTAGTCAATAATATTTTACATTCAATCTTTGACTAATAAATGATTTTTCTTAGAATAATATTTACTATTTGAAATTCTTTGTTTATAATTATTGATATATTCTTGGTAATATATATTTATATATATACTTAAAAATTTGAGTTAAAATTTAATTTAATTTAATTATTTTAAAATTCATGTTCAACTATTTGGCATTTACATCGACAAGCTCGAAGGCTATCTAGAGGAAGCAGGCTGTGATGGCACGATCTTCGCTGGGATAGTCGTCATCCTTCTTCTCTATGCTGAAGATATTTTTCTTCTCACAAGGTACCCATCTGATGTTGATAAGCAACTCAGGCTTCTTAAGGATTTTTGCTCTACCATGGGTATGACTGTTAATACTGACAAAACAAAAGTTATGATTATCAAATCCAAGAAGGACACTTACGCTAATTTTATGTATGACAATAATAACTTGGAGGAAGTGTATTCTTACAAGTACCTAGGAATTGATATTCATCACAAGCTCAATTGGAACCATAGCATTGAGAAAAGGATTAATGGGGGGTGGAAAGCTTATTTTGGTCTTGAAAAAAATTGCAACACTGCAAACTTAGTAATGTGGGATAAAAGGAAGTTCCTGTTATCTTATATGGCTGTGAGGTTTGGGGTTGCAGCATCTTTAGAGAATCGTGGAGAAAGATTGAGAAAATCCAGAAGCGGTTTATAACGTATAACCTGAAAATGAAAAGTAATACACCCTATCCTATTCTCCTTATAGAAGCAGGTCTTTCCCCTATTGAGAGCCTAGCTATGAATCAGTTTCTGTTGTACAAGCACAAACTCAATAACATAGGCGATCATAGACTTCCTAAGCTAGCATTAAATTCCAGCCAAAACCACCAAAGGCTCAAGCAGGGGTGGCATAAAGACACAAGGGCTCGATTAAATTATTGGGAGATCAACAAGAATGATGCATTGCAAAATATTAATAACATTAAATATATTGTTACTTCTAAGTTCAAAGAAATAATGTGGTGTGAGAAAGATTTAGCAGCCAAAAGAAAAGTAAGTTATTATAAGAAGGTCATCAACCCCACCCTAGCAAATCAAAAGTATCTCTCCATTTTAACTAGCTCAAAGAAGAAAATTAATATAGCAAAGCTTAGAATGAATTCTCATGAAATCCATAGTGAAACAGGTTGTTGGGTAGTTCCTAAAACACCATGGATGGAAAGGATTTGCCATCTATGTGAGAATAGGAACATCAAGGATGAAAACCACTTCCTCTTAGAGTGCCTTGCGTACAACCACATTAGATCTCAGTTTCACAATCTTAGTTACAATACTGACCTTCCTAGCCTTTTACAATGTCAAAATTATAGCGAGCTCAGGAGGCTTCTCTCCAAGCTTTTGAGCATAGGAATGAAATCTTAAATCAAAATAAATAATTTGTTTCTTTAGGTCCGATAGACCAATGTTTGGTCTCAGCGGACGTTAACCATCATCATCATTATTTCTTCCCCTTTTTTCCCTCTCTGTCAAATATAGTCGTTTTCCTTGTAGTTGTTAGAAGGTCTTTCTTTCCTATTTAACTTGGCGCTATGGTCTGATTCTTCATCTTGTCCTAATGATGAACCACACATGTTGGTTTGAAACGCACCTAAATATTCCAATGTGATTTCTTCCAAAAATGTTTCTAGTATTCAGAATATGGATCACAAAAATTTGAATTTGAATAATATAAAAACATTGAAAAAATAAAAACTAAAACAAAAAAAGCACAAAAAATTTAAAAAATAATGATAAATAAATAAAAATATATACAAAAACACAAAAAAACAATTAATTTTGTCCTGAGGATGAACCAAACTTCGACCAAATCTAAATGATGTGATTAATCCGAAAGACATATATCAACAATTAACTTATAAAAGATAAAAATTAAAAAAAAAAAAAATTAAAATAATAAATAATAATTTCAAAAAGGGAAATATTTCAAAAAAACATAATAAGAAAAACAAAGTATAAAATATTTAAAAACATTAAAAAAATAATAAAAATAATTAATTTATATCTTATATATATATATATATATATATATATATATATATCTATATATATATATATATATATATATTATCTTTAAAAAAGACCACTTTTTATTAAAAAAAAAAAAAAATTAAAAAGAAATTATCCAAAAACAAAAAAACAAAAAAAAACTAGGAGCTTAGCGGTGAGGAGGTAAAAAGGACAAGTTAAATAATTTTTTTTTTAATTGAATAAAAAAATTGAAAAAATAACAATTTTTATTATTTTTATTTATTTGTTTTATGAATTTTTTATTAAAAAATGATGACATTTTAATTTTTTGTTTTTTTTTTTCCAAAATAAATTATTCCTAAAATTTAAAGTAAAAAAAAAACTGTTAAAAATAGAAAATACAATTTAAAATCTATATTTATATATAGATGGAAAGTAGTAATATTAAAAGTTAAAAATAAAAATAAAAAAATATAGTTAAATTTAAAGAAAAGGAAAAAACATTGAAAACAAATACAATTAAAAAAAAACAACAACAAAAACTTCAAAAAAACATTAATACAAATCATTTTATTTTCAAATTAACCAAATAAAACATTTTAAAAATATATTTAATATATATATATCTATCTATCTATATATATATCTATATATATATATATATATATATATATATATATATATATATATATATAACATTAAAATTAAAATTAAAAAAATGAAAACAAAATAAATGAAAAACAAAAGTTAAAAAATTAAACTTAGGAAACAAAAAATCGTAAATTTTGGGTCAAGCAGCTCCCTAGGGAATCAACTTCCTTGTAAGGACTATAAAGAATTTGATGTAAGGACTGTACAAAATTTAATAGCCATTGTAAAGATAGTAAAGGATTTCTTAAAATTATCATGAACCTGTGATAAAATTACATAAAATTTTACAAATCTAATTGACAGAATTTGATGAGAGTACATACCAGTTTTCCTGCGGATGAAGAGGCTTCAGAATTTCTCAGCTCGCTCCTGTTACCAAAAGACCATAACCTCCCAGCCAAATGATCCAGGTGGATATTGGTGGCCACCTGCCAAGTCCACCTGGACCCCCACCATTGTCTTTCTCTGCATTTTCAGTTTCCTTAATTGTAGCACAACTTACTATTTTTAGCAGTTTTTCGGGTCCTGAACTTCCGGAGCCGTTTTGAGGCCCTAAATGACGTTTTTTGGGAAATCTGGGGGCAACATGGGTTGCCCATTCCAACAATGATAGTGCTCGGATAGATCTTTCTAATGAGCTATTGTACGCGTCAAACGGAGATCATATGCCAAAGTTACGACCCCGGGAAGTTGATGTACCAATTTACCCCAAACGGGGCCCACAGTTTTGCGTTTCATCTCCTAGGGTTAGGTTTTGGAACGTTAAGGGTTTTTCCATTGTTTCTCAACAATAAATAGGCCTTCGAGCCTCATTGTAATACAGTTCAGAGGCATGTAGCCATCACATCTCTTCTCAGAGATAAGCTACCATCGCCCTCGCTGGTTTATTTCCATTTCTGGTTGTAAGCATATTTCAGTATTTTCCATTAATGAAATGAAGTATTATTTCCGCTGCATCTTTGTGTATATGGTTCTCTGTAATTTGTTGTGTTCCTGTTTAAATCCGGATCAGTGGTATCAGAGCGGTCTGCTTTTTCTCTGTTTTTCTTTGCATGTCCCCAACAAGGTCGGGATATAAGGAGTTAGGGCTTGAACTGGTTGAACCTTTGCAAGACCAGCCTCGCAAATCCAGATGGCCTCCCATGGCGGACGAGAAGAAAGACGAGGGGGCAGGAGATCCCATCAAAATCTTGCTCGAAGAAGCCCTCGAGCGACAACGGAACGCGATGATGGACAGCTTTGCCCAGATCCTTCAGCGGCTACCCAGAAGCGGCGCATCGGCTTCCAGCAGCTCCTCTGGAAACGCCACACCCTTTAAGGTACAAGTTAATTTTGAAATCCCCATATTCGAGGGTCAGATAGACGCCGATGCCGTAGATAAATGGTTAAATCTGCTAGAGGGTTATTTTTCTGTTCATGAATTTTCGAGTCGGGAAAAGATTGTTTTTGCTCTTCTCAAAGCAGCCCCCCACGTCAAGGACTGGTGGGAAACCTACTGCGAGCAGAAGGATGAAAGTATTGGCTCACTATTTTCAGCCGCACCCACCTGGGATTCGTTCCGGGATGCCATCAAGGAGCAGTACTACCCTATTGGAAGCTATGAGGATGAATACATAAAGTGGACCACGCTGCGGCAGGGAAGGGACCAAGACGTGCCGGAGTTCACCAATCTTTTCCATACCCTTCGCACAAAGTTGGGTATCAAGGATTCGGAGCAACATTTGATACTCAAATACCGTGGCTACCTGCACAAGTACATCCAGGAAGAAATACAATTCCTAAACATCCCCTCGCTCGGCGCAGCATACCGATATGCCGTCAAGGTCGAGCAGAAGTTTAAACAAAAGAAGCGAGACTTTGGATCTGCGAATTCAAAGCAGGGGAAAGGTGCCCCTAAACCACAGAACAAAGGACAGAGCCAAGGCGGGACAGCCCAGCCAAGACAACCAGCCGAAGCTGCAAGCAAAGAACAACGCCGCGAAGCCGAGAAAGGACACTGGAAAATGGTGCGAGTTCCATAAGAGCTCCACTCACAACACAAGTGAGTGTCGGGCCAAGCAGTCACTGGTGGCTGAGCTAAAGGTTTCAGAATCAGATGCATGTTCTGACTCGAGTCAGAACCCGATAAGGGGTATGAAAAAGGGAAGCAGATCATTGATGCGGATCCAGCGCCACTGTTGCTACCGCAAAGATCCAGAAAAATGAACCCGAAGATCCAGAGGAGGAGGAGCGTCTCTTCCACTCCCAGATGTGGGTAAAGGGCTCCCCGATACAATTCATTGTTGATAGCGGGAGTCAAAAGAACCTCATTTCGGCAGAGGTCGTGAAGCGGTTGGGCTTACCGACCACAGCACATCCAAAACCATACACCATTGGGTGGCTTCACCAAGGGCGAGATCTTCGCGTGAGCCAGCAGTGTCGCCTTCCATACAACATCAAGCCCTTCACGGATGAGGTATTGTGTGACATTGCTCCCCTTGAAGTTTGTGATGTATTACTAGGACAACCATAATTGTGGAAGCGACATGCTGTGTATGAATCAAGGCCCCGTGCTGTTATTATTACATTGGGAAAAAAGTTGTTCAGGATACCAGAGGTAGCACCACCTGCCGCCATCTCTTTGATTACTGCAAAACAGTGCAGTAAGATCATTTCCAAAACCAGGAAATTTGTTTTCCTAATGATACGCCCTCAAGGGAAGAAGAAGACAGTGGCCGCGGCCTCCAAACGGGGTCCCTCTGCACGACAGCTACAGATGGACAAGATTGTGGAGGAGTACGAAGACATCTTCACCTCCCCGGCAGGGGTTCCTTTGCACTGTCAAGTCAAGCACTCCATCGATCTGACCCCAGGTGCGCCGCTACCCAATGGACCAATTTATCGGCGCTCCGTTCTAGAGAACAATGAAATCAAGAGGCAGATTCAGGAGCTCCTGCAGAAAGGTCACATCCGTCCGAGTTCATCGCCCTGTGGGAGCCCGATCGTGTTGGTACAGAAGAAGGATGGGACGTGGAGACTCTGTATTGACTATCGGGCGCTGAACAAGATCACTGTCCGTAATAGGTACCCAATCCCGCGGATTGATGACCTCCTAGACCAACTAAAGGGGGCGAAATATTTCAACAAGATCGATCTGAAGTCAGGATATCACCAGGTACCAATCGAACCCTCCGATGTGTGGAAGACTGCCTTCAAATCCAAGGAGGGCCTCTTCGAATGGTTGGTCATGCCTTTCGGATTGACGAATGCTCCTGCAACCTTTATGAGGTTAATGGATGACATCTTGCGGCCATTCACCAACTCCTTTGTAGTAGTATACTTGGATGACATTCTGATCTTCAGCCAGAGTTGGGAAGAGCACCTCCACCACATCCGACAGGTTCTCCAAACACTGCGGCAACACAAGCTATGTGCCAATTTGGAGAAATGCACTTTTGGCATGACCCAGGTTCAGTATCTGGGATACATCATTGATGAACAAGGGGTGCATGTCGATCCGGCCAAGATCCAAGTCATTCGGGATTGGCCCTCTCCAACCACTCTAACAAAGCTCCGCAGCTTTCTAGGTCTTGCCAACTTCTACCGCAGGTTTGTGTTGGGGTTTTCTCATATTTCTTGGCCCTTGAGTCAAGTCACCAAGGGCAGGGCGAAAGCAAAATTCTTTTGGTCTGAATCTCAACAGAAGGCATTCAGGGAATTGAAGGATCGCCTCTGCACGGCACCAGTGCTCGCGTTACCAGATTTAGAACAACCATTTGAGGTCGAGACAGATGCCTCTGACTATGCTATTGGGGCAGTCCTTACTCAACATGGACATCCAGTGGCATATCACAGTGAAACACTTTCAGACACAGTCCGGAAGTACCCCACTTATGATAAGGAGATGTATTCCATTGTACAGGCCTGCCGACAATGGAAGCATTACATTTTGGGGAAGGAAACGGTCATCCACACAGACCACCGACCTCTGCAGTTCATACAGACCCAAGGGAAATTGCAGAATGACCGCCATCAGAAGTGGTCTACATACCTGCAATAGTTTCACTTGAATATCAAGTATAAAAAGGGCAGCACCAATAATGTTGCAGATTGCCTCAGTCGGCCACCGATCATGGCACTAACCACCGTGCTCAACTCTTGTGGGCACGAGACTGCTGATTGGCCACTTCTCTACAAAAGCGACCCAGAATTCGGCCACACATACCAGACACTCTTGGAGGGTCGGCATGTTGCAGATTTTCACCTCCAGGACGCCCTATTATGCCACCTCGGTCACCTTTGTGTTCCTTCAAGCGAGCGTGCCAAGATGATTTGGGAAGCACACTACAGTCGGGTTGCTGGGCATTTCGGGGTCGAGAAAACAGTGGCAGTACTGCAAAATTATTTCTATTGGCCGAATCTTCGACAGGATGTTGGGAAGTACATCCGATCATGTACTGCCTGTGCCATTGCCAAACCGACCATTAAGAAGCACGGCCTCTATACCCCGTTGCCTACCCCTAGTCGACCTTGGGAATCCATCTCCATGGATTACATGTCAGGCCTTCCTTCCACTAAGCATGGAAATGACTGTGTTTTTGTGGTCGTCGACAGGTTCTCGAAGATGGCCATTATGATGGCCTGCAAGAAGAATATCACAGCAGAAGCCACTGCTAAACTCTTCTTTGAACGAGTGTGGGTGCACTTTGGGATCCCACAGTCTATCATCTCAGATCGGGACAGTCGGTTTCTCAGCACATTTTGGTCCAGTCTCTGGTCAATGCTGGACACCAAACTCACGAAGTCCACAGCCTTCCATCCTCAAACTGATGGCCAGACAGAGGTTGTCAACAGGATGATTGTGCACATTCTGCGCATGTATAACTCAAAGCATCCACGCACATGGGACGAGAGCCTCCCCTATGTTCAACACAGCTACAACCGAGCTCTTCACAGCTCCACTGGCCATAGCCCTTTTCAAGTGGGTTTGGGATTCCAGCCACTATGCCCCATTGATGTGGCCATGCCCCTTGCAGCTACTCACATGAATTTAGCTCATGTCCAGTCCGAAACAGATAAGGCCACCAGCTTCATTGAGCGCATCCAACATATTCGCCAGCAGGTCCATGACATTCTTGAGAAATCAAATGCCAAGTACAAGCAGCGACATGATCAACACCGGGTGCCACACAAGTTTCAGGTGGGCGACAAAGTCTGGTTGCATTTGCAAAAGGAACGCCTTACTGGAGCCTATCGGAAATTGAGACCACTCCGATATGGTCCTTACACCATTACTAAGGCTATGGGAGACAATTCATTTGAGCTCAGCATTCCCCCATTCCTTGGCCTGCACCCAGTGTTCAATGTGGACCGCCTTCGGCCATACTTTCCACCATTGCTAGACCCATCCGACATTGCAGAACAGCTCAAACCCACAGAATTAAATCCAGATTGCATGGAACAAGCTGCAACTGATCGGATCATGGACACACAGATCAAGAACACTCGCCAACAGAATATCCAACTGTATCGAGTTGTCAAAGCAGGCCAACTCCTTCAGCAGGGCAAGTGGCTCACCAGGGAACAAGTTCAGCAGAAGTTTCCTCATCTCATGGAGGAGCTCAACGCAATGGGGACCATTGCTTCCTAAGGGGGGAGGAATGATCCAGGTGGATATTGGTGGCCACCTGCCAAGTCCACCTGGACCCCCACCATTGTCTTTCTCAGCATTTTCAGTTTCCTTAATTGTAGCACAACTTACTATTTTTAGCAGTTTTTCGGGTCCTGAACTTCCGGAGCCGTTTTGAGGCCCTAAACGACGTTTTTTGGGGAATCCAAGGGCAACATGAGTCCATGGAATGGACCGATGTTGCCCATTCCAACAATGATAGTGCTCGAATAGATCTTTCTAATGAGCTATTGTACGCGTCAAACGGAGATCATTTGCCAAAGTTACGACCCCGGGAAGTTGATGTACCAATTTACCCCCAAACGGGGCCCACAGTTTGGCGTTTCATCTCCTAGGGTTAGGTTTTGGAATGTTAAGGGTTTTCCATTGTTTCTCAACAATAAATAGGCCTTCGAGCCTCATTGTAACACAGTTCAGAGGCATGTAGCCATCACATCTCTTCTCAGAGATAAGCTACCATCGCCCTAGCTGGTTTATTTCCATTTCTGGTTGTAAGCATATTTCAGTATTTTCCATTAATGAAATGAAGTATTATTTCCGCTGCATCTTTGTGTATATGGTTATCTCTGTGATTTGTTGCATTCTTGTTTAAAATCGGATCAAGAAGCCATAAAAAGGGACATCAATTTAGACCCTGTAACCGATTGTAGTATCTGTTCCATAGGGGGTAGTGGAAAATTATCTTTTGGCAAGCTTTATTGAGGTTTCAAAAGTCAATACAAATCCAGATTTCTCCTTTTTCTTTCTGACTGGTACTAGGTTGGAAACCCATCTAGAATGCCTAACAGGAAAAATAATCTTGGCTTTCAGTAATTTGTTCAACTCAGACTTAATCTGGTTTTCCAAATTAGGATGGATTTTCCTCAATTTCTGCTAGACTGGCTTTTCATCAGTGATCATCGGAATTGTATGCTGTATAATCGAAGTGTCGTAAGTTTTGAGATCATCGTAATTCTAGGCAAAGACATTTTTGTATTGTTTTAACAGTCGAATGAAAGTTGCCTTTTCCTCGGGTGTTAGACCAAGACCTAGGTTGACGTTCTGTGGTTTTATGTCAGTCCCCAGATTCACTAATTCATATCTCAGAGTAGAACTTTGAAATTTTGAATTGATGGAACTTTTGAACCTGTCCTTAAGTCATATAGGTCCTCCAACTTGACTACGGATTTAGGTATAACGTTATTGCTGCTTCCTTGTTCCAGTTGCTTGTCATGTTGGTCTTCATCAATTATCTGATTATTGTAAGATCCTTCTGAAGTCAGAAAACTTACAATATTAGGGTCATCGTTGAAAACTCTCCAGTTGGTAATATTATCAAGAATGGAGGTTCTAAAGATTAGTTCAATCGAGAATCTGTGTAGACTATAGTCCTATGATGGAATGAGCTTGGAAGCCACATTAGCAAGGAGATCAACACTAGCATTTTGGATTTTGGGAATAGATGATATATTAAATGCTATAAAGTGTGAAGTTAGGTCTTGTACTAATGATTGATAATGCTTTAGGTGTCCTGATAGACGATGTATAGTATTTCTTACCTGTCTAATAACAATCTCAGAATCTCCAAAGACTTGTAGATATTTGATATCAAGCCCGATTACCTTGTATAACCCTTGAACTAATGCTTCATATTCAACAGTATTGTTCATGCAATCGAACTCGAGTCTACATGTTAGCATGGTTTTCTCTCCTTTTGGGCTGATTAATATACAACCTACTCCTGCTCCATCATTAGACTTAGAACCATCAAAAAATAATTTCCAAAACAAAGTTTTATTTATAGGTCTATCTACAAAATTAATGCATCTAGAAGTGTCCGTTTGAGAGAAATTTTCTATCTGAGATAAAAAGAATTTTCTAAAAAAGGTGAAGTATGAGCGTTGAAATTCCCTAAGAATGAATCAATGGAATAATTTCCAATTATATTGTTGTTGTACGCTATAGGTTCGTTTTCCCCTTCCAACTCCGTTACTATATACTTTTGGTGTCTTTCTTAACTCTCTTATCTGATTTGGCTTACCGTTGTAAGGGAGCCACATATGAGACTAGTCGGTCGCAAAGTAACCATGAAGCTTCTCTGACCAATCCCTGCTAAGGATTAGTCCATAAAATTCAGGAATGTCTACGACAAGTATATCAATGACTTGACACACCTTTGGATTTGATGAAAGCCTTATGGTCACTTGATTAAGTTCACCGATAACCTCGACTTGAGACCGATCCAACTGTACTATGCACACTGCAGATTTCTGAGGTTGGACATTTAACTTTGCGCAAACTGTCTTAGGCAAAATATTAGATGAAGCACTAGAATCTACCAGACAGTTATGCAAATTTTTATTGAAAACTTCAAAGGTAAGGAGAAATGGTGGAGTATGGGATTTCGACCTTCCTCCAATCAAAGCAATGTCATTTGGATTGACTTTATTTGACATACTAGTTGGAGGTCTTCCCATTTCATGAGTAGCTTGTGAAATTACAGCGGCAAGTAGAGGCGCAATTGGTACTACATTCAGCTCTTTCAAGAGCAATTTCTGTTGATGCTTTAATTTGTTGAGCTCATGAAAAGTAATATTAGCCCTAGTCTTCTTCATGTCTTCAACAATGTTATACTCCATTTCATCAATGATGATAAGCTTTTTAGATGAAGCCGTTGAATTAGATTGGACTGGGTTTGTCTGAGTAGACTTTGGTGAGGACTTCTTACCTGCGATTTTATCCTTAGGAGTTGGGCTTGGGTTTTTCTGCTTAGCACTGGATTGTGGGGGATCAAGTTGATTTCTACTTCTGGTAGTAACTAGTAATGCATCTTGATCTTCTTCATCTGGAAGAATGAAGTCCCACATTCCTTGTAGTTCTACAACTTCATCATCATTGGTATGTTCCTCATTTGAAACTTCTTCCTCTTCCCCTTCTGATTCTGTGTTTGTTATAGCATTTGGAGGTTTCAAATCAGTTGAAGGGTTTCTCTTAAAGGGTTTATAAGGTTTCCTGGAAGAGGTTTCTACTACTTGTTTCTTTATATCTACCATTTCGTTTGACATGGTTTTCAAGACTTTCTGTAACCCTTCTAGGTCGAACAGGTCTTTTGATTGTTTTTTCTTAGGGTCATCTCTAAAAGACACTTTTTTAGACTTTCTTTCATCTACAACATTTTTCTTTTCTACGGCTAGGATACGTTTCTCTACAGCTATCGCCTCTTTCATGTTTTCAGCTAACGTTGGCTTGGCAGCTCTATCTACAAAGATGGCTGAATTTGAAGGCAAAGCGGAAATATACCATTCATTTTGGACTTCATTACTAGGCTTCGATGCTGTTGGTATTTTGTTTAATAATTTATTGAAGCGAGAATTGAAATCCTTAATTGGTTCTCTTGGTTCAGCTTTCAAATTGGAGAGGTCATTGATTAAAGTTGTTGTAGATCGGTCATCTCCAAATTTTGTTAAAAACTGATCTTGAAATGTATCCTAGTTATTAATGGAGCGTGATGGTAATGAAAAATACCATGACCCTGCTGCTCCTTTTAAAGTATAAGGGAATAATCGTACAACTGCGTCCTCTTCCATTACTCCATTTAAATTTATGGACAACATGAAATTATTTATGTGCTCTTCGGCTGTTAGACCATTGTCAGGATTGAACTTGGGGAGCCATTTCTCAGGATGAGCTGGTAATTGCGATAAGGGTGCAGGCATGTTCACAACTCCTGGATTAGCCCATGGCCTTGGTGGTGGATTTCCTGCCATTGTTGGAGTATGAGTAGGAGGAGGAGTTGCAGTAGTTGAAGGTGGTTGGGTAGAGGAGGATGTTGCTCCTGTACCTGTGTGAACCACGATTTGGAGTTGAGGGATGGATGAATGAACTTGTGATGATATGGATGGGATGGTAGATGAAGATGATGATAAAACCTCACTCTGAGATTCTACTAGTGTTTTCCTAGCTTTCTTACGACTTGGTAAAGGAAACTCAACTGGTGGGATTCCTAATTTTTCGCTTTGTGCTCTAGTCAGTCATTGAGTCGGGGTCAAATGAGAAGTGACACTACCTTGGGAAAACTCAGATTCTTCTTGAGATAAAGAAATCCCTGTAACTTATGAATTAAATTTTGTAACTCAGGAGGATTTGAAGAAGAATGATCTAGCTTGCTTTGGATTTCAGTAATGTGCTCTATATTTTTCTTTTCAACTTCTGGTTCAGTGATGGAAGATTTGGAATGTGAACAAGAAATTGAGGGTGTTGGTGAGGGAGTTTTACTTTAGAATGGCGTGAAGATGTAGATTTACTTGCCATTCACAGTCAACCCTCCTTCTAGTGCCAAATATGTTGAAGGCTCGAAAAATCAGGTCTACAACAAGGGGGATAACCACCTGGTCCAGACCTTAAAGCAACTCCTTTTCCATTTGGAATAGTGGCTCCGACTGGGGATGATGGGACCAGTTTCCCAATCTGTTTATGATGTGTGTACTAACGGGATGATGTTTTTCTTTTTTGGGGTTTTATGGGGTGAATGCTTGTTCTAAATCTAATCTATCCTTTAACTATCATATGCAATCTATTCTAATGAAAGAAACACCTAACTTTAAACTATCCCCGAGGTAACATTTCACTTATGCGATCTAAAATAATTTCTAACAACAATTGATAATGAAAATCATTCAATCACTACGAGAAAAGAATCCATTAAAAATGATTGTTTCGTATAAAATTTAGCCGAAACAATTATGAGAAACATATCGCATAAGAGTTATTCATATACTCAGCATAAAAAAGTAAGTTATCACCATACAGAAGTGCAATAATGACAACTAAACATTTAGACTTTCATATATCAATAACTGAAAATAATTTATCGCTTGGCACATAAGTAAAAAGTATCAGGAGATAAAAATACCATTGATAATAAGTTCTACTCATGAGCTGCAGCAATATAGATTTATCTTCAAATCACTCAACATCCACTACGAGTACAAAAGTGCATTTCAGTAGCAGACATCAAACTGATATAAAAAATAAATCTCGTTCCATTTATTTTATCAAAACCTCTCAGTGGGGGGCAAACTGCATGTTCTGAAGAATTGTTTTGATAAAACTCTGGACCCCTCTCTAAATGCATGAGAGGGGTTTAAATACTACTCTAATGAAATCTAAAAATAAATATTACAAAAATAGATGAGGAGGTTTAAACCACCTGCCTCATTTTAAGCAAAAATGAACTAAAACAAAACAAAACTGTATCTATGATAAATCCTGTATCTGATCCTTTAGATTGCAAATGTCTAGCATCGGTTTCAAGAGCGTCAGTTGGCCAACTTCAACTCTTAACTGTCCTGCAAATACGACGTTAGCTAGCGTTGGCACTATCTTCTCGGCAGAGGTTATGAGGCATTTTAGGGTCATCCATTGGCTATGTGGCTTTACCAGGTACTGCCAGTATGTGTCCCAGTTTAACTTATTTACCTTTTTAATCGCCTCTGCCTTTTCCTCTGCTGTTTGTTTCCACTTTGTTTGAAGCTGTTGTGCCTTTGGGAGGAAGCCCGGGGTAGTCTCTAATATCAAATTGGCCTTGTGCAGATTTTCATTTATGCACTCAATAACACTGTTTGCTGCTGTCGCTACCTCTTCCATCGCCTGTTCTGCTTCTTTAAGCTGGGAATCCCATTTCACAAATAACATTTCTTTGTGTGATTCGTCGATTCTGGGCAATTCAGCTCTTTTCCCTTCTTCTGATCTTTGCCAGTTCAAGAAGTCTGAAACCTTCTTAAAAATTGAATCATAATCAAGTCGTAAATCTATGACTTGATTTGTAATATTATCACTTGTTTCATAATGGGAATTCCATTGCGAGATCTTCTGGCAAAGTATTTATTCCTGTTGAAAGAGCTGGGCATTAAGAGCGAGTGCTTCTGTGATAAATTCCCCAATTTTTGGATCCTCCTTATGTGGTTATATCATAGCTTGTAACTATTCTTCTTTATTGTCAAAACTACTTTGATGATTCAATTGCATCTGCTGGAAGTCTTATTGGAGTTTTATTAGCTGTGTTTCTACTTCTTGACTGATGTTGACTTGCTGTAGTTGCTATTCCAAAAAAAAAATCCTATCCTCCTTCTCTTTTAATAGCACTTGAAATTCTGTTGCTTTATCAATTTTTGCTGAAGCATATGCTATTGCAATATCAGAGAGCCTAGTTATATTTTCCGATGGGTCTGTATTTGGGTCCTTCCAAATAACACCGAGAGTTTCATCCTCTGGAGTGAGCATGGCATCTATTTTTCTTTTCTTTCATTGCCTCCTGAAAATAGCCTTATGTTGCGAGCTATAAAATATGTCTAGAGGAGTAATCTCCTCTATCTTTAGTACAATTTTAGATGGAGCAACATGAATATGCTCCATTTCCTGAGTATTGATAGCCCATTCTACCACCATTTCTATGGCTTTCTCTCTTAGGTTTGTCAGTGGCTCTGCGCTCTATTCCTCAATGTTGATTAACTTATTAAAATTCTCTACCGTCCGTTCCCCTTCTAGATCCACTACACGTGGCTTTCTTGGCTTTGTAAGGGGAGTGGGAATCAGTTCAGTTGTTTGGGAAAAATCCTGCTGGTTAGCTTTTCTAATAGATTGAGCTGTGTCTTTAATTGACCCCTCACTTCTGCTGTGTTCACTCTTGGACTAATCATCAGAATTTTCAGCTGATTCTTTTTCAGAATTTTATTTAGAATTCTCCTTTTGAACTACCACTTATGCTGACACTCGGAGTAGGCTCCCTTATTGGTTCAATGAGCAATTCGTCGAATGGGACCTTTGTTAACCTCTGTATGAAACCAACTCAAGAAAATATAGAAAAGATAGATCAACGCCTTAGAATTCAGCCTCTTCTAGGGGGAACCTCCTTTACATTACATAAATGAACAATTCTTGGATGATTCAAATGACAAAACCTCCTTTCTTTATATAGGAGTCTAAGGAGTCACAATATAATCCAGCCGACCTAATAATAATAATATAAAGCCACAAAAAAACAATAGAGGGATTCTATGGGCACATTAATAACAATATGGGGGCAGTGGGGGCATAACAATATAAATAAGGGGTATAACTACAATAGTAATGGGGTAATCACTAGTATTATAGGGACCCAACAACCTCTGTTTTATGTAATTGTCAAAATTTTGAAGTTCTTCCTGGTTAAATGAATTTGTGCCATATGTAGAACCTCCCTGAAAGTATTATTTTGTAGAAAGACATAGTCAAAGGGATCTTCTTTATTGGTAAAAACTTTTATTTTAACCGTTGTAGTAAATTTTTTACAACACCAAAGGATCATACTACCTCCCTGAGAATTTTGGTAGTTGTAAACATAGCATATTATCAACCTCTTTGAAAGCATGACCTAAGTCAAAATAATGCAAAAGCTCTGCATACTATAGGAAATGGAGGCCAAATGGCCTTTTTAGAATATTTCAGTACTTTGCTCATTCCCCCCAAACGCCGCAGGTCAGGTAGGCTATTCCCTGGCCATTAGTTTATCTGGGATGTAAAAAGGAAGCACATGGGGTGGATCAATGATGCCAAACACCCTGACATATGTGAACAACTCCTCCCCAAACCACCTTCCCACAGGGATAATGTAACTTCAGCTTCTGGGGAAAATCTTGGGGGGTCTTTATTGTAGAGAATTTTATGAATAGGGAGCATAACTCATGACAAATTTGTAGAAATGTGGATGAAATTGGATTCCCACAATACTTTGTGATAAACCCTGAATGGGAAGAGGATTTTGTACCGTCCACTTCCATCCCATAATAGGAAAATCGGAGACAAAACAAATGGCATCCATGACATAGCACTCAAAAAGAATGGGGGATAATCCCTTGAAGTAAAAACTTCTTTTAGTTCGATATCCTAAAATAGCAGAGGCTAAATTATCTGATAAAATTTGGGCCCAATCCATTATGGCGGCATTAGTAGCCACATCCAATAGAGGTAACCACTCTGATGAAAACTTATTGATGTTTGGTCTCGCAAATAGTCTACACAACATTGCAGCGGCAAAACAATAAGGAGAAGAAAGAGAGGTAGTGGCGTACACACCGTTTTTATCCTTCTTTAATATTTCCTTGTTTTTTCAACCAGTGCTTTGTACATTCTGCCAAGTCTTCGTTCTCCTTGGCAAACTTCTGTACAAACTGCTTTGTTGTAGCTACCTTGGGTTTTGGCAAGTGATACATGTGTCTCAGATTATTTGGGGCAAATGACCCCATGACTTGCTGATTGGCCATCTTGAACTCTCTATTAGATATGTGTGCATGATCTATAATCCATTTCACCATATCCATGTAGGGGAGTATCTTCGGCTTGCATCAATACAGTGTAGGAATGAGCATGCAAGCTCAGTTATGGATGCTTCAGAAGAGTCCGCGTCCATCTTATAAAACTGTAACCTTCATAATTCACGGGTTTTCCTGTTCTCAACAATTTGTACATGGCTTCCCCGATAGATATCCCTGAAGCCTAGTACAAGTGGTGTCTGTGAATAATGGAGTCATTTATGTTTTCTCAGATGTAGGTGCTTTGCCTTTCTCTCCATTTCATCGTGTATTACGCTC